>JAUTXW010003888.1:0-505000 GCA_030620095.1 Kuschelorhynchus macadamiae
GAAACCGCTGTTCAAAATCACCGTTGAATACAGTATAAATTTTGGTTTAAATGCCCTAATTCTATTGCGTTTCAAACACCTCCATACTTTATTTTTGGTTAAATTCAGTATCCTCGTAACTGCCCTTATGCTGCCTTTTGGGTTGTTTCTAAATTCTGCCAAGATACGTTCGTCGTCTGGATTGTGTCTTTGATTCAAATTGTACCTTCTTGGCCTTGTCTTGAAAATCGCTACAGTCCTTGCGAACATCCTGTTAATTTTGGCAACGTTATCGTCAGAAATTGGTGCGCGATCATGATGCCTTTGATTGAATATTCGAGCAACCTCACGCGTAGATCTTTCATCATCTTCAAATAAGCGGATATTTTCCACTTTTTCGCCAATTGTTAGAATTACTCTTCTATTTTGCACTATTTTATTGGTAATTATTAAGAGTTAAGTAACAGTGCTTGACTATTGACAGTTCGTACTAATTTCTAAACGCCAAACAAAAACTTTTGTTTCAAAGCACTCTTTGATTAATGTGCTCAAGAGTAACACAGGTCGGCATGCTTTTTGAATATGATGAAGAACTTTTTCAACCAAATTAATAATTTTCGGGTATATTCTGGTAATTGCAAAAGTGATTTAGACCTTTGACATTTTTTATTGGAAAGTGGAAATGTTGAAAATACTATACTTTTAAAAAAATAGTTATTTTTGTACCTAGAAACGTAGGATCAAGGCAGATAAACTATATGAATAAGAAAAAAGTACTTTAGTGCCATGGATATCGGAAAATAATTAAATCAAAACTTTTTGTTAGAATTTGATGTAATATAATCGTTAAATAATGGCTTACTTTGGTGCCGATTTTCAGCATTTTAATATTAAATTGCTATTTTAGAATTCTTTACCTACTGATTAAAAAAAAAACAGGCTTTTCATGAGAATACATCGTAGTATCTCATTTAATATTAGTACGAATTCTTCCAAATTTGGATGTATGGTGATGTTGGAAAAATGAAATATTTGGCATAGTGAACATTCTTATTTACCATTGGCGTGGGTTGTTGAAGGGTAAAAAGGGGTTGATTTTTCGGGGAAAATATATTAGGGCTTATTCTAGACAATTTTTACTATCAGCTTTAGATCAGCATCCGTAAAAACCCTTAGTCAATATTTTTAGAGACTCAAGAGGCAATTATTAATTTTTTAAGACGATTTTCATTTATTTTTATAACTTGTTTACATAATGATGATGATACATCTATTTATTTCTTATCAGCAGTAAAGAATTCTAAAATAGCCATTTAATATTAAGGCGAACACACACCATATATATAATATATATATATATAAATGCCAAATGTATATATATATATATATATAACGATATATATATAAGGTTTAAATATATATTTATATATATACACACACATATATATATATATATATATATATATATATATATATATATATATATTTATATGTATATATATATATATATATATATATAGATATATATATATATAAATATATATAAATATATATATATATATATATATATATATATATATATATATATATATATAAATATATATATATATATATATATATATATATATATATATATATATATATATATATATATATATATATATTTATAAATATATATAATAAATAGGCGTATCATTATGTAGACAAGTTATAAAAATAAATGAAAATTGTCTTAAAAAATTAATAATTGCCTTGAGACTCTAAAAATATTAACTAAGGGGTTTTTACGGATGCTGATTCTAAAGCTGATAGTAAAAATTATCTAGAATAAGCCCTAATATATTTTCCGAAAATCAACCCCTTTTTACCTTCACCACCGCTCGCCAATGGTAAATACAAATATTCAATATGACAAATACTTCATTTTTTACGATACAATCACCACCGAAATTTACGAAACAAATCGCATTATTAATAAATGAGGTGTTAGGGTGTATTATAAAAACGGGACACACTGTATCTATATATATATATATATATATATATATATATATATATATATATATATGTTACATTATTATAGTATATAATCAACCTGCAATGTGTAAATAGGTGTTGTTTTAGTATTATCTAAGTTACTGGTTTTCAATAGTAAGAACTTTAAAAAATATATATATCTCGGAAATAGCTAAACCATTTGACTAATTTGAGAAAAAGCTTTATCTATAAACTAACTACATTTACAAACTGGCGAACCGAAAAACTAGCTTTTTCATATTTACTAACTCACTTTTTGAGTTAACTGGGGACGGTTAATCGATTACCTGGTTTCGGCTTTCGGTTTCGGTTATTTCGTTACCAGTTAACCAATAAACATGTACAGGGTGGATGTTTTATTAAAGGACCATACCTTATCTCGGAACCTGTAAGACATAGCAAAAAAAGTTGTTTGAGGTAATCTGAAGTTTTATTTTATATATGCTTCATATCTACAGGGGTCTAGTTTCTGGAGGACCGGTACCAACTTTCTTATTTCAAATGGGACACCCTGTATATTTGTGACATTTTTGGATTCTACAAAATTATAGATATAATTTATGTGTATTGTTTATACCTAAACCTAAACGTTTGAGACATATTTCAAAAAAGTTTTATGTTAAAATTACATTTGCAGGCCTCAACTTAAATGTAGATTTCATCTGCTTAAAATATTTTTTTTAAATAATTAAGACTTATTTTCTGGTAGAATGGGCTCTACTTTAGTTAATTAAATGAAAAAATCGTTAAGTCATTTTATATATGGAAACCCCATAATTTTATAAGTTTTTCTTATTAAGCATTAAAAATGAGGGTAACTTTGTTAAAGAATGTCTGTTTCAAAAATTTTTAGTTTTCGAAATATTGGCAATTTAACATTTTTCTACTGAAAAAATGCTATGCTTACAACTTTTAAAGTTTGCTATTAGTTGGCCATGACGGCCATTCTGAAATAAAACACAATCGAGAACTGTCATTATTTTCGATTGGACAATCAATCTTATTAAATCTACATAATTGTTATTATTGTTGTTGTTACTGTTATTTTCCTTTATTTTTATTAATATACCTACGTGACTAATATATACCCCAGAAGCAAGAGTGATATGCTGGAGTGCTATATCTAGCAATAAAAGTCCATTATTAGCGTTAAGAAAGTATGTTACCAAATTTCTTTTAAGACACCATTCGGTTTCTGCTATAGTCTAAGAAGTGTTTTCGAAGAAATCACACTTTGGTTCAGAAAAAATAAAGAAGCCGCTATGCCTTAAATGATGAAATTCAGTTAAATATATTGTTACATTTTGAAAAATCGCCTAAAACTTCCATCCGACCGGCAACTCTAGACTTGAATTTGAAAAGAACTAGTATCCCGACGTGTTTGAAGATAAATAGCTATAAGCTTTACAAGTATGTGACCGTTCAAAAATTGGAAGAAGAAGGCTATAATAGAAGGTTAGAGTTTTGCAGTACTATAATGGATAAACATTTTTCGGAAAATATTTTTCGTATCGTCGATTGTTTGGACGGATGAATCCATATTCACTACTGCAAGCAAGGTATTTAACAGAAATAAATTACATTCCTGGACCAACAGAAACGAAAAGAAAATAGTTGAGGTAAAAACCCAAGGGCGAAGATCCGTCAAGGTTTGGTGCACAATTTGGCGATCAAGAATTTTAGGCCCAGTATTTTACGGGGAAAAAAAATGTTAGAATATATATTGACCTCTTAAGAAATGACATCGAGCCGGTAAGTGTCCCAAGCAGAATCGGGGAATTTAATATGGCAGCTAGAAGGGGCTCCTTATCAAAGGAGCCAAGAAGTATCTAACTACGTGTCCAACCAGACTTGACTCCCATAGACTACCTTTTATTGGGTAACTTATAAAGTATTGTTGACATGGAGAAGCCAAACACTGTAAATGAATTGAGACAAAGAATCCAAGAAGGTATGAATTTACTTAATCAAGGACAGTTTGTAGCGAAGGCAGTTTTACATTTAGAAACAGTCTTTACAACAAGTATTGCGGAAAATGGTGGCCATATTCAAAACTATTAGCAATAGTTCCTAATTTTTTGGTTACGTATTGTAATTCTTAGGTAATTTTGTAAGTAAGAATTGGTGGCGGCTCGCGGGTGAAAAAGTAAGTGAAGTGCAAATGAAGCAAGAAAATATCGCAATAATTTTTTTTCCAGAATATTTTTTACGACTTACCTAGATTTTATATACTAAATTAATTCTCCTATCCTTCATAGCCGCAAATTTATTTATAACATCCTCATACAATGGATGCCCTAATTTCTTCCAGACATTCCTTTTGAATTGAAATATTGCCTAGAGAAGTAAGTCTTTTTTGAGATATTGTATTTCTTAAATAAGTTTTTACACGTTTGAGGCAAGAAAAACTTCTTTCCACTGAAGCACTTGTCGACGGTATTGTCAAAATAAGGAAAAACACTTTATATGCTTTGGTTAAAATATCTTTATTTTTATTAATTTTTTTCACTTGCTCTTGCAGCGATATATTCCAATTACTGTCATTGGCAAAAATAAGGCCAAGCTCATTTTTAAGTCGTTAACTTTTTGAAAATATTTCCCCATGTAACTGTAACAAATTCTCAAACGGGCCAGTCGGAAAATTGAAACTATATTCGGAAAATTTAGCAGAATCTGCCAAACATAAAAATGTAAGTTTTTCAGTCTTGAAAGCTTAGTGTCATTTCCATTAAAATATGGTCCAATATTTCATAAAAAAGAGCTCTATACTTAGCCCTAATTTCTTCAGGTAAAAACTTAGCAAGCTCACGTTTGTAGTGATTTATTTCTGTAATAGAATTTGCTTTATCCAAACATGGTATTAAAAAAAAAGTTCATTTTTTTTTACAGAGCGCCTCACGACAGCGTTTTATATTGGACACGCAAAAATGAATGTTAAACGATTTTTTTTGAAGAACGCAACTTGAACAATCACATTTACTTCGAATTTGAAGACCAACGAGTTTCTGTAATTGTTGGTATACGCCTCGCAGATGCAGCTGTAAGAGCATACGTGCGTTTGGCTGAATGAGGAAAGAATGAGGGAATACCACTAAGGCTTGCAAAAAAATTCGGCATTTAGAAATATTTTTAAACTTTGCTGCATCAGGACAAATACAGCCTGTGGCGCTTTTTCTTTTTTTTTTTGAAGGCCGTTTAGATGGCCAGACATCACACTTGCGCCGTCGTAACATTGCCCTATTAATTTACGTTTATAGTCAAATTGGTCCAAAATTTGATTCAATAGAGAATATAAGTTCTCCGGCGTTCTATCGGAGCTGACATTATAAAATCCTAAGAATCTCTCGACTACTGAACCTTCTGAATTAACGTATCCTAAAATTATGGAGCACTGGAAGGTTTGCGTAATATCAGTGGTGTCATCCACCAAAAAACTGTGTGTTCAATATTTCAAATGCATTTAATTAATAATTAATTATTTCGTTTTGAATAGTTTTCGAGTCACCAGTAAAAACATTTTTAATTTTTTCGGATGATCTTATAGTTCTTGCTTTTTAAATTCCCCCTCTTATTGATTGACTCGCTGCTCTCATCATGGCCGGAAAGACTAACTCTTGTTTTGCAAGGTACAAAACTCCGTCAGTTACCAAGCACAAAAAGTCTATTTGATTGGACGTTCGTTAAAATGTATTTTATATGGTTTAGCATTTTCTTTTAAAGTGTCAGCTATAGTGCTTTGATTTTTTACAAATGTTTTTAGCATTAATTCGGATTTAAAATGCTCCGCCTGAGTCTTCATGTTTATGTAAAGACATTCATATATTTAACATACCTGCAAATCCTTCCTTATTCCACACTGAATATTTATTGGAGATTAATAAACAAGGCCAGCAAAACAATTTTTGTAATATTTGACTACTACATAACCATTTGTACGCCAAAAACCAGGATGACGATTAAAACTTGTTCCTGCCATCGATTAAATGGAGGTTCCAACAAAATGCAAACCACATCGGATTCATCAATAATGTGAATTAATAAACCCGACACCAAATAGACTTGTAATAACAAAATAAATAAATATAACACAAACAAAACAGTCAAGCAAACTGCAAAGGAACTAACCGGTTGCAGCGAAATCCGCAAAAATAAAAGTAAACCACCCCCCACTGAACGACACGTGGGTGTAGTGTACTGCGTTAGCAATTCACCGAGAGCGTTGTATGGCGCTGGTTAAAATTACTCTTCCATACATCGACGCTATCATTCACGTACGCGTTGTCATGGCAACGTAGTAGGAAAATCGTAAACTAAACATAGCACCTCCAGCAAAGTCGAAGCGGTTTGCGCCACTGTTATAGTTGTTATAATAAAGTTCGATTGAAAGTTTTAAAAAGACATGCCGCCAACGGTCAAGTAAAATATTTATTCGAGATGTACAGTTTATTTTTTGCCAATTAGGTGAATAAATGAATGTAAAAACTTAAATTAGGATATATAATAAATATAGTTAGATGTTTGCTTTTTTTATTTTTCCTGGTGAAGCAGCACTTCACCTACTTCACCTGAATAGCCGCCACTGAGAATTAGATAGACACGTTTATTATTTGTATTTAATTAAAAAAAAAAATGTTTTTCTTATTATTAAGCATAATCGTTTCTGTTCTGTTTTTAGATATCTATGAGATAATTTTTAATAAACTTTGTTAACCTATCAATGCCATTTCATTTCTGTAGTGCTCGATTTCAGCTTGGCCGTCGCGGCCAACTAATAGTAAATTTTAACCCCCGTATTCACTAAAAAAGGTCTAGTTGCCATGGTACTTAAAACTCCTAGTTCGCCAGTTATGTTTCGCTTATGTTACTGTCATTTTGTAATAGTGATATTTAGAAAAACTATTTGCTCAATTGTTAAAAATGTCATGTTAAACCTATAACTGTCAAGTTAGACCTAGCCTAAATTTAGTGAATACGGATGTAAAAGTTGTAAGTATAGAATTTTTTCAATAGAAAAATGTTAAATTGTCAATATTTCGAAAACTAAATTTTTGAAATATACATTCTTTAACAAAGTCATTCTCTTTTTTTTAATGCTTAATGAGATAAACTTATACAATTATGGGGTTTCCATTTGGAAAAAATAACTTTAAACGATTTTCTCATTTAATTTTTATATGCTGAGTTTTACCACCATATATTTGTTAAATGTCTACAATCTACATTATCGTGTAAGTTGAGTATAGCTTTCAACATACAATACCATTTTTCTACAAAGTACGCCAAATTTTGTGTATATCGCATGACTTTTTTTATTTGCACCAAGGAATTTTTAATTTTCTCTTTATCGTAACTTTCCCTTGATTTTTCGGTTAATAGCTCGGACTATATTCTCCACGATTAGAGTAACTTCGTGCAGTGTAGACTTTCTCAGCTCATAATAAATTATTACCCAAGTAGCACATTTAATCATGAGTACGTCATTGCTACCACAAGTATTTTCATTGAAGTAACCGGAACCTGGTGTCGCCACGTTCTGTTTAAGCTGAGACTACGTAGTCATCACCAAAACGGAGAACAATTTCAGGGTAACTGTTTAGTGAATAACATGTAACTGTGACTTTGGCTATTAAGTAGATAGTACGGAATTGTCTAGTTCCATTTAAGTAGCCGAATAGTAATAATTCACCCTATTTGTTACTTCCTTTTCTCTCTCTTTATTTAATCCATTGTAAAAATATGTATGGTTCTTTGGATATTGGGAATATGGTGAAGAGCTTATAGGATACGTTATTGGTTCTTTAGGTACAATACATTTCACTTAGCTATGCTGAGGACCTAAAATTAAAACACAGGTAATTTCTCTGGTGAATATGCTGATGATAGTCGTAAAAAAATTACGCGCCTTTAAAATTCCTTAATTTTCAATAGATTTTCGTCAAATATATTGGCCAATTAAGCCGCAAAAATGTAATTTTGGACTTTGGTTTAAATATATCATTATATATCTTATTATAAACAGTGATTCTTTAACGTGATATTTAATTTGTATGCATTTTTAATCTTTATACTCACAAAAATAAACGTCATACCTAAATATTTATAGGGGAGATGAAAATAAACAATGGCGTTCTATTGGACTTTTACTTTTAAGTTAGCTGCACTTCTTTACTGAGAAAATTACTTAACATCAAGTGCTGACCCCATACGCTTTTAAAGTTTTGGATTCTTTAAATACGCAACTGTCACTTATACCCAATTACTTTGAAGTCTACTAGTTACCTACAAAGTTCCCAATAATCCGATACTATATATTATTACCAAGCGGTTACGATTTGCAAACATTCCGCCGGTTCTTTAAAATTTAATGCGTGGTGCGCGTAGTGTCGTATCATGCGGAGAGTCATTTCTATAATTCTGTCATAACCATAACCCTTTGTTTGGATTTATTTTTCGTTTCCTCAAAATACCGCTATAGGTTTTGTTCAGGTATGACATAACCAGATTGTGATATTTTTAATTTTCTATAGAATGTGAATGAATGACGAAAGCTACTTTTTTTTTGTAAAGGTTTAAATGGGCGCACACATATTATCGTTAATGTTTCTCAAATATAACTAAATTAATTAACTTTAGCACATTAATATAAGAAAAATGGATCAGCTAAAAGGTTAATTAATGAAAGTATTATTAATTTCAGTGTACAAGGAGTAATATGCCCCAACGAAAAAGTCTAAATTTAAATTTCTCGCCTTTACATTGACAACCTCTGTCAGCATATGTTGTAAATGTAGGGTTATGTTAATGTTTTACTTTAATAATCTAGTGCAAACTTACTTTTTCATTTAGATTTTTAACAAATAACAATATGTGTGCAAGCGATTAATGAGAGATGTCTGCCAAGTAGTAATGTAATATGTACTGAAGGAGTACAAAATAAAGTTTCTTTTATGCTAATCTTTGAGAGGTTCTACCTCAAATTTAGGTGCTGAATGAAGTAAAACATACACTAAGAAATAAAACAATATTGCCTTTTACAGGAAAATAGAACCAAAATATAATATTGTGTCATAATCAATACAGTCATACAAATTCATCACAAACACTTTATAATTGTAAACACATTTCTCCATATGGCCAAGGGTTCAGAACTTATTGTTTGAATCAATATTCACTTCAATAATCACAAAAATTAATAAAAAATACACCCAAACAACAAACCTCATAAGAACGTAGGCAAAAAGTAAACAAAGCGATTTTAGCAGCAATATTAGTGATGTAATGATTCGAATTAACCGAGAATTTAAAATTAATTCGGAATACGGATGCGGAATAATTATGCAGTTAAGGAAATGCGGGGAAATAATAGGAAACCATCAGCGAACTAATTGTTATATTGTTAAAACCGATCCCCGTCAATAAAACACTCAAGATTACCCATCAACCGCATAGCTACTGCCGATTATGATGTCAGGAGAGTGAGCACGGCAGTACATTTTCATTCGCATTTCGAATAAAAAATTCGTTCGGGGGTCCGGAAACAGCTGGCCGATGCCGGTGGCTGTATCCGAATAAATATGGGATAGGAACATTGAGAACTCGTTGATTTCGAATTCAAAAGATTTTTAAATTCGGATTATTAATAATAACATTGAAAATTGAACCAGGGGCCGCGGATATCTGCGTGTAAGTTTTAGGTTGTTACTTAGGGCAGATGGGTTTTTCAATATTATCTTAAGTTGATATTGAGATATCGGCTTTTGGTATGTTAATAAATAAAACATCCTTAATTACAAGTTATAATATTAACAGTCACACATTGACACTACCCAGAGCACAGATTGTTAATTATTTACTTTAATTCCTATTTCGACGTTTGACATGAACATGTCAATTTCACAACTGCACAATGCTGTGCAGTTGTGGAATCGATAGTTCAGCACCCGCCGATGTCATTCGATTTCAATTCCGCAGCTGCCGAGTGCCGATTCGGAAGCATTAACCTAAAAATTGGGACTGCCTAAACACGCGCATAACGTGTGATTTCGAAATCGGATGATTAATCCGAGTATTCTGTTAATTCGATTCCGTATAATTGGATTTTTTAAATAATCCGAATATTTACATCACTAAGCAATATGGCCGAACATTGTCCCTGTCCTTGTAAGTGAGTGTAGACCGAATCTCGTACCAGCGCCCCCTATCTCCGGAACCTCAAGTAAAAGAGGTAATAGTTTACTTGTAGTGAATAATTACTGTAATTCTTACTTCAAAGTTGCAACAGAAGAATAACGATTGTTTAAAGTAACATTAGACGATAACCTTTTCTACTCTGCAACGACTCGTTTTACTTGATAGTAATACGATATAGGAGTACATTTGAACGAAATGGAGTAGTCTCTGCAAGGTTCAGGAAGATATTATACTTGAAAGTTGTAATTTACTAAACAGATAAGAAACAGTAACTTTAACTAATTACTATTATGTCACGAAAAAGAAATGTCGACCTTCGAGTCAATTCCGTAAGTAGTTGCTTGGCAGTAGTTATTATATACTTACTTTACATGGAAAATTACTATCAAGTATTACTCCCAGTAACAAATACATCCATAATACTTTAAAACGAGTAACCCAAAGTGTTTATTGATATATAGTAAGATTATTAGTAATAAATGCGTAAAAACTCTTAAAGGGTAGTAGTGGAAACAGTTATAGCTACTTTAGTGCTAGCTGGGTATTTTCATCGAAATGTTATTCGATTCCAGCGGAATTGCCAATTCCATAGTTTTTCTTAATTATTTAATTATTTTTTTCATTATCCAATATATAGTTTTATGAACAAAAACATATAAGGTAAGGTAAAATCTTATATATTAAGAGTTTTATGCCATATGAGTAAGTTATGTTAAAAAATATTCATCAACCTTACTGACAATTATTATTACATACAGTATTACACAAGATGGCGAATAAGTAATGAGTAGTATTCTCTCGAATTGTTTATTATAAAAATCAATCCACTGTTAGGATAAATAACACTGTTTACGGTTATGACATCCAGCATCTTTTGCACTTTTTCATGGAATTTTTAAATTAATGTAATTAATTGCCATAGTTATTTTTATTTCATTATCACTTTCACATTTCGAATAATTTCACTAAATAAATTTGAGCGATACATGCGTGTGATTGCAGGATTGCGATATCGTATTAAGATCTTTTCCGCAGTTGTAGTTACAATATCTATTATTAAGCTATAAAAAAATAGGTTTGTAAAATATATAAAGTATTGTTGTTACTGTAAATGTGTAAACTGTAAACATACTGTTTAATAAATCTTGTAATACATCAGTCAGAATAAGACATATCAATTTTTAGAATTGTCTTAAATAACTGGCCAAAACACATAGTTATCGGTGGCTACCTGCTAACTGGTATATAGAAGATAGGTCGTCTGGGCTTTATGATAGGTCCCCACGTAGAAAAAAGCGGAAATACACAGCAAATAGAGTATTGTGACTGGCTGAATTCGCACATAATAAAAACATTACAATGGCGTGGTAGATACCCAAAAAGTTAGTTTGTTTTTACTTCGTACTTGTATACCATCAAAAATATGTGACATAGTTCAACTGACAGATTAAGTGATATTATTTGATTCCAAGACGTCCAACGTTCCAACTTTCGTCTACTTGGAGGAATGTACGATTTTGTTAAATAAGCAACATATGTTCTTCAACTGCAGTTTTAACATCAGCGACTCAATCAAAACCGACTGAACGCAACTCACAGTTCTACATATAAATATATCGCCCTTATTGTTTTCTTTCGACAGAATGAAATAAGGCTGCAGTGCATTTTCTTTACTATTCGATCCTTTGTCTCCAATTTCCTAGTTTCTCATTTTCATTTTTTTTATATTTCATCTTTTATGCAATTTTGATACAAAACAGACACTGGCAAAGTAAAAATAAATATTGTGATTAATGATAAAAAATAAATTATGCTTTTGTATGAAGCATGTTCAGCTTTGTTCATTTTACTCAGTTTTCTCTCATTATGTTGTACTGTAATGTTTTAATTAGATATTATTTGAGGATGTTACGTCTGGAAACTAAATAGGAAACCGAGATGTTTAATAATTAAAGTTCCGATTATATATACATAATTTCCAATAATTCCTCACACATGTATGTAACAATTCAATTAAAAACGCGTTTCAAGACCGTTAGTAGAGCAGAGCACGTCCTCTGGCAAACATTGCAACTAAAGTTTGGAAACAGAGTCTCGTCAGGGGGTCTAGGTTTGTACCTCCAATCTGGTTGACTCGTCCACGCATGTGCGGGACATTACACACTCAAAACTCAGTCTTTGGCTGTACCTGTTAGTGAAAGGAGATATAATATGTTATATGCTAAATAATATAAGTTTTTTATAAACACTTCTCGACAAATTAACATTGTAATTTCATTTCAGTTACTTTAATTATACTGTTATACTAAGATAAACTTTAACTCGGTCCAGGTCGATCCAGTGACCTTGGATCATTACTATAAAGATTGTTTAGCTTGCAGGAATGCTTCTGAATCAGTGGACAAAATCAACTGCACTCTGAACAAATTCAAATAACATTACATATTTATATATGTAGTCTTGCATACAATTAGAGAAACGGTTATGTAAACATTGATCAATAAAAGCTATAAACAAATATCATTTTCGGTAACAAAATCTTACTCTTATTTTTTGCTTGCTCTGCAGTCTTGACTGGAATTCTATCAATTACAAGTGAATTATATCAATTACAACGTTACTGGTCGTCCTATTTTTTCTATTTCCAATTTCTAATTCCTTTCTTCAAAAAATTCTTAGTAATTCTATCCAAACTACTTTTTGATACCTTTCTTAGTTTTTGAGTTATTCCACAATATAATGTGATCCCTTTGGATGGGATACCCAATAGTGTCCCATACTGGTTTCAAATTTTCAAACTGATATTTGAAAAATCAAGAAGGCCGTACATTAGTTCGTGGTCATGCGGTATATTAAAACTTAACCTGCAAAATGCAAATAGTGAGTAAGAATTATTAATAAATACTTTATTTTTAATTATTTCAGCAAATAATCGAATAATAATTTTACTTTTATCTTCCGCGGATTAATTGTTTTTGTATTATCTGAAATACCTGGTTTTAAGTTGTAGGAACAAATATATGTAAATAACCAAACTTCAATTGAAACATAAATGGCTTTGATCGATTGATCGATATTCGGTAAATCATTTTTTTGAGTTGATTGGTGAAGCGATTTTTTTCCCATAGATTTTGAATCTTTTTATTTTATGTTATTTTTGTAGGTCAGCCAGACATGTAAAGGTTTTACATGAATCTAAAAATAAAGTAAAACTCCATAAATGCCCAGAGTGTCCTTACCAATCGGCTTACAAGGACTACCTTAAAAGCCATTCGACCACTCATAAAAAGCCAGATGAGATTGTATGGCATCAATGTCCAGATTGTTCATTTAAAAGTCGTTGGAAAGGAAGTCTCCGAGGACATGCTGTTCTTCATCGTAGGGAAATTGATATTCAGGAGCTCCGCTGCCCCATGTGCTCATTTAAAACGCACTCAAAGCATTATCTGAAAAGGCATTCAATCGTGCATAAAACCGCAGATGAAATTGTATGGCACTTGCCCAGACTGTCCATATAAAGCAACCCGGAAAATGACTCTAACGAGACATGCCCTTGTTCATCGTAGGGAAATTAACATTGAGAAGTTCAGATGCTCCGAATGTTCATTTAAAACTCATTTAAGGCGGTATCTAAAAACGCATTCGGTCATGCATAAAACCCCAGATGAAATTGAATGGCTTTATTGTGCAGACTGTCCGTACAAAACAGCCCGGAAAATGAATCTGATGAGACATGTCACTGTTCATGGTAGGGAAACTGAAATTCAGAAGTTTCGCTGCCCCGAATGTCCATTTAAAACGCGTTTAAAGGGTTGTCTAAAAAGTCATTCGGTCATTCATAAAAGGTCAGATGAAATTGTATGGCACCAATGTACAGACTGTTCATATAAAACCAAATGGAAAGGAAGTCTTAAGCAACATGCTGTTGTTCATGGTAGGAAAAGCAACATTCAGCAGTTCCGTTGTTCCAAGTGTCCATATAAAACCCACTTAAAGCATTATATAAAAAAGCATTCGATCAGACATAAAAATCCAGTTGAAATTGTATGACACCAGCATAGGCGCCGATTCCATGGGGGCAAATAAATTTGGGGTGTGGAGCACCTAGAGCAATTCGTAGAGCACTTTGTGAAATTTGTGTTTTAAATAACCAATGTTATAACAATATTTCTCCAAAGGATTTATTTTCCAATTATTTTTATTATCCCTTTATAAAAACTAAAATTAAATACTATTCAGTCAACATCATGTAGATACCTTAGAAAACGATCCTGCTCGATTCTTCTGGAAAATCGAGTTGCTTGTAATTAGCTGATTTTTTGGTATTACATTTGCATTTTGGTACAAACGCATCGCATTTGTTGAAAGTTTAAGGTTCTTGTAGATTTAGACATATAATCACTTAAAATTATTGTATTTAAATTATTAAATGCATTTTATAAATAATAATGAAACGTATGTAAAGAAAAAATACAATTACAATCACGGTTTGTAATAGAATATTAATAATTCTGTGATTTTCTGAATTAGGTGAAAATAGCTATACTTTAATTACCAAATTTTTTGTAATAAAAATTAAAATATTGAAACTATTCTTAACAAATGCAGCGTTATACAGGGTATATCAATATATTGTTTACAAATGCTGAAATTTTGTGTGATTATTTCTGTACACGTTTAAATTAAACCAATAGGGACCAGGGGTATTTTAAATGTACCTGTAATTTAAATTCGTACATCTAGGTGTAAACTGTATTTTTTTTAAATTTATTTATTTATTTAAATACATTTGTTCCAAAATAAACATAATAGCGTTTTAAGAAACTATTCAATGCAATTATTCAAAGTACAATTATTTATATACATTTTCTTATGTATAAGGTATTCTAATATGTAATAAATGCATCTGTATGTGCATGGTGTATACAATATATATATATATATATATATATATATATATATATATATATATATATATATATATATTTAACTAAAAAATATTCAAATTCCTTATTACATTTGATACTTCTTGGCATCTATTCGGCATGCTATTTGTAAGATTATTAATGAATATTTGAGAAATATTATCCCACTCTTCCCGTATAGCCAAAGCAAGGTCAACTAATGTTTCGGGAGCATTTTCTCGTGAATTTACTACTTATTTTAATTTAGTCCAAAGATGTTCAATAATATTCAAATCTGGAGATTTTGGAGGCCAATCCATTCGGTTAATATTATTAGCCTCCAAAAACTCCAGAACAATACAAGCCCTGTGCGGTCTTGCATTATTATCAGCCCACACAGTTATTCCTCCCCCTCCAAAAGACTCTCGAATAGCCATATTTTCCTCAAAATACCTCTCTTCCGGTTCCCGCCAAACAAGTATTCTTCCGTCCAAATTAACCAAATTAAATCGAGTTTCATCCACAAACATGTGCCTTTTTCACTCATGGGTCTAGTTAATTCGCTCTTGCACCCATTGTAGACGTCTAGTTCGATGATGCGGCATTAATCTTACGTATGTTGCACGTCGTCTAGCTCTAGAACAAATTACTCGTTTCGACCTAGGATTGTATTGAAGAAAACAGATAACTTACCTTAAATTATTAGCATTTTCAATCTTCGCCTAATTGTTTACTATTATGCCATTTTGTCGTCTTACGTTTTCATTTAGTTTCCTAGAATTTAACGTTTGATGTTGACGAGCTTCTCTAACCAACATTATTTGTTCTCTAAGTGGTATTTTCATTTAACGACCACCACCATGACGATAATTTAGATTACCAGTTTCGTTAAAACGCTGACAAAGACGACATATAGTACTCCGTACCTCCCCGTACATTTTAGCAACAACCCGTACCTCCACACCACTGTTTAATAAGCGTAAATAGTTAGCTTGCTCTCTTTCACCTAATCGAGGCATTTTATTTATATAAAATATTACCTAACTCTGCTAAAAAATATTTTTAATGACAGTACTTAGTCATGGGAACCAAGAAACAATCGTCAATTGTTTTTTCAACGCCAACATGAATTTACCAAACCACTGTTCTCACGTGGAATTGCGTTGTTAATAAAGTGAGGTTTTTAAAAGGGCTACTTTGATTTTTGATATTATTGGACATATTTGCTACAAACAAATACTAAACTCGCTCGGAACATTGAAGGAGTTTTTTTGGCTGAGTCATTTATTTGGTGTCAAATCGACTAAGGATTAGAACTACGCAAAAAAAAACGGTTCGGAAAAATGTTTAGTTCTAATAATTAGTATTGGCAAGGGCATTAACATATTTTAACCTTTCCATAACACGTGTAAATTGTGCGGGGTGTCCGAAATAAGACGCCCTCCCACTTATTTTGTAAAAAATCATAAGAGATGGAGAAGAATTGAAAAGAAAATTTTCGTGGTTTGGTCTAAAGTTTTAACTTATCAAAATGTCATTTTTCACGGGTCAATATCTCAAAAACAAATTAATTTTCGTGTATTGTGGTTTATACAAAAAAAAAACTTAGAATTAGAGAGGAAGGAAAAATAAGAAAGTTCAAACCTGTCCCAAAAAAAAAACTGAGTACCCGGTATACATAAAAAGTAAATAAATTAAGGTTACAGGCCAAGCCAAGAAACTTTTTTTTTAATCATCTTCTCTATCTCCTACATTTTCCGAGATAAGGAGATAGGGCTTCTTATTTCGGACACCCCGTACATTACTGCGGCTTTATGTTTTTAGTCATAAAGAAACTATGTTTAAAAAACAATTATTTATTTTAAAATAATTATTACGTCTTAAACATTGAATATTGAATATAAGAAATACAAGTTTACTATACAAAGTCTATGCCGGAACTCGGCGTTGCTTCTCACGCTCTTCGAGTATATCAGGAAAACTGCTGATCTTGCCTTGGCGTGTCAGCTTGGTTCCCATGAGAAAGTCATTGAAAGGACACACATAACTGCGACATCATTTACGTAAAAAAAATATGTATAGCTACACTTTTTGTAAGTAATCTAAACAAATTTAAATTTAAATAGCAGACAGTCATACCAAAAATGAAAGCCTTTTTATTCTTTTTTATGTAAAATGCATTTGAATAATATTAAGATATAAATTCAATTGAGTTACTATATGAAATACTTGATGAAAATCCATTATACAATGATTAAAACGTCTATAACTTTTATTACGTTTTTTCAGTGAATATTAAGGTATATTATAAGAAATAAAACATTCTGTTCATATTTTTTTTTTCAAATTATAAATTCAATTGAGTTAGCCGATACTTGATGAAAATCCATTATACACTGATTAAAACGTCTATAACTTTTATTACGTTTTTTCAGTGAATATTAAGGTATATTATAAGAAATAAAACATTCTGTTCATATTTTTTTTTCAAAAACTTAAACAAAACAAGTGTTGATAGTTGACATTTCAAGGATTAGCGCAGAGAAATTCTGAATTATTGTATTGTTTAATACTGCATGGATTAAAGGTGGGACTACGGGGACTATAGCCCCAAGCCCTCTTGTAGATAGAAGGCCCAGCACAGAAATGACGCGGGGTTTGCGGGAATGTAACGTTGAATTGCTGTAGGGCCAAGCTAGGCGTGGGCAAAAGGAGGAATAGTAGCTTATCAGTTTTAGAAGTCATGTTTTTTATTCCCATCAGTTATATCGTACGGCTTTAAGGCCATAATGTCTGACAGACTTAAATCCCTAAATCCACAGGAGCGGGAGCGGAGTACAAATCTGGGGACCTTTTTTTTAGTCATCAGTTATTTGCAAAGGACTCCTTGCACGGCTTAGAGGCTCTCAATTACTGAAAGACGTAAATCTCCAGGCCTCTTTCAGCGGAGTACAATTCAGAGAACCTGTTTGTCATTAGTTATTTGCAAAATCCCGCATGTTCAGCGGACCTTAATTACATACATAAAGCTCCAGGCCCCATAACTTGTTAATACGGCCCTGATATTATTGATTGTTAGTACTGAATCTTTAGGTGTTGAAAATAGTTGTTGAGATTATTTCCACAAAAAAAAAATAATTTGTACAAGATAAGTTATATAGAACGTTTCGAAATTGTCAATTAACTGCTAAAAAGTATAGAAACGATGGCCGCTAAAGTCCGGATTCCATAGTGGTGACTTGGAACATCTCAAAACCAGTGGCGTGACTAGACTGGTGCGAGTGGTGCAGTTGCACCAGGGCCCGAGCCTTTCGGGGGCCCGGCGCACAGTGGACTGGCTGAAAAAACTAAGTAGTACTTTTAAATGTTTTGTGCAAATAATAATTTAAGAATTTAAATTATGTCTATAGTGTACATATTGAGCGGTTGTTTTTTTTTAAATCCACAAACAGAAAGCGCAAATTGTTAATTGACTGACATCATGGGCCACATTAATTGACTTCAAATTTTGGTAAAAAAATAAGGGTCACATGGGGATGACCTGGTAACATTTGTGTAAAAATCCAGTCGAAACAAAATGTTGGCCTAGTGAAATGTTAAAAAATTATTACTAAAAAACTATTTATCCAATTTACTTCAAATTTTTCATAAAAATCGAGTATTATATAGGAATTAACTGGGAAAATTTTGGTACGAATCCAAGATGGCGGAAAAATGGCGTAGTATAGAGATGAACTGGTAAACTTGTGGTACGAATTCAAGATGGCGGCCAAATAAAATATTTGTAATAGTGAAGAAAATCATCCTCCCAGGTTGTAAATATATTCACGTTTTAGCGTTCCTATATGCCAAAAATATGCTTTTAATCTATTCGGTAAAAGCGGTCTTTAGTTAACTGATAAATGGTTACTAATTAATCGGTTTAATCCGAAACCTGTTACTATTTTCCGGTTTTTGCTAGCACTAATTAATTTCTAAAATAAATAGAAAATAGGTATTATTACTCTAATCAACATAAACAATCTGAAACTAAATATAAATAAAAATGTAATAACCAAGTCTCTTCAGAAAGTAATAAAAATTATAGTTTTTTGCATAAAGCTTTCGTGTAACCTCTTAATTTATTTAATATTCACATAAATACGAACGGAAATTCAAAATAAGTCGATCTTTCAATATTCGACGATTTTTTCTTTTAGATTTTGAATCTTCTTTTATTTTGTGTTATTTTTGTAGGGTCGCCAGAGATGTAAAGGTTTTACATGAATCTAAAAATAAAGTAAAACTCCACAAATGTCCAGAGTGCCCTTACCAGTGACACTTTAAAAGTCATTCGACCACTCGTAAAAAGCCAGATGAGATTGTATGGCATCAGTGTCCAGAATGTTCATTTAAAAGTCGTTGGAAAGGAAGCCTCAAGGGACATGCTGTTGTCCATCGTAGGGAAATTGACATTCAGGAGTTCCGCTGTTCCGTGTGTTCATTTAAAACGCACTCAAAGCGTTATCTGATACGGCATTCAGATCTGCATAAAACCCCAGATGAAATTGTATGGCACCATTGTCCAGACTGTCCATACAAAGCAGTCCGGAAAATTAATCTAACGAGACATGCCGTTATTCATCTTAGGGAAATTAGCACTGAGGAATTCCGATGTCCCGAATGTTCATTTAAAACCCATTTAAGGCGGTATCTAAAAAATCATTCGGTAATGCATAAAATGCGAGATGAAATTGAGTGGCTCTATTGTGCAGACTGTCCGTATAAAGCAGCCCGGAAAATGAATCTAATGAGGCATGTCGTTACTCATCGAAGGAAAACTGACATTCAGGGGTTTCGCTGCCCCGAATATCCATTTAAAACGCACTTAAAAGCGTTATCTAAAAAGTCATTCGGTCATTCATAAAAGGTCATATAAAATTGTATGGCACCACTATACAGACTGTTCATATAAAGCCAAACGGAAAGGAGATTTAAAACATGTCATTGTTCAACATAAGGAGAATGACCTTCAGGAGTTCCATTGCCATGTGTGTCAATTCAAAACCCACTCAAAGGCTTGTTTAAAACTGCATGTGTTCATTCATAAAAAGCCAGATCAAATTGTATGACACCAATGTCCAGACTGTTCATATACGACAAAATGGAAAAGGAATCGTAAGGCTACATACGATTATTCATCGTGAGAAAAGTGATATTCAGCAGTTCCAGTGTCCCAAGTGTCCATATAAAACTCACTCAAAGCATTATTTAAAAAAGCATTCGATCGGACATAAAAATAAAGCCAGTGGAAATTGAAATTGATTGGAAACTATAATTCATTTTCTCCCACTGAATTCTGAAATATAATAATTCCACCGAAACATATTATTTTTTGGTATTTAAAAATGAATTTGAAAGGGAAAATCATGGCTAGCAACAGTTGAATGTGTATTAGTTTTTAGCTGCAAACTTTTAAAAATATGGAAAAAGTTTGTTTTGTGTAGTATTTTTACGGTTTTACATATTTAAAATTATTTTTTATTCACTTTGTGCTTATGGTCTTATTTTCAAAACTGAGTTTGTGATAATGTTGTTGCATCGACGGCAAGGTTTCTCTACGTGGTAAATTCATAATCATTAAATTTATTCATTTTACTTTGACTACTTTCTCGGAAAGAAATTATAATTAACCTCAAATAAATACATATATCAAGTCCTAACACTGGAACCTGTGGTGGAAGATAGATCAAAATACAAGAGTTCTTACCACACTACACCACAACTTGTTACGTTCTGGGTGCGCGTTTCGCTAACCAAGTTAGCATCATCAGCAGATGATATAAACTAAAGTAACTTATCCTAACCGAGACTATTTATAGGTAAATGTAGTCACACTTAACTACACCCGACTGCAACGTTCTCAGGTAAGCAATAAAGGGGACTATAGGGAATAGGCCCTCTGTCTTTATTTAGTGCTTTCTTGCCACATTTAAATATTTCTACACTCTCAAATGCATCCAATAATCTATTATTAGATACATTTTTAATTAACTTAAGATTATTTATTCCTATTTGGTGATTGTTTTCCAAAGCATGTTGGGCAACGCCTGACTTTTCTGTTCTTCCGTATCTTAAATGTGCCATGTGTTCTTTAAAACGAATGTTTATGGAGCGTTTAGTTTGCCCAACATATTTTAGATCGCAGTCATTACAGCTAATTTCATAGATGCCACTCCTCTCCTTTAAGTCGTCTGTGTCTTTAGGGTTTCCAAGGAGATTTTTCGAACTGTTCATACTTTTTCTAGACCTCTTTTATATCTGGAATCATATGGGATTACTATGACCTTATTGGGAGCCTCAGGTGCTTGAAGAGTAGTGGCATCTTTTAACATATTCTTATACTTATGTCTATTTACTAATTTATGTACAAAATTATCATTATATCCATTACTTTTAGTTATATTTTTAATACAATTCATTTTATTGTTAAAGCGTTCTTTACTTAATGGAAAATTGACTAACTTGTGAGTTAAGAAATGAAATGCTACCATTTTGTGTTGACGGCAATGAAATGAGTCGGATGTTATATACCTATCAATATTAGTAAATTTCCTATTAATATCAAATTTTGAGTTATCGTTATTTCTAATAACTAACGTTTCAAGAAAAGGTAATTGCCCATTGTTCTCTTTTTTGTACGTGAAATTAATGGAAGCATATTTATTGTATAATGTTTCTAAGAAAGTGTCAAAATTTTCTGTTTTAGTATCAATAATAGCAAATATATCGTCTACGTAACTATACCACACCCATGGGAAATACTTGAGTTCTTTTTTGAATTGGTTTTCTAATCTACCGATAAACAAATTTGCAAGGAACGGAGATAAGCAATTGCCCATCGCAGTTCCCTCAAGTTGTTTATAATATTTATTGTTGAACTGAAAAAAAATTTGATTCATACATAATTTTGTAAGAAGTAAATATTCATCAATAATTTCTTTCTTCAAATTATTGATTTCAAGTAGTTCCCTTAGGTACTCTAAAGCTAGTGGTATGGGTACACTAGGAAACAATGAGCTTACATCAAAAGTTATTAAAAATTTCACCTTCTTTCAAGTGAACATTCTTAATTTTATCTAAGAATTCTAACGAGTTAGTAACCTCAAAGTTATCGTACGAGGTATTTAATTTGCAGAATTCTTCTACTAACCATGTTGAAATATTGTACACCTAAAACAAGAGGCCTCATGGACTTCCCAGGTTTATGGATTTTGGGAAAGGAATACAGTTTAGATAACTGTGGGTTACTATGTGTTAGTTTGAATTTTAGATTTTCAGATACAAGGTTGTTACACTGTTTTAAGGTACTTTTTATTTGTGTTATCATTTTTGAGAAAGGGTTTTTCTCAATTAAAATTATTTTAACAATGAAATGAATCGGATAATTTTGCACATAAATTAGTAAATAGACATTAGCATAAGAAAATGTTAAAAGATGCCACTACTCTTCTGGCACCTGAGGCTCCCAATAAGTTCATAGTAATCACATATGATCCCAGATATACAAGAGGTCTAGAAAAAGTATTTAAAAACGTAGGTTTTAGAGTAGCCTACAAAACGGAAAACAGTTTGGAAAATCTCCTTCGAAACCCTAAAGACAAAGTCGACTTGAAGGAGAGGAGTGGCATCTATTAAATTAGCTGTAATGACTGCGATCTAAAATATGTTGGCCAAACTAAACGCTCCATAAATATTCATTTTAAAGAACACATGGCACATTTAAGATACGGAAGTACAGAAAAGTCAAGCGTTGCCCAACATGCTTTGGAAAACAATCACCAAATAGGAATATATAATCTTAAGTTAAATTAAAATGTATCTAATAATATATTATTGGATGCATTTGAGAGTATAGAAATAGTTAAATGTGGTAAGAAAGCACTAAATAAAGACAGAGGACCTACAGTCCCCTCTATTGCTTACTTGACAACGGTGCAGTCGGGTGCAACCAAGCGTGACCCCATTTACGTATAAATAATAAGGATAAGTTACTTTAGTTTATATCATCTGCTGATGATGCTAACTTGGTTAGCGAAAGGAAGGTCCAGAACGTAACAAGTTGTGGTGTAGTGTGGTTAGAACTCGATTTCGATCTACATATATTAAATCAAAGATTTAATTCACTTCCTTGCTATTAATCAAATTGAGCTTCGTCTTTTGTGTATGTGAAAAAAAGAAATGTATTTATTTATTATCAATAAACGGTTACAGCATTTTTACAATAACAATGTAATAACTACTAAATGCGGACAGATGGCGGACTGTTAATCTTTCAAGTAGCAATTACACAACAATAATAATAATTTTAGTCAGCTTGAGTGATCAGTCTAATACATATTTTTTTAAAAGGTTTGAAGGGTGCTGACAAATAAAGCTGCTCATTAAACGAGTTGAAAACCCCTTGGCCATAGGTTCGTGAGAACCATAATTATTATGATGGAAATGAACCCTGAACAGATGCTTATTCTTTGTGTGATATGGACCTGCCGGCTCGTTGAAGTTTAGAAGGCTTAACAGATTGGGCACATCCAACAAGCTGTTCACCAACTTTTACAAGATCATGAGATATTACGTTCTCCTTCGAGACTCCAATGATAGAAACTAGCGAACTACATTTCTCACTCATGACAAAGATTATATGTTAGATAATATATACATTGATAAATCGCAAAGGGTTGCCTAGCTAAATCGCATGCCGATGCTATTAAATAACATACATTCTAATTAACTTTTTTTGATCTATTTCCCCGATTTGTTAGTTATGAAAATCGAGCATTAGCTGAGAAAATATGTCACAACGAATTGGAAAAATATATGTTGTCTACTTTCCTCTCAGCTCAATTATGAAGTTCCAGGTATAAACAGGTGAGCAAGCGTTATTAATACACCCTCATCAGTTATTTAATCGAATTTTTTTTGTGCAATGAAAGGTTATTTTGTTCCCTACCCAACAGTATTAGGTTACCTTAGCAAAAATGTGTCAAGTGGTTGTCTAGATTTTATATGTTAGGTTTTAAGTGCGAAAGCGGAGAGTGACAGAGAAGCGTTGCGTGCACCACTCCATGCGACAGACAGAGTTCTTCTGAAAGAATATTTTTTCGATCGTGTAAGCGCGGGCTATTGATCAAATATTAAATTGAAGTCAGATTAAATATTAACAATGAATATCAATTTTTTTTACTCACACATTTATTTGTCACCAACAACCCATAATTATGAAATGAAAGTTTTTCTGTTCCAAAATGAACATTATTCAAACGATTTTTCCGATGGTGTAAGCGCGCTCCATAGATTAAATACTAGTGAAATTCAGATTAAATTTTTTATAATGATATCGTTTTTTTTTTATTCACACATTAATTTATCAGTGGAAAAATATCTTATTTTGATTCTGACTCGTCAAAAGTGCCTATAACAAAATCTAATTCTAATTCTTCATCGTTTTCTTTTTGCCGAGTGTATCCTCAACTTGTAATGGTTGTTGGGTCCCCTACGAACCACGTTGGCTTCAAATAGCCGTCCAAAAACCAACCGCAATCTTCAGGACTTAGTTTGACGCACCATGCATCAGTTGCATGAAACCACATTGAGTTTACATAGATAGTTCGCAAGATTTTCTGTTTGAGAGAGATCCAGCAGGGTGGGATCAGATTGGAGTTCATAAATTGCTCTTTGTCGTTTTTTCGTTTCATATATTTTTTGAAACATGCGACATCTAGCGTCATTGACGGTTATACAATGCTTGATGCCATAAATAAGGGCAGTAAACTGCTGAACCCATTAATTTTTTTCTTTGACGAAAAGATCTACTGAGTCTGTCAATATTGCAAGACTTTCCGTTTATTGTTTCCTAATCAAATTTGAGTCTGCGGAACCTCTGGATATAGGCCAGCAAAATTACCAAGACATCCGCTCTGACCAATATTTTCGAACTTTGTGGCGTTTTTGATATACGAAACATTACTCGCGTATCTACCTCTTCATATTGGCATAAATAATCCTTTTCTTCATGCTTAATGACATGGTTTCCGACTGTCTTCTCTGTTATAATTTTTTTAAATTGGACTATTAATACTAAAGTATGATTTTACGAGTAAATAGCCAAGAATTGTACCGGGGCTTATTTGAAACGGTAATTTTTGAGACTTCCAAGAAAATCGCTAGGTCTCGGTTGAAGAGGTCCTTGGATGACATACGGGGTATTGAACTCCAGCTGAATTTGACGTTCACAGTCTTTGATAGAGGGCGTTAAGCACCTGTCAAAAATTAAGTGTACTTCAGAAGCATTAGTTGAGCACAATATTGTTAAGATCGATTCAGCAACCTTGTCAAACGTCTGCGGCATAGATGATCCGATAACATAAATAGAAAAAAAGTGTATTATTTTAATACCGATACCCATAGGCTCAACTGTTTCGACATTAGACTGCAATATTTGGGCTAGCTTGGGTTTATCAGTTTTCAGCAATTCACGAGAAAACAGCAGGCGGCACAGGCGCTAACGAAAACGATAAGCAGTGCTCTATACTTTGATGTCTTTTTCAATACTAATCGCGACTAATCGGCCGAAGATGTCTCGTTCCATTTTAAGAAGGTCCTTTGAATCCAAGCATAACCTAACCTAACTGCAAGTTTTTTTCTCGCCGAAACAACAACTTCAAAAAATATTTCTTAAACGATTCATTATCAAAATCAATGAATTTGTGGTATGGAATCCTCCATACCACAAACAAAACACTTCTTCATTTTTAACTATGTAATTTTTCGTGAAGTCCGATATTTTCACGAACGGTGTATGCAAGAGCACGCTTCCTTACAATGGAAGAGACTTATTCCAAAGCAGTGTTCCAAACATTTTTTTGGCCAGTCAAGTCACCTTTGTCTATCACACGTAGTAAGGATCATATCCCCTTTCTTTCACTTAGCAGCTGTCGGGCACACACCTGTCTCTCTGCATCTTTATCTGTCGCATGGACTGGTGCGTGCAACGCTTCTCTGTCACTCTCCCCGCTAACTCTTAAAACTTAACAACTAAAATCTAGGCAACCATGGTTGTGACAAACTTTTGCCAAGACAACCTAATACTGTTATGTAGGGAATAAAATAACCTTTCATTTCATAAAAAAAAACCCGATTAAATAACTAATTAGGATATATTTATATTGCTTGCTCGCTTATTTATACCTGGCAACTTCATAGCTGTGCCGAGGGGAAAGTAAGCAACCAATATTTTTCCAATAATTCCTTGTGTCATATTCTCTCAGCTAATGCTAAGTATCTGTAAAAAGTGAATTAGATTTTATATGATTTAATAGCATCGGCACACGATTTAGCTATGCAACCCATTTGCGATTAATCAACTATATATTATCTATCATTTAATCTTTGTCATCATCAAATAAGAGTTGAGGGTATATATTTCTAATACCGGAGACTAATATGTCCCTCCTGAACTTTTTCAATTGAGTTAATATGGGTTTGATAATAAGGAGACCATATCATGGATCAATACTCTAAGCATGGTCGCACATAGGTGCAATAAAATATTTTTAAAGTTTGAGGAGTGAAATCCTTGCTACGGCGTAGTATAAAACCGTGTTGTTAAAATGCCTGGCCAATAATTTTATTGTAACGAGCAAGAACAGTAAACTGAATGCAGAATTATCCCCAAGTCTTTGACCTGTAATGATCTGCTCAGGGTTACTCCATTGAGGTCGTACTCGCGCTGATGAAGATTATAAGCCCTAGAAAAGGTAATTTATCGAACATTTAGATGGATTTAAATCGAACCCGTCTAAGCTAGACCATGTTGCTAGGCTGTCAAGGTCGCTCTGGTGAGTCTTGGTTACTTTTGATAACCCTTTATAGTTTCAGGTCATCCTCAAACAGTAGGTAATTAGAGTTAAGGTCTCTGCCAACGTCGTTAGTAAAAAGCTTAAACAGTACAGAAAGCTTTGGAGGAGTCTGTCTAAACACTATTAACCTGGAGGCCTTTCTCAAACATTTCAATTAAACAGTGCTGATACTCCAAAAGATTAGTCGACGTTGAACGCAGCGGTGCAAAAACCATGCTGTTCGACGACTACTCAGCCGCCGCACAATAAAGACAGCTGATTAGTGACAAACTCATCAAGAATTTTAGAGATAGTGGACTGTGATTCTACACGTTGTTCCTGTAGCTGAATTTGCTCAACAGTTGCATCAAATAGTTGTAGGTGCATTTGTTGCATTATAATAATCACGTTCTTGATGCAGACATTTCTGTTATTTAAGACCGCTGAAATACTGGTATTGAAGTCCGTCCGTTAGAAGATGTATTGTTACGGACGATAGTGACTGTCGCATATCAGCAAAGCGAGAGATCAGTTTCTGGTAAAGTTATTTGTACATAGACTCGGAGTCGTGCTGGCGCACTTTCTTTACAACAAACCTAAGCAATTCTAACCTAATCTAATCCGCAATTTTATTAAAAATAAGTTTTGTTAAAAAAAATTCAATCGCCTGAACGGGGATTCGAACACATATCGCCGAATCCAAAGCCGAGTATCCTACCGATGCCCTAAGAAGCACATGTCAAATGTTCGACAAAAATTATGTATACACTGTTTCTCGCCAACAGCAACCAATGAAATCACAGAATTTAATTTGCTTTTACAACTGTAGAAACTGAAATCTAGCATCAGAGAAAGACCTTCGATTTTGTTATGTTGTTGGTTTACTTTCCCGTGAGATACCAACCTCACTTTTTTTAATGTATTGGCCAAAAATCCAATCATGTTTTCGATGTTTCTTTAACTCGTTACAGCTTTCAAATTCGGATTTGTGAGTCCCGAGCAACCCTTGTGGCATCATTTAAAACACGATTGCTTGATGATTTCTAAAAATTCGGTGCTGACAGCCTGTGTATTGGCTGTCGGCGTAATCTCTTTCGGCATATTATGTGGCCAAATTAAATTAATGGAGAATGATAGTACTTCTAATGGTATTTTTTTTTACAATCGACCGACTGGAAAAGTCATGTTGCTTAGGGAAAACCAATACCATGGTAAATTGTATTGGATTGGTGAAATGTACAGATTTAATTTAGAAGTTATCTTTTTGTCTTAGAGATGGGTAGGTCCGGGAATCTAGCTCCGCGGACCTGCATCCAGGTTGCAGTTCTGCCGGATCTCTAACCTAACCTGAAACTATCATAATGCAAAACCATTTGACTTGTACTTTGTAATCATGTCCATGTAAGCGTGTCCAGGTTCAGATAATAAAAATTCATCCTCAGGAAATAAAAAAGTACAAATAATATGTTAATTTTATGAAGTATATTTAAAAACCTAATATATTTAACCAATACAGTACAATAATACTCTATACACGTCTCTATTTTTCATATATTCTATTCGCCAAAAATAGATACTTTAGTTTTTTTGTCTCATTGATACCTTAAACTTAACAAACGCCACAGAATTTATTGTAATATTTGCAAATTTCAATAAACAGATTCTAGCAACATTATTTTTCTAACAGAGTTTATCATTTATCTGTCAATTTGGGTTACTTATATATACTGAGTGCAAATGAGAGAACTGAACTGATAATCAACATTATTTAATATATACATTTAAATTTTTTGTCAACAGCAGTTCCAGGTTGCAGTTCCTTCATTACTTGCCAATACCGGTACCGATTCATTCCGCCGTACGATGCATGTCCGCGTATTCGGATCGGGTTATTCGGTTGCATGTTCGTTTTCAATCACTCCGCTGACGGGCTGCCAGATGGGTCGCAGCATTGTATATCGGTCGAAAGGATAGGGGTCGGTATGTAGCAAGATCTACATCCATCAGTACCGATACCGGGTACAGGTCCGTGGATTCATATTCCTTCGGACCTAACCATCTCTATTTTGTCTCAATTGAACAGTTTCATGTGGCAACAGTGAACGACTTTTAAGTTGTTTGGGTATATTTTTGAATAAACTTAGTGGAGAGATATTGCCTTCACTTCCACTAGCAACTGGCGGAATATCAAATCAAAATGAATTTTCACAATGTTTTGAGGTATTTAACTGGTAGTCTAACAATTATAAGTACAAAATGTCAACAAACCACTCGCGGCCAACTTCTAAGTATAACACCGCCATAGATTTAAAATCAGCATATACTAGATACCGCATTAGAAGCAGGAAGTTGACTACCAGTTTAGGCGAATTCTGTTACAAATGGGGTTTTTTGTTGTCAAAGGGTAATATATAGCATCATACTTGATGAAAATCTACTTGATGGTGCTACCATTTGTGAAGATCAAGCAAGCCACGACTTAAATCTAGAGAAATTTCTTACTGCAGCTGGGAAATATGAACTTACACTTATGAAACATTATGCGTTGGTGTTTAGAACTTTCATGCCTGAAAAATCTAATATAGACTGACTGATGCTGTTTTAAGAATTTTCACTGCAATATCAAACCGTAAACAAAACGAATTGAAACAAAAATATATCATTTTGTGAAAGTCAGACATTTGCCATGGAAGAAGTAAAACAAATAACGGCCTTCTGCCCAATACGTGCTGCGATCAAACCAAGATCTTAGAAAAATGAAGTGTTGGCGTTTCTGACCCCAAAATAAGGATATTTCATTAGGGGCATTAAACTATATTATTACAATCATGTAGACCCCAAAAAAGTTGTTGGATTAGAAAAGAAAGATCTTATACGAGGTGTCTTGGTAGACAATTTTTAATTCACCCGAATTCCCTGGGCCAGTTTGTATTAGTGTCATATATGTCCGCGCACTGTTTAAATTACTTTATTTCAATTTATCAGAACTGAAGATGAAGTAACCCATTTAATAAAAGAAAATTCATTTTTTGATATATTATACATTGATTTTACGACCCTTACCTATTATGTAAATTGTCAGCTAACATAGTTGGGACACATTTTTCTTCAAAAGAATTTGTATCATATCTACATTACCGAGTTGAACAACACCTCACAGTCGCAGTAGTTTAAACTCACAAATCTTAAAATATACATTTGATTATTTGTTGCAAAATCTCTTATATGCAATGATCATTCAGACTTAACTCTAAATATACTATAAAGTGTTGCATATTTTGCCGATATACTCTGTAGTATTAAAGTTCTTGGTGTTGCTCCAGACAATGTTATCTGATCATTCAGCTTTTGTGGTATATAACATCATTGTTTAATTTAACCGTAACATATATATGTCCGATTTTAAAAGACGCTTCGTAGATATTGCTAAAACTGTATTTGTCACAGAAACTTATTTTAAGTTACGGTGTTCATCCTCAGAGTGTTGAGTTTCCATACGATCGTCTAAACTTTTTTCTCATTGTACCATTTGTTACATAACACACGCGAACGGCTTCTGATCATAGAGAATACGAAAATAATTGATTAAATCGCTTTTTTACAATAGCATAGTCACAGCAAAAATTTGTCCGGATCGGTTGCGTGTCAGTAGATCATCTTTAAAATCACCGAGTGGTAGAGTTTTATAGAGACATGTGTGCACTTTACAGCGCACAGTGGGCAATTTTGGCAAACTAAGTGGACATAACTTTTAAGAACTGTTTTTTTGGCATTTTTATAAATGAAGTGTGAAATCGGTTTCTATAGAATTATTAATAATTTAAAAGTATACCAATTAATTCTACATGGTGTTACGAATTTGAATATACAGCGTTAAGTATAAATTTTGGTCGATTACGACCAAATTACCGCAATTAAGAAAAAAACTGTTTTGGCACTTTTAAAAACTATTTTATTTTATAGCAGTGCATGTACATAACTGATGTAAGAACGAATGAAGTTCATAAAACAGAAGAGCTCACAATTAAACTACTAAACTGATCAAAATGTAAACTACTAAACAGATCAAAATATTGAAATAGTACCTATATCTACTATCTATTACACAATCCTTTATTTATGCGACTTTGTTTTATTGTCAAATTATTAAGATTCTAATTATCATTATCAACATCACTTGTAATATCGGGATCGTCAGAAACAGCAGAAATGGCAAATGTATTAATATTAGGACATTTCAATAGCGCTAACACCTCTTTTGAAAATACAGAAGCTGCGGTTTTCAATATCGTTCTTAATAAGTCAATTTCATTCTTAATAAGTCTTTATTCGTGGTACTACGAGATACTTTCGAATGTCTGGATAAACCAGGCAAGGACCGTACCCAACGTCATAACTGCAGGCCCATAAGTCTACTCCCTACACTAGGCAAAGTAGATGAACGAGCCATAGCCAGAAGACTTAAAGATGAGACCCAAGAGCTAGATGCCATCCCAGATGAGCAATTCGGATTCAGGGCAGAGCACTCGTCTGAACAAGTCCTCAGAGCTACAGAGTACATCACAAAAGGATTCAACAACAGAGAAGCCACAGGAGCAGTCTTCTTAGACATCGAAAGGACCTTTGACAGGATGTGGTTCCAAGGTCTGGTGTACAAAATATCAGTGGCCGGATACGAGAGAAGAAGGATTAAGCTAATACGCAGCTATCTAAGAGACAGGACATTCTCCGTCAAGGTGAATGATACACGATCTGAACAAAGAGGACTGATAGCAGGAGTTCTACAGGGGTCGGTGTTGGGACCCATACTGTACTCCATCTTCTCCCACAATGTTGCAATAGGAGACGAGGGCATAACAGCGCTCTACGTAGACAACACCGCCAACCTACACAAAAGCAGAAGCACCCATATCTTGGGTAGGCGACTGCAAGAGGACATTAAATGACCTTAATGACTGGTGCATTAAGTGGAAAGTCAAGATCAACCCCCAGAAATCCCAAGCCACACTTTTCCAACGAAGGAGACTGACTGCCAGAGCCAGAATTTGGGTTGGAGAAGTAGAGATCCCCTGGTCCAACGAGGTCAAGTACCTAGGTATGACCATGGATAAAAGACTGACTTGGACCAAGCACATTAACGCAGCGAGGACCAAAGCTAGGCAGGCAATGAATAAACTTTATCCATTGCTCTGCCGAAAGAGTGCAACGGGAATAAGGACGAAGCTGCTACTGATCAAAACAGTAGCACGGAGCCAGTTAACATACGGCTCCACAACTTTTGGCTATGCTTCAAAAACAAACCTTCTGAAGATCAAAAGGACAGAAAACAAACTGATAAAGATGGCGGGAGATGCCCCCTGGTTCATCAGGAACGAGGACCTGCAGAGGGATCTTCAATGGACACAAATTGACGATTTCATGCTACAAAAGGCTATCCGAGCTTTCAGACCAGCTGAAAACCACCACAACGAAAATCTACGAGACCTGGTGAACTACGATCGATTAGCTCCAAATTACAATAATAGGACAAGACACATAAGACCAAGACATGGACTTCTGCGTTAAATTACTTGAGGATGGATGCAAGTAAATCGAAACTTCTGGGTCTCCGTGATCCTCAGAAACTAGATCTTACTTGCAAAAATCCTTAAATAACCCATGTGGCTAATAGAAACTCCCAAGAGGACTCCCAGGTCTTTCAGCCGCCTCCGGCCTGAGCTGCAGCTGAACCTGAGGTAAAAGAAGAGAATACCAGGTACCTCAACTGGCTCTGGCGTGAGCTGCAGTTGAACCTGAGGTAAAAGAACACCCCTCCTCAGTTCCTCACTGCAAGGACACGGAACAGCAGTGACACTGAAGGTCAAGAATAGGACACATACTAAGAAGACCAACACACGGATGGACGGAGGAATTCTGGCAGCGACAAACTAGACCCAGGACCATTAGGACGTTGCCAGCGGCAACCGAACAGACAGGAGGACGGGACAACAAGAGTAATTCCAACCAGGTAAGATGACTACATCACTAATGATATTTTTTTCTTTTCAGATATCCCAGTGACGAGAGGTGGCACAAAGACATCGTGGGTTAGACAGTTTACAGTCAACAAAAAGTGCAAAAAGCTTCATTTTTGGTATATCCCCGACGACTTTCTGCAGTTTTTTAATAGCAGTTGCTTTATCAGGACTGGACATATCTCACTAATTATTTTGGCAGCATCTCGTCTAACAGATGATGATTTCCTCAAAGGTATTTCAGCTTAGAAGATGTGCAACTTTTCTTCTTTTTTTTTTGTTTTAAAACTTAACTCTGCTATAAGTTTTTTGGGTCGCCCACAGTTATTGGTCATATTAAAACAGCTCTTCTCCGTAACTCGTCTGTATTTGTGGGTATCCTCAAATTTTCCGTTGAGATCTGTCCCATTTTCTTTCAAGACCGGTAGAAAAATGTCTTACTATAATTTTGTAGTGTTTTGTAGTTTGTTGTGGAATCATATGTAGCTGACTTCGTTCTTTTACAAAAGCAAGAAGATCAAAATACCGAATTATTTTTTTGGAAAATTGTGCAATTTGACAAATAATTCTCTCTTGAGATTCTAGTCATATAAAAAAAAATGGTCTGAAAATAATCTTAAAAATGTGGCTTTTAAACGATTTAACTCTTTTTTTTTGAAATTCCTTGCAATACTTCTTGGCTTACGAAACCTTAAAAACTTTCTCAGCTATATTCACTAAAGAAGTTTAAATTTAGACCAGGTCTAATATGACATCTATCGGTTTAAGATGATATATGCAACAAACAAATAATTTTTCTAAATGTCGCAATTACCAAATACGATAGTGACATAAGCAAAACATAGCTGGCGAACTAAGAGTTTTAACTGCCATGACAACTACATCTGGTCTAACTCTTAAACCTTTTTAGTGAATGCGTTGATATTAAATCAATCATGGAATTAACAAAAAATATATACAAACTATACACTAATAATACTGTTTCAACTAGGTATAAGCGAAAGTACCAACAACTAAAACCAAATACTTCAAAATTAGCGATATATTTCACGATGTTGAGGGCAATTTAGGTTTGTTTATATGAAACAATTGGCGCCTTTCCAAACCTGTGTGAACTTGATTGGGCTGCAAAAAAAATCAGATGAGGCTCAAATAAAGTATGCATACGACTGTTGTGGAATATTAACATACCGATATGGTTTTTAATTACAGAATCACCTCAATTCCATTGCTACGGTATAAATCATACCATAACAAAGTGTTTGAGTATCTACTAGTAGCGACATCTATTGGCAATCACAATATTTTTAGAACCGTAGAAAATGAACCATCACTTCACCAAACTTCTTATAGAATATACTTTTCCGCACGTTTTTGGATCTGAATATTTGGCGACATAATATCAGTCCAACTGCTGCTTGAGGTACGTCGATAGGTAAGATGTAAAATACTAATATATTAGAAAATTATATATAATGAATTTTAACACGACTCGTTTCGCTAACACTGTACCTTTGTCTGGTGTATACTTCGTACTAATTCTAAAAAGGTACAAAAGCTGCGTTTTTCTTTAACCACCATAAACTCTAGTAATATATAGAATTTCAGAAAGTGTTGGAGGAAAAAATTCTATTTGGTTATAAATGTGTACCTTTTAAACGATTTATTTTTAAACTTTCCAATAATTTAATTTAGGGCCTTTATTCTCTAAACGATTAATCGTCACTGATAATATGGGTTACTAATTTTTAGTCATGTTTATTGTGAATAAAACTGCGTTTATGTTCGTTTATCCGTTTTTAAAAGTTGTACCACTCTGTCCAGTATATGTTTTTGGGCATGAACTGTAATTTTTGATTTGTTTTACTATTGAAACTGCGTTACCATTATTAAATGCAATTTGTTTAAATTAAGCTCATCATTAAAACTTTCTTCTGATAACTATCAGATGATGTGTAAGACCTGGTTGAAGCATGGTGAGGCCTAGTCAACCCAATGATATATATATATATATATATATATATATATATATATATATATATATATATATATATATATATATATATATATATATATATATATATATATATATATATATATATATATATATATATATATATATATATATATATATATATATATATATATATATATATATATATATATATATATATATATATATATATATATATATATATATATATATATATATATATATATATATATATATATATATATATATATATATATATATATATATATATATATATACAGGGTGTCCCATGTTATTATTATATACGAACTGCGGCGATCGATTTCTCAGAAAGTAGACTTTGATAAAATTTGAAATTTTGGCAGCTAACTAAAGTCGATAGGGGCAATTCGCGCAAAATATTTTCAAGATGGTGGCACTTCCGGTTATACCGGAAGTAGACGTCAACTTTCTTATTTTAAATGGAACACCCTATATATAATCGAATTTTTGAATTCCTCGAAAAATTCTAGGTATATTTCATGTATAATATCCTATACCTAAGTTGAACTGTTTTTGAGATATTTTGAATTTTATGTAAAAAATGACGTTTGCAGGTCTAGACATAACTATAAATATCTGCTTATCGAAGCCTATTATTTATTTGCGGTTGGCTTCCTTGTCCAAAAGGGTATACTTTAGTGGCCTGTGCTGATATTTTTATAATAAATAAACACAGGGTGATCAAAAATTGACATTATAAATATACTTTAAAAAATCGTAAAAAGTTACTTTTTTCAAATGGAAACCCCCAATTTTTATAATTTTCTTATTTAACACTTAAAATAAGGGTGACTTTGTATAAAGTTGTCTATTCCAAAAATTTGTAGTTTTTGAGTTATTAACAATTTAACATTTTTTCTCTGTTTTTTGGTCATGACGGGGAGGCCTGGCGAGAACAAAACGAATTGGTTTCTATAGAAAAGTAATATTTGTTGTCGTTTGACAATTACCTACTAAAATATTATTTATTTATTCTAGTAATTATAATAATTATTAAACTAATAAACATGCCGGGGCGATTAAATTACACACACGAGGATTATTTGAATTTGCTTATTATCTATGGGGAATCTAACAGAGTTTTAACAAGAACATGCCAGATATTTACTGATAGATATCCAGAAACCGCCACCGAACAGCGTTAAACAAATGTTGGAAAACTATAGAAATGTTGAAACCGTGAAGACAAAAATTAATTAAAGAAAGCCTATTCCCATTATAGTTTAGTCTACACAAGAGCACAACTTATTTTTTCAATAAATGCTGAAAATGTCCACCTTGTACTTCCAAACATTTTTCGCATCTCAGAATAAATCCCTCGTGGGTTCCCTTATTCTTGCCATACAGTCCTCTTTCGTTTTTACTGGATTAAAATAAACGATTCATTTTATCGTTCTCCATATAAAATAGTCTAAGACTGTCAGATCGGGGGAACGAGGAGGCCATAGGAAAGGTCCATTGTTAGCAATCCACTTGTCGTAAAACGTAGCTTGTAAAAAGTTAGCAACGGTTTTATGACGTGGGGCGCCATCGTGTTGGTAGAAAATTTGACTATGTTCTGCCAAAGGTAAATTACGTAAATATTCGTTGTCCAACTTTTCAAGAATATTCAGATATCTTTCTCCTACAAAAGTTTATAGACATAATTTTACGGAAAGAGAGGCTTTGATAATATTAATCGATTTATTGATTTAAGAAGAAACAAAATATACCAAAATTTAATTAATTTAATCTGAAGAGTGCTCAATAAAAAAAAGAAGGTTTAGTATTTTATGACTTTCTAAAGTACCCTGTATAAATAGCTTGTAAATATCTAACTAAAGATAACTTTCCTATAAAACTTGGGACGATATATTTTTTTAGATATGATGTGTTACGGTATGTGGACCAGTATTTGTATGAAGTAGTGTAGTGTGACCTGTACAAGTAATTTAATTTAATTTATTTATGTAACAATATTTACTAAATGATTTATCTAATTCTGGATTGACGTTAAATTGTTAAAAAAAGTCCTTGTGTTTAGGCAATGTATAACTTACCATTCAAATTTTCTTCGTAAAAATTCAGTTATATATTATTCCATCGTTCCTTACTGCACAAAATACATTAAGTTGCCAGGATTCTTGAAAGTTCCGCGATCTTACTGCATAAAGATTCGAATCACTCCAAAAATGGGAATTGTGTCTATTGAAAAAGACATTTTTAGTAAATTTTGCTTCATCGGTTCAAATCATATTGTCCAAAAACCTAGGATTATCTTGTACCATTGTTAAAATAAACTCGCAAAACTGTACTCTTTTCGGCAAATCAGTGTCTTTTAGATTATGTTTTAACAGAATCCTGTGCACTGAGTTCCTCGAGATTCCTGATTGTCTTGCCACGTTTCTTAGGGATGTCATTGGATATGCTGCAAAATATCCCAAAATTGCAATCTCGACATTTTCATTATAACCAATGGGCTTTCTCTTATTAATTTTTGCCTTGACGTTTCCAAAACTTTTATAGTTTTCCAACATTTGTTTAACGCTGTTCGGTGATGGTTTCTGTTTATCTGGATATCTATCAGCAAATATCTGGCATGTTCTTGTTAAAACTCTGTTATATTCCCCATAGATAATAAACAAATTCAAATAATCCTCGTTTGTGTAATTTAATCACCCCGGCATGATTATTAGTTTAATAATTATTATAATTACTATAATAAATAAATAATATTTTAGTAGGTAATTGTCAAATGACAATAAATATTACGTTTCTATAGTAACCAATTGGTTTTGTTCTCGCCAGGCCTCTCTATCATGGCCAACTAACAAGAAAACTTAGAAGCCGTTTGGCATTATCAGAATAAAAATGTTAATCGTCAATAACTCAAAAATCATAAATTTTTGGAATAGACAACTTTATACAAAGTCATTCTTATTAAGTGTTTAATAACATAAAATTATAAAAATTGGGGGTTTCCTTTTGAAAAAAAAGTAACTTTTAACGATTTTTTAAAGTTTTAAAGTTTTTGATCACCCTATACTTATTTATTATAAAAATATCAGCACAGGCCACTAAAGTGGATCCTTTTGGACAAGGAAGCCACCCGAAAATAAATAATAGAGACTTCGATAAGCAGATATTTATAAAAATTTAGTATTGAATTAAATAAAAAACTGGCGATTTAAAACAGTATTTCATTAATATCGAAAAAAAAATATGTAGGGCATGCTGAGATTTGGGCAGAATAATATGTATACCCAGAAAAAAATATTTTAAAAAGGACAGACCATTTTGGTGGGACTTTCTAGCCGCCAGGTGATAGCGAATGTTATACGTGAGTGCGAGTAGCGTTATGGATAGGTTGAAGTGAGAGAACGTATATCAAATTAAAAAAATAGGTCGATAACGGTGCGAGTTAAGGGAAAAGGTCATCCACTAAAAATGTAGATAGGATGTGGTGCATACGAAAATATTTAGATATTGGGGATACAGTAATCCTTTTAGCAGTTATGGGCTAAAAACTAAATTTGAGTATTAGCCTATATTTCCGAATGGAAAACGAGGGATCGGATTTTTTTTTCTGGTAGTGGTACCCGGTAACTTTTCTTTAGCAAAACCAATAAGAAGCCAAATAAAGGTCAACAAAGATTTTTTCGAATAATTGACCCTGAACCTACGACTAAGGAGATCTTTCGACACGCCTGATTCATGTTTTATAGTTTCGGAAGCCTAGGAGGAATAGATTTCGAGGTCTGGACCAAAATCCGATCCGCGAACGTTATTTTTAAATTTCCTCGACCTGACCGTAAAACGTAAGGTAAAAGAGCAAAAATAAAACGTTTTTTCTCTTGCACTTTATCCTGTATTTCTTTCAAATAACGAAAATAAACCCTTCAACAAATTGAAAACACCAATAATGTGTAAGACATTGCTCCTTGGTTGGCAACTCTCAGTCTCCTAGTTCCTTTCCAGCTGACTGGCTCCAGCAATCAATTTTTCCACCATTTGACAATTCCGAAGGACTCCTCTAAGGTTTCCATTAAGCTTTCTCAGCAATAATCGGTTTGTTAATTGTTTGGCCTAGTCCAGACCTTATACTATTATTATTATTATTATATTCCTCCTCTTAGTCCCGTTTTCTCGTCGAGGCCGGAGTTATTACGAGCGGCCTCAGCTTCCTGTTGACCCTAAAAACGTGGGGATCTCTTATTCTACCTATCCCTAAGTGGCGAAGCAGATAAACCCCCAGATCCATCAATTTCTACTTCTCACGTCTGTTTCCTTCTTTCACGCAGGCCCAACTCCTTTTTTGCTAGCCTCCGATTCTGATTCCTGTAAAATCTCCTCTTTCTCGCTCTTTTCTAAACCAAGAATAATCTCCAACTGACGAAAACGCCTAAGCGGTGTCGTATTTATAAGGAGTGATCACGTGACAAAATACATAATACTAAATAATACCTTTAACTATACTTACATGACTTTAAATGAGTTTTCAAATTTGATGTTATAACTGTTCGAAAAACTGCATTTCTCTTTCGTTGATGCTGAGTTCATTTTCAGTGGCGGTATCGTAGCCGTCTCATCTCCTGGTGAGGTTGGTGAATCTGGGATTGATGTTACTACTATCCCTTTTGTCTCCGTCCGTTGATAGCATATACCTCTGGGTTTTTGTTAAGGGCATCTAGCTCCCTCTGTATTTGGGCCAGATAATCTCCATATACTTGTTGCGTCGTGGCTTCTATTATTTCGTGAGTCAGTTCATCAGCTTCCATTATACAGGAGTCTCCGTTATCGTATTAGATTTCGGCTATTGGCCTCGGCGTGTTTATGTAATGTGCTGGTTCGTAGTTTTCTTCACCTTCTTCCCATTCAGTTGTCTCCTAGAATTTTGTGTATTGTTATTACGATATTGTTGGTCGCCATCTTGGTTTGTTTGCTGTTGTTAGTTTCGTCCGCATGCGTCTGTTTCGGCTCTAGGTTAACTTGTTGATGTGTCCCCATGAATTTATCAATTTCTGCGTTTATTTCCTCGAATTTTCGTGTGCCTGGCGAGATTTCGTTGATGCTGATTGATACTTCTATCCCTTGTGTTTCCGGTCTTCGTTGCCCACGTGTTGACTGAACCTTCTTTTCTCTGTTTCTTGCTTGATCTGTCGGCATAACATGGTAGCATATTCAGCTTATTGACCTCTTTTTTTTCGCGTCACGTTCTACGTCTTGGGTGGACAGTCGTCTTTCCTCTTCAAGCATTTCATCAGTGGGTTGATCGACATTTTTCAAAGCGGGCGATCTGTTTTTTATATTCTCTGACGGCTTGTCGTCGTTCTATCTCAATTCGTACTTCTTCTTCTTCAATTTGCTGGGTTCTTCCTCGTCTGGAGTTGACAGGATATACCTCTGGGTTTTTGTTAAGAGCATCTAGCTCCCTCTGTATTTGGGCCCGATAACCTAGATATACTTGTTGCGTCATGGCTTCTATAGTGTCGTGGGCGAGTTCATCAGCGTACATTACACTGCAGAAGTCTCCGGTATCGTACTAGACTTCAGCTATTGGCATCGGTGTGTTTATGTAATGTGCTGGTTGGTAGTTTTCTTCATCTTCTTCCTATTCTGGTGGTTGTCTCCTAGAGCTTTGTGTATTGTTATTACGATATTATTGTTCTCTTTGGCTTGTTTGCTGTTGTTCGTTTCGTCCCGGAGGGTGTTTATCTCGAGGACAGTACCTACCTAGATGGTTACCTCCACATTCGTAACACGATATTTTGCTTGACGTCATGCTATTTCTGTCCGGAGGGTTAGGTGGTTGGTTACCATTTACTTGCCGGTTCTGGCTCGGGTTCAACTGTCCATTTCGTACGGGATTTCTTAAATTTCCTCGGGGATATGATCCTGAATTCTAATTGTTCCTTGATTGGTAACTCTTGATCTCCTAGTACCTTTCCAGCTGACTGGCTCCAGCAATCAATTTTTCCACCGTTTGACAATTCCAAAAGTGAAGGGCTTCCCTCAAATTTCCTTTAAGCTAAGTAATAATCGGGTCCTTGGCCTTGTACCGATATTCATCCTCTTAGTCCCGTTTTCTCCTCGAGACCGGGGTTATTACGGACAGCCTCGGCTTCCTGATGATGGCCAACCTTAAAAACGTCGGGAACCCTTCAAGACCCATCCCTAAGTGGCGCAGCAGATAAACGAGGTTGCTCACCCTAAATCTGTATATCTGCGCCGTGTATTCGCCCTCATATATGTTCACAAGAAATTAAACTCCAATGTAAAATGTATCACCACACTGTGTTTCGTATAAGTATTTTCTGTAATAAAAATTAAAGTGATTTCGCCTTTAAATGCGACATTATCTTCAAAAGGTTGTTTAGGACGGCTCGCTCCCAGATCCAAAGTATTTCTGCCCAGATTTCTATCTTGCTGGTCTTCGCAGGTAAGTTGAGGTTTTTACTCATCCAAAAGTAATCTCAAACTGAGGAAAACGGCCAATCTGTGTAGTATTTATAAGGAGTGATCACGTGACAAAATACGTAATACTACATAATACATTTAACTATATTTACATGATTTTTCAAACTTGATGTTAAAAATGTTCGATCACTGCATTTGTCATATCAAAGTATTTTATAAATTAGAGTGTTCATCAAGTTGGTCTTCAGGATGTCAAGCGACTATGTCATAGTCTAAATGTGTTTTGTGCTAAACCTCTTATCACATGAAACACTCACGAAAAGTTTATGACCATCAGGTTCAGTATTTCGAAATACGGGGGTGGGTTGATGATTTAGTCGTTTCTGTCATTTGCTTTATCTTCATGAATACTGATCGATGGCCTTGGACCCATTTTTCATTGTCTCCTTGGGGAACCACGTGCGTCTGTTTCGCTTCAAGGTTAACTTGTTGATGTGTCTCCTTGAATTTCTTAATTTCTGCGTTTATTTCCTGGAATCTTCGTGCGCCTTGCGGGATTTCGTTGATGCTAAGATCATTTTCAGTGGCGGTATCGGAGCCGGCTATCTCATCTCCTGGTGAGGTGGGTGAATCTGGGATTGATGTTACATCTATCTCTTTTGTTTCCGGTGGTCGTTGCCCAGGTGTTTCTTGCTCGTTTTGTGGCATCCCAAGGTAGCATATTCAGCTTACTGGTCTCTTTTTTCGCATCATGTGTTTCGTCTTGAGCGGACAGGACAGTCTTTCGTCTTCAAGCATTTCATCAGTGGGTTGATCAGTATTTTCCAGAGCTTTAGTGTGGGCGATCTGTTTTTTATATTCTTTTCAGCGTTCCATCTCTCAATCCGTGCTTCTTCTTCCTCAATTTTCTGAGTTGTTCCTCGTCCGATGTTGACAGCATATACCTCTGGGTTCTTGTTAAGGGCATCTAGCTCCCTCTGTATTTAGGCCAGATAATCTCCAAATATTTGTTACGTCATAGCTTCTATAATGTCAAGGGCCAGTTCATCAGATTCCTTTACACTGCAGGAGTCTCCGCTATCGTACTAGACTTCGGCTATTGGCCTCGGCGTGTTTATGTAATATGCTGGTTTAGAGTTTTCTTCATCTTCTTCCCATTCGATTGTTTCCTAGAACTTTGTGTATTTTTATTACGGTATTGTTGTTCTTCCTCCTGGTTTGTTGCTGTTGTTTGTTTCGTGTCGTAGGGTGTTTACCACGAGGACAGTCCCTACGCAGATGGTTACCTCCAAATTCGTAACACGATATTCAGTCTGACGTTTACTTGCCTGTTCTGGCTCGGATTTAACTGTCCATTCTGTTCGGGATTTCTCAAATTTCCTCGGATATATGATCCTGAATTCTGATTGCTCCTTGATTGGTAACTCTCGGTCTCCCAGTTCCTTTCCAGCTGCAATCAATTCTTCCGCCGTTTGACAATTCCATGAGTGAAGGACTCTTCTCAGATTGTGCTGGTAGTTGTGGTGCCAGTGCTCTCAATAATAAAATCCAGCGTGATTTTTCTTGAAAAGGTTGTTTCGGACGGCTCGCCCCCAGATTCAAAGTATTTCTGCCCCGATTTCTATCTTCCAGGTCCTCGCAAGTGAGTTGAGAGCTTTACTCGCCCAAGAGTAATCTCCAATTGAGGAAAACGGCTAATCGGTATGGTATGAGTGATCACGTAACAAAATACATAATACTAAATAATACATTTAAATATATTTACATGACTTTAAATGACTTTTCAAACCTGATGTTAAAACTGTTCGAAAAGTGCATTTCTCACAGCAAAGTATTTTATAAGTGATAGTGTTCATCAAACGTTGGTCTTCAGGATGTCGAGCTACTATGTGATAGTCTAAATGTGCCTTCCTACTAAACCTCTTATTACATGAAACACACGAGAAAAGTTTCTCATCACTGTGAATACGTAAATGATTAGTCAAATTACTTTTTACAAGGCACTGGTATCCGCAAACGTTACATTTAAACTTGTACTTGTCTGGACCACTTTCGTGTGTCAGTAGATGCTTTTTTAGATCACTTAGTCGTACAGTTTTATACAAACATTTGGGACAGTTGTGCATTTTACAGGTGACAATGTCTTTCCACACTTCGTATCGATCTGAATGTTTGGTTATATAATGTGCGTCCACGCTTATCTTTTCATTGAATGATTTCTGGCACAAAACGCATACTAGAGCGAATTTGTTATTGTGGATCTTCATATGACGACGTAGGCTACTTTTATCAGTGGTCTGAAACAGACAGTGATTACAGCAATATTTTGGGGCATGTTTTTCGTGCGTACGGAGATGTCTCATCATACTGTATCTAACATTAGTTTTATAACCGCATTGCTCGCAGACGTATTGCGCTCTAGATTCTTTGGTGTCACTCTCTTTTCTAAACCTAAAAAGATTAAGAAAAATAATTATTTGTCAATATCAAATCTGTACTAAGGTTCTCTCCGTTGTTTGTAGGTCTGATGATGCTCGAAAGGGCGAAACACGTGTCATGTTTGTTGTGAATTGTAAAATTATAATTTAATGAGATCGAGACTTGGAGTCTTTTTCTAGGTTTGTTATTAAAACTAGGTCTCTTTGAGCAATATGGACAATTTCTTCGATTTTTATAATGCCAGTCAGGCTAAACTTGTCCAGTTATACAGAAAGAACCTAATTGCACGAAAAAACTTGCTGCTAAAAATTTGGTTCCTTCAACGATGCTTGCTATTTCAATTGACACCTAAATTCGTGACAATCAAGTGCAAGATTCATACTAAAGCCGCATCAGCTGCATTGAAGAAAGCTCAAACCGTTTGGATCAAGGAAGAGATTAAACAACATTATAAAACTTTGAACTCAGTAAACTCTAAACTCAAATATCTCTATCTAACTTTAACATTTCTGTTATCCTACATTGAATTTGTAGTTTTAGATCATGACTTTAGAGATGAGGTTGAGTCTTTCGGTGAGAATACGTTTAGGAGATTGGGTAAGAAAATTCATTGTCTTAAATTAGCTCAAAGAAATTATCTTTTATCCAATAATATTGATGAATACAGATTAGGTTTGGGTAGCACAAATTTTGGTTTTCACAAACGTTTTATTAATTTGTCTGGTGTTACTTTTACTCCTCAAGAGGAACATATACTTAATTCTAACCTTAACTATAATTTTTCCCACAACATCAATACTGATATTAAAGAAACTCTGGGTATAGAGGCCGAATGTATTATTCAAACGACCGACATTTCTAACAAAAATATATTGCGGGCCAAAATAATAAATTTTCTGAACTCTAATTTCACGAGTGACACAGGCTGTAACTACAACAGGGCTCACCTAAAATCTTTGGCACATAAGATCAAATCCAACCATCTGATTTGCACCAAGGCCGATAAAGGCTCTTGTTTAGTAGTTATGGAAAGAACTGATTATGTTGACAAGATAATTGGTTTCTTGAACTCTGGTGATTTTGAAAGAATAAACAGAGACCCAACAAACTCATTTTTTACGAGGTTAAAAAATAGTCTGGACATATTTCTAACAACCTTAGAATATTTTAACATGACAAAAGATAAATTATATCCTATGAACTTGAAAACACCCTTACTTTATGGCTTGCCAGATTCATAAAGATGGCACGCCCATGAGGCCAGTGGTTTCATTTATTGATTCCCCATGCTATAAACTTTCAGCTTGGCTAAATAGAGTTCTTAGGGACGTAACGGGTTTTAATAGCACATATTCTACCAGGAATTCCATCGACTTTGCCAATCACCTGAAAAACGTTTATATTCCGCACAATGCATTATTAGTTTCATTGGATGTCAAGAATTTGTTTCCTAGTGTGCCTCCCGCAGACTGTATTCAGTTGGTAAGGGATTTATTGGCGAGATCTTCTTTGCCACAGTTACTCGTTGATGGCCTCACTTCTCTTCTTACCTTAGTTTTAGACCAAAATTTTTTCAAATTTAATGGACAGTTATATAGGCAAAGGTCTGGGCTGGCTATGGGTTCTTGTTTGTCGCCATTTCTAAGTGAGGTTTTCATGAACAATTTGGAAAACAGGATAATGAATAGTTATTTTGCCTCCTTCCTAACAGCATATAAAAGATACGTGGATGATATTTGCATTGTGTGGAATGGCAACAGAAATCAGTTGGAAGAGTTTTTACAATTCGTTAACTCCTTGCATCCTAAAATTGAGTTTACATTGGAAATGGAAGTTGAAGGAAAACTACCGTTTCTTGACCTATTACTATCGCGGAAACACAGTAGGATAGAGTTTGAGGTTTACCGGTAAACATCGTCCACGGATAATGTTATTCAGTATGCTTCAAACTCTCCTTACACGCATAAATTCGCCGCGTTCAACTCCTTTTTCTATCGGTTGGGTAATTTACCATTGTCAAGGGAAGCGTTTAATAAGGAGCGTGATATTATAATGCAGATTGCTATGAATAACGGTTTTCCTTTGGAGTCCATCACCAAATTATATTACAAATTTATAAACAAGTACAAAATGTCCTATACTGTCATACATTCAAAACTTAGCGATGAGACAAATTTTTTCAAGTGCATCACTTTTTTCGGAAGTATTTCTCTCCAATTGGCAAAATTTTTTAAAAATATTAAAAATGTCAATATTTCATTCAAAACAGTAAATACTCTCAAGAGACATTTAGTAAGGACAAAGGACCCAACCGATAAATTGTCCAGATCTGGGGTTTATGCACTAAATTGTAGCGAATGTTCCACGATCTATGTGGGACAAACAGGTCGAAAAATTTCCACAAGGGTGAGAGAACATTTAAGCCTTGTCAACAAATTCAGAAATACGGATGTAACTGAGACTGTTTCAGCTTTTGCCAATCATTTGTTGGAGTCAGGTCATGAATTTTCCATTTCTGACGTTGATGTTTTACATGAATGTCCGAAGGGGAAAAAGCTTGAGCTTCTAGAAAAAATGGAAATAACCAAAGCTATAAAAAGTCCCATTCTCACTTGCGTTTACGATGTTTTTAATTTTGAACCAACCCTAATATTTAACAATTTAATGTAATAATAATTGTAGGCTTCATTCATTAATTCATAGAGTGAGAGTTTTTGGTTCTTGTCTTCGACTAGTCCAGTGGTCTGTGGGTGGTTGCTTCGGCGTCTCACTCGGGTGGTTTGGGTTCGATCTCGTCCAGAGACATGAATCTTTTTTAATACTTTTTTAATATTTTATTTTGTTTATTCACGTGAGACTTAACCTCATTTTAATGTCCATCAAATATGTATAAGTAGTTGTTTGTTTTGTTGTGCTTTAGTGTGTTTTATTCTATTTGTAAGTTATTGTTTTAGGGTTTGTGAGTGTGATTATTTACTAAGATTCTCTCTGTTGTTTGTAGGTCTGATGATGCTCGAAAGGGCGAAACACGTGTCATGTTTGTTGTGAATTGTAAAAGTATAATTTAATCAGACCGAGACTTGGAGTCTTTTTTATGTTTGTTACTGTAACAAGGTAGTAAAATAAATAATTACGAAATCGTAGTAGTTTATGATTAAAAATGAACTTTTTTGGGGTTTTCGCCATATTTACAATACAAAATCATAATGTGAAATACAGACTTACTCAAAATACTTTATGTGCCGCAGGATAATACAAGGGAAGAAAACAGTCATATATAAGAATTTCTTAAACCACTTACTAAGATATTTAAAGGGGTGATTTCAAAGTCATGTTTTCCAGATTCTTGGAAAGCATCACGTATTTGTCCGGTTTTTAAGAAGGGGGCGAGCGCAGCGATGTAGATAACTATAGACCAGTGGCTATTGTGTGCAATTTCAGCAAGCTATTCAAGATCGTGCTGCATAAATATATGGCTGCGCACACCTCGGTGATGATGGCTGATGAACGACACGGTTTTACGTCCGGTAAAGCAACAGTTACTAACCTTGTGTGTGCCACCCAATACATCTCTGAGAAGCTTGACAAACAAAGTCAGGTGGATGTGATCTACACAGATTTTTCTAAAGCTTTTGACAGGCTTGTTCATAGAATTTTACTAAAGAAACTCTTAGCATTTGTTATTTCAGATCCGTTGGTTCAATTAATAAAATCCTATTTATCAAATAGGTATCAATATGTACAGTTCCGTGGATACAGGTCTGAGAAACTTGTATAGTCATGTACCGCAAGAGTCAGTGCTTGGACCACTTTTCTCTAATATGTTCATTAATGACATTGTCTCTAGATTGGAGGTCGAATGTTTGCTGATATGGACGACCTTAACATATTTTGAGAGATTCGCTCTCCTGGCGATGCTTATAGACTAAAAACTGTTTAGACTTGGTTGGTAGGTGGTGTACTGAAAATAAACTTACCCGTTAAATCCTTTAAAGTGTAATGTCATACCTATTTCGAGAAAATCAAAACTAATTGAGCATAATTATGCTATAGATAATGTTGCGCTAGCTAGATCTACTGTGATTAAGGACCTTGGAGTAATTATCGATTCAAAACTTACATTTATTAACCATATTGAAGACACAGTGATAAATGCATCAAAAGGAATGGGCTGTATTTTGCGTAATTCAAGGGCATTTCAACAGCCCGCTACACTGCTTTCTTTCTACTCTACCTTTGTAAGATCTCGTTTTGACTACGCCTCTATCGTATGGTGTCCAATAACCAGACTCATATTTCTAGCCTTGAACGAATTCAGCGTAAATTCCTTAAAACTGCATGCTTTATATTGGACGGTCTGCTGCCGGCTGTTGAATGTCCTCATGAAGATTTGCACGTTAAGTTCGGCCTTACTGGGTTAGCGGCTAGACGATCATGCAACTCAGATTTTTTTTTTTATAAATTATTAAACAATAAGATTAATTGTATCCGTCTGCTCGATTGTATTAGATTTAAGAGTGCCTAGATTGAAAGCAAGCCGCTTGAGCTTTATTCAAACTGCGGCTCCACGAACAAACACTTCATATATCTTCTCCAGTATACCAGATTTCAAAAAACTACCATGACATTGAAAATAGTATTGACATATTACACTGCAGCATTCAACAGATTAGAAGGATGTTTGTTTAACTTTATTTTTAATTTTCATTGTTCAACCCCTTTTTTTATTCCAGATGTTATTTAGGACTCTCATAGCGAGTCATATGTCACAAGTTGGAATAAAAGTGAAAATCTAAAACAGTTTAAAATGTTTTATTTACTTGTCTACATATAATACTTATTAAACACAATAATTTGAATTCTTAGCAGCCAAATATCCAATTGCATAACGTCATTATACCAAAAATATGCACTCGGGATTGCTTGCTGTCATTTTCTTAAACAAAGAGTTTAAGATGAAGACTTTGAGACCGTATGACCACAAAGGAAACACACACACATTTATTTCACGAATAAGTACAAAATTATACAGGTTTGTAGTTTATTTTGAGTGTCAAAATCTAACAGCATGGTTTAATATACTGCTTCGTATCTACTTACTTCTGGCTTACCTTGTGTCATCCTTAACAATTTGAATATCTTACCTACATTATTATCAAAATACAAGAGTTCTAACCACCCTACACCACAACTTGTTACGTTCTGGACGCGCGTTTCGCTAACCAAGTTAGCATCATCAGCAGATGATATAAACTAGTTTGAGTTTAGAAGTTGTCTCCAAAAACTGGCCTCACAGAAGGTAACTTAATGTAACGTAATGCTTTCTAGTATATTGCAGTAAACATCTGCATTAAGCCTTTCTTCAATCACTGCACACACTCCTAGACCCCTGATATCCAACCCTAAACGTTTACAGAAAAACGACCACTCTGGTTTATTTTTCGTGAATATCTCTCATCATACTTCATCCCAACAGGTCTATACCACATTCTCTCAGGAATTATCTTGATTTTCATATTCCCTTGCCAATTCCAACCTCCTTTGCTTATATTGGAATATTTTATTAGAAGCAGCACGATTCCTTAGGTTTGATAACTGTATCCTTCTTCTTGCAGTATTTGCAGAACTTGGGAAATTGATTTCCTCTTTAGCCTTTACTGTTGTTTGAAAAGGATAGTTTCTAACTGCACCAATTCATGGTCTTGATTCGGTCTTGAAACTTTTGGACGTCGCGCCTTTGGTCCTTTTTGCTTGGCTAACAAAACGGTGTTTTTGCTTACATTCACTTCTGCTGCAATTTCTCTATTTTTTTTTGTTTCCATACCCGAAGTCGAGTAAAAATTATTGACTTTTGTTCCTCCGTTAACTTCAGCATGATGTATAAAATGTGGACAAATTAGGTATTTGCTTTCAAACAAAAATAAAAATATGCCATTCTAGGTTAACTTGGAATAATAGTTCAGTAGTGCAAAATGGGTAATTTTTGTCCCAATTACTTTTGGTGACGATGGTACCCCAAAAACAGATGCCATACCGATTCAATTAGAGCAAAGTATGAATCTCTACTTGTTTGATTGTCTGACTCTTTTGAGATTATTCTTAATGCGTAACAATTTGATGATAACTTATTAGTCAGTGTTTTAATATGAGATTCAAATTTTGGTTTTCTGCCAATAAGGATACCCAAAAATGTATTTTCTGTCAATTCTTTTACTAGGTTGTTCTCCAGATACACATTATTTATACTAAATTTAAAGGACATTACGCTAATTTTTGACACGTTAAAACACAATTTATTAGAATCGCACCATTTCTTAATCTTTTTAAGTCACAATTAACAATATCACACAGAGTACCTTGATGCGCATGATTCCATAGAATTGTTGCGTCATCGGCTAACAACGTTAATTTTTCATTTATTTCTAGATCTCAGAGGTCATTCCTACGTAGCAGTAGTCACTTTCGTGAGCGAGAAAAAATCAATAAAATCACGGAAATTTAATAAAATAATAAGTGGAACATTGTTTAAACGGTAGATAAACGGATCGTGAGCCCTTCACATTGTTGGTTGCAGTGGATTTGCGATATTCCTCGAGTTTTCCCATTTTTCCACACATAACCTCAAAAATGGCAACACATTGTTTTAAATGTAACAATAAATGTATTCAAAAAGAAGATAAAAATGAATTATTTGGTTATCCATGTGACATATGCAATAAAATCATTTGCAAGAATTGCTCTGGAGTAAGAAGTTCGGAGATCAGAGGGCTGATTTTAAAGGAAAGGTGTTTGAGGCATTTTTGTCCGGATTGTGCAATTTGTGTCTTCCTGTGCCCGGAAATGAAAAGAAGGCTGGATAGTCTGGAAGAAGAAGTCAACAGAATTAAAATCTCAACAATAGGCGTCACTGAGACTACCGAAAATACCCCTAATGTAAGTCGGAATTCTCCGAATAATATGACGGTAAACAGTGCTAACGAACTTGGAAACCTAGTAGCTCAGATTACCATGGAGCTAAAGAATCAATCAGATGTAGTATCAAACAAACTTGAAAAAACAGCTGAAGCAATTCGTGAATCAAACAAGGAGCTAGTTCGATTCTTAACCAAACCAATACCAGGGAATACTGCAATGCAGAATCAGGAAATGTCAGGGGATCTGTCTGCAACTGTAAATGAACCATATCTACAATACTCCACTGCAGCTAAGAAAAAAATCACACAATATAACTTAGATGTAAACACTCATGCAAACATAACAGCTGGCCTTGGAACAAACACAAGGCTACTAAATGGAAATAAACCCAATCAAAACCGAAACCTAATAAAGGGAAACAATAACAAGCAATCTACAATCTCTGCAGCAGAAGAGCGTAAATGGATTTATGTGGGCAACCTAAACTCTGAGTGCACCGTGGAGATGCTTAAGACCCACTTGGATGATAATAAAATCAAAGTATCCAGTTTTGAGAAGCTGGTTTCGAGACAGGAACACATGGCATCTTTTGAGATATCAGTTCCCATAAGCGAGCAAGAAACTATTTTTAATGCAGAGATCTGGCCAACGGGTGTGGTTATAAAGCCATTTATATTTCCAGCTGCAGGCAGGGGGCAATACAATAAACAGAATTTTCGAAGAAGAAGACTTCCGAATCAGAACATTTAGGAGAAAACAAAACAGCCATAACGGGTTATTACCAAAATATCAGAAGTATAAATAACAAAATCTTGGATATAGCTGCATCAGCAATTATTGATCAATATGATATCCTGTTTTTTACAGAAACATGGCTTAACCAGGATATGGGTGATAGCGAGTTAAGGCTTTTTAATTATAACATATATAGATGCGATCGCTCAAGTGAAACAAGCTCAAAAACAAGAGGGGGTGGTGTATTAGTGGCAGTAAAAAACCTCCCATCACATCAACTTAAGGTGAATAACACAAGGTTAGAACAACTATATGTTATGTTAACTATTGACAATAAATACAAATTAATTATTGGATGTGTGTACATGCCTCCTCAATCACAAATTGATAAGTATGAAGAGCTCTGCTCGTCGGTGGACTATGTTTTTAATAACTATAAATGTAATGATTTTATACTGTGCGGGGATTTTAATCTGCCTCTATTGCATTGGAATAATGACAAATATGGTGCTGTACCTATAGGTAATATGAATAATCAATCAGAATTGTTATCTGATTACTTTGTTTATCTTAATATGTTTCAATTGAACTCATTTCCCAATGCATCTGGCAATATTCTCGATTTGGTGTTTAGCAGTAATTCAAACGTAAAAATTGATCGTTCAAAAGAACCTATAACAGTTTGTGATACTTACCACCCAGCTCTTGACTTAGAGATTCCAATACCAAAAAAAATTAATGAATTAGAATTTAACTATCTTTACAGTGACTTTCAGAACTGTGATTATGGAAATATAATGTTTTTTCTGTCTTGTATTGACTGGATCTCTTTAATGGACAAGACCGATGTAAATAAAACAATAGATAATTTCTATAACTGCTTAAACCTTTCTATTGATCTATATGTACCTAAAGTTAAAACAAAAAATAAAAAGTTCCCCAAATGGTTCAGCCCAGAACTTAAAGAATTAATCTTTGAAAAAAAGAAGGCTCACAAAAAATTTATAATATCAAAATCTATTGCTGATTACTCATGTTTTTCTGAATTGCGCAAATCATGTAAGCGGGCATATCAGGGTGCATATAGCGAGTATGTATCATGTGTGGAAAATGCCATATCTCGTGACAGCAGGGCCTTCTGGAAATATGCTAACACCAAAACTTCCAAATTCTCTCTTCCTAGTGCTATGTGGTACAATGATCGTACTGCTGACAACTCACAAGACAACAGAATTATTCAGGGTGTTTTTCTCTTCAGTTTACTCTACTGATCAAAATAATCAGGAGATCTTTAACTATCAGCAATCGGTCAACTTGGGCTTTATTCATATTGAACCTATAGACGTTTTTAATTCCATTTCTTGTTTAAGTGAAACACTGGGTACAGGCCCAGATGGCATTCCTGCAATATTTATAAAGAGCTGTCAGTGTCTGCTATCTACAGTGTTGGCTGAAATATTCAATTTATCAATATCGACAGGAGTCTTTCCTGAACTATGGAAAACGACATATTTAACGCCGGTCTTCAAAAATGGAGATAGATCGAATGTGGAGAACTACCGGGGTATTTCTAAATTTAGCATATTTTCCAAGCTTTTTGAAGGGTTGGTTTTTCAAAAGGTGTCTGCCCTTTTTGGACAGATCTTTACAACTTCCCAGCATGGGTTTATTTCGGGTCGGTCAACGGTCACAAACCTGCTCGTGTACGAGGACTACCTGTTGAGGGCCTTGGAGGAGAGGTGGCAGGTTGATGCCATTTATACCGACTTCTCCAAGGCCTTTGACAAGGTGGATCATCGACGTCTCTTAAGTAAGCTATGTGGGCTGGGTATCCACGGGGTCTTTCTGCGCTGGATTGGTAGCTACCTTTCAAACAGGAAACAAAGAATAAAAATAAATGATTGTGAGTCATCCGATATCCTCGTCACATCTGGTGTACCCCAGGGTGCTCACTTGGCCACATTTCTCTTTAACTGCTTTGTCAATGATATTGGTGAATCCATAACTTTTGCCAGGTATCTGTTATATGCAGATGATTTAAAAATCTACAGAACCGTTGCAAACGGGGAGGATTGTGAGGGTATCCAGAGGGACTTGAATCAATTTACAAATTGGTGTACTTCTAACTTCATGCACCTTAACTTTAAAAAATGCTCAGTTATTACTTTTCACAGAAGGCCTGTCTGTGGTTGTTTGTGGTATGACTACACACTGAATGGTAATGTCGTTGCCCGGGTCAATGAGATAAAAGATCTTGGAGTCCTGTTTGACAGGGGCCTTCGTTTTGACTCACATATAGATACAATAACTATCAAAAGTTTGAAACTTCTTGGCTTTATGAGAAGAACCCTTAAAAATTTTCGAAATTTAAAATGCTACAAGATACTTTACTGTTCTATAATACGTTCAGTACTGGAGTATGCATCTCCAATCTGGTCACCACACTATGAGATGTACAAAGAAAAAATAGAAAGAATACAAAAACGCTTTTTTGGCCTTGTAGCATTCAAAACCGGTATTCAGCGGGATCTCATTAATTATGAAGAAATAGGTAAATCACTAAATTTACTACCATTGTCTATTAGACGAGTTTTTCTCGAACTTACACTCTTCTACAAAATCTTACATTCCGCTGTGGATGCTCCTGAGCTGCTTGATATGATTGGCCTATCGGTCCCTCAGAGAACTGTCAGAAATCACAACTTATTTAATGTTTCATATCACCGTACTAACTATGGATACAATGGGCCCCTGTCACGTATGTGTCGGGAAATGAATGAATATAATATTGATATATTTAACATATCACTAGATAGCTTTAAAACTAAAATTAAGAGAATGTTAAATAGCAATTACTCAAAAGCATAGAGTCTGAGATACCTAAGATAGTGGACCAAAGTATTATACCTGGGTTGATTAATGTGAAAATAACATATGAGTGTTAGTAATTTATTTGTTAGTATTGTCTACGGACAAAAAGACTGATAGGCTACTGTGTATTTATTTATTTGATTTGTATAAAAATGGATTGATGTTTGTATCTATGCAAATTTGTAATATCCGTAAATAAACTATTATTATTATTTATTTAAATAAAAAAAAATAGAATTGGGTCCCGTACTGAACCTTGCGGGACATCATAGTTTAACTTTAGTTGATCTGATATTTTATTCTTATAATTTACTGACTGTAACCTACCTGTCAAAGAGCTTGTCAAGACATTTACCCCGAAATCATACTTTTCCATTTTCCGCAGCAGAATTGTGTGACTCACGCAGTCCCCTTTCGACAAGTCACAGAAAACCGCGGCTCCATCCTCTCCCTCATGTATTTACCTTATAAGTTTAATATGCAGTCTTTAGTTCTGGGTCCACTATGAAGGTACCCGAGAAACGACACTGAAAAATATATCTATTTTCTGGATGTGTCTTTAGCAAAACTAGAAATTAAATAAATACTAAAATCTGGAATGGCTAATCTTTGACAGAATGTCAATTTAAAGGTTTTATTTTCAATTGTTAAAATAAGGTGAAAAATATGTATACCGAGAGCAAAACATCAAACGATTTGTACCTTGGCTTTCATTGACCTTGAACATTTAACTGGGATTTGCACTATTGCCTGTTGTTATGCCGTTTCAGCAGAGACTATCTACGTCAAAAACTACTTTGCAATATACATGCTAACGATTCAAATTTATAACAGGTTTACACACACAGCTTAGTTATTTTCAATACGTTTAAGAACATGACAGGCACTAAAACACATAAATAGAGCATCCATAAATAAAGAAAAGCTGTTTGCAATAATAAACACTACATATGATACTTGATTGACTGGATCGTTACTTGATTAAAATCCATTATCAACAATGTAAATAAAACACTTTAAACTGTTTTAGATTTTCACTTTTATCCACAACTTGTGACATATGTTTCGCTAACACTGTAGCTTCGTCAGACAAACGGTATTTAAACTAACAATTTGCTAAATGAGCTTGAGTTTTATAAAACATATTTCTAGGTAATTCTGTTAGTTTTTGTGTTAATAAGTGCATTGATTTTTGACAAACATACACATAGCGACACAACCATCAATAACAAATCAATGCACCCACTAGCACAAAAACTAGCAGTATTTCATAGCATGATACACAGATTAATTAATATACCTTTAAACAAAGGTAATTTTCAAAAATAATTAAACAAATAGCAGTTAACAATGGATATGATGCCAAAGTAATTGACAATATTTTAAATAAAAAAATTATTTAAAAAAACACTTTCAGAAAATTACCCCCTGTACCACCCAAAAAAGAAAATAAATATAAGATACTTACTTATATCGGTAAACCTACAGAAAAGGTTCTATGCTGCGTAAAAAGGACATACAAATTGCATTTAAAACAAATAATAATCTAAATAAATTTATAAAAAGTAACAAAAAAAAACAAATAAAAATAATTTGTAAACTAAACTGTGGATAATGTCCAAAAGTGTATATAGACCAGACTGGGAGAACTTTTATTAAAAATAAAATAGATTCAACATATGCCGAACATTTGTTAGATAATAAACCATGTATCTCTTAAACGACCATTTAGATATGAATAATTCACCTATTTTGTTAGAAATTTCCGTCCAGATGTTATTTAGGACTCTCATAGCGAGTCATATGTCACAAGTTGGAATAAAAGTGAAAATCTAAAACAGTTTAAAATGTTTTATTTACTTGTCTACATATAATACTTATTAAACACAATAATTTGAATTCTTAGCAGCCAAATATCCAATTGCATAACGTCATTATACCAAAAATATGCACTCGGGATTGCTTGCTGTCATTTTCTTAAACAAAGAGTTTAAGATGAAGACTTTGAGACCGTATGACCACAAAGGAAACACACACACATTTATTTCACGAATAAGTACAAAATTGTACAGGTTTGTAGTTTATTTTGAGTGTCAAAATCTAACAGCATGGTTTAATATACTGTTTCGTATCTACTTACTTCTGGCTTACCTTGTGTCATCCTTAACAATTTGAATATCTTACCTACATTATTATCAAAATACAAGAGTTCTAACCACACTACACCACAACTTGTTACGTTCTGGACGCGCATTTCACGTGCAACCAGAATGTAACAAGATGTGGTGTAGTGTGGTTAGAACTCTTGTGTTTTGACCTATCTTCGACCACAGGGTCCAGTGTTAGGACCTACCTTATTATAATGATTATTTTTACAGTTCTTGTAAATGAGGCGTATTCTACCAAAAATATTTTTAATTAATTCACTAGCTCTCGACGATTTCAAAAAGTCAAAACATTAACTTTTACTTGATATTTATTATAATGGAAACGTAGTGTTAAGTGTTCAAAATAAAACATCGTCTAATAAAGCCAGAGCTATGAAAAGGTGCAGGGGATTAATTTATTAAAAAAATAATTACAAATTTCCAAATATTGTAATGTAATAAACGATAGGCTGATCAAAATATCGCAAGGGTTAAGTTTATCATTACGAAATCGTAGTGGCGGATTCATGATTTAAAACTATTTTTTGGGTTTTTCATAATAATTACAATTATAACACAAAAACAAAATAATTACCTGATAAGTTTAATACGCAGTCTTTAGTTCTGGGTCTACTATGAAGGTACCCGAGGAACGACACTGAAAAATATATCTTTTCTGGACGTTTCGGGGAAAAGTCTGAAGACAGGGTAGAGTTTCCGCCGAAACGTCCAGAAACAGACTTTTTCAGTCTCGTTCTTCGGGTACCTTCATAGTGGTCCCAGAACTAAAGACTGCTTATTAAACTTATCAGGTAATATTTTGTTTTTATATTATAATCGTAATTGTGGCGAAAAAACCAAAAAACAGATTTAAAAGGGTTTAGTTTAACAAAATGCCGACTAGTAGATCCAGAACTAAAGACTGCATATTAAACTTATAAGGTAAATATATAGAGTTTTTGTTTCATATTGTGATTTCGTATTGTAACTGTCGCGAGAAATCAAAATAAATTTTTTTATTTTTTTTTTCCACTTTTCAAAAATCATAGAACGGAAGCTTTCACTTCACGGCTTTGGTCAATTAAGAGATCATGGTTCTTGAGATTTGACCGTATTAAATTGGAATTACTATCCGACGTTTCGCCTCCGATTACACAAGGCATCTTCAGGGATCTTCAAGCTACGAGATCTGAACCATGAATGAACTCAAGAAAGATTCAGGCGGGCTTTTATATCGGACTTGTGTTCGCCGAACTGTGACCCTGTGTTAAGATCGGTTTTCAACTGTGATGTAGACCACAACCCGTATCTCTATTGAAGTTTTTGTATATTTAAAAATTTTAATAGATTCCTTGGTTTCTTATACATTTATAATATGGCCAGTGGTATTAGTGTTCAGCTACAACAGATTGAACAATTTGTTTCTTTTTAATACATGTTCCTTTAGTCTAGTTGATATTAAGCGTCCTGTTTTTTCCACATAAATTTTTCAACAGGAGCTAGGAATTTTATATATAACTCTCTATCTCTTTTTATATACTATATTTACGTGTATTTCGTGAAAAACTTAAGGCAATTCAGTTGGATCCCGAAGATATTTTGGTCAGTTTCAATGTAGAATCACTATACACAAATGTTCCTGTCAACAACTCAATCTCCATTATATCAGACATACCACATAAATTTGTCAACAGGAGCTAGGAATTTTATATATAACTCTCTATCTCTTTTTATATACTATATTTACGTGTATTTCGTGAAAAACTTAAGGCAATTCAGTTGGATCCCGAAGATATTTTGGTCAATTTCAATGTAGAATCACTATACACAAATGTTCCTGTCAACAACTCAATCTCCATTAAATCAGACATATTGGATCATAATAATCTTGATAATAACTTAATAGACAACCAAAAAAACCAAAACACTGGTTCAGATATGTAGATTTTATTTATTTATTTTGGGACATGCCCAATCCATCAAACAGGTAAAATACATATTATTTACTTATAAACTAAGAAATCAAATATACAACGAAGAAAAAGAAATCACTGCACAAAATGTTATATATTCAGTAAGGATCCTCTAGTTTCAGTATTGCCTTTGGGAGTTTCTGTGGACTAGGGTTATTTAATTCTGTCTTCGTACTGCAGAAGAGAGCAGTGAGATTGTTTTCTGGGGCTAATTCTCGTGAATCTTGTAAATTGCTGTTCATCTTCAAAAAGATCGTAACTTTGCCATCACTGCGAATACTGGAAACCGCTAACAGGATTTTCAAAAATAGGGAAAATACTGAAGAACCAGTGGCTACTGCCTATCGAACTAGAGGTTATATTATTTTTAATATTCGCCTGCCATTGCCCAGCTCTACTCTGACCAAAAAAAATCAATTTTTTAAAGTAAAAAGATATTTAATCATTTGCCAACTGAAATGAAACGTTTGCAACTTGAAATTGTTCAGAAGATACGTAAAGAAAGCATTACTTGGTAAAGCTTACTATAGTTTGAATGAATTTTTTTTATATATCCTTTATATTTTATACTTTTATTTTTAAATTTTTTTTTATTTTTTTTGGGTTGTATTTTGTATATTGTTTTTTTTATATTTTTTAATAGGTAATTTTATCTCTAGACAAATTATATGATTTGACAACAAGATTAGTGTGCCTTAGGTAATATAGTTATTTTGACTTTGATGTAAGAAGAGCATTACTTGCTAAAGCGTACTATTGGTTAAACACATTTTTTAATTCCATTTGGAAGCTTTTTATTATTTTTCAAAACATTTTTCAGTTTTTTATATTCTGTAGTTTTTGTGGTGTCTTTTGTTTCTTCTATTTTTTGAATTTTTTATTTAGTAATTTTATTGCCAGATGAATTATTGTATTATGCTTTGTCAACTAGATTATTGCATCTTAGACAGTTAAGCTTAATTTTGCCTTTGACTTTGAGGTATTAAAAAGAAACAAATTGTTCAATCTGAAGTAGCTGAACACCAGCATACCACTGGCCATATTTTAAATGTAAAAGAAACCACGGTTCTAGCAATGGTTCCAGGATTTTATAAACGAAAAATTAGGGAATCTATTGAAATTTTTAAACATACAAAAACTTCAATAGAGATACGAGTTACATCACACAAGGAAACCGAACTTAACACAGGATCACACTTCGGCGAGCACAAGTCAGGTATAAAAGCTCGCCTGAATCTCTCTGAGCAAATTCAGTGCTCAGATCTCGTGAAGTAAAGATCCCTGAAGATGCCTCGTGCAATCGAAGGCAAAACGTCGGATAGTAATTCCAATTTGACATGATCTAATCCCAAGAAAGTTTACTTTCGAACACAGTTTTGTTTACTCGAAAATTAATACCATTCGTAATATAAATAAAATGTATATGCATATACAGTACTTTTTTTTATTGATATGCATATTTTTTTTTATTGATGGAGCCACACAACAATCTTATGGTAATTTGGTAAAAAATGGTAAAATTCTTACTTTATTATTAATAATATTTGATATATCCATATAATTGTTGATGTTGCCAACAGTTGCAAATTAACAATTTTGAGGGATATAGAAAATTGTAATTTTCCAAGAATAAACGAACTTTTTAGGTAATCTTTCAAAATATTTAGAGATCTGTCTAGGGAGACTAACATGTGGACAAAAATTAATAAGGTAAATCCTATGGCCATCCTAAAAAATTCCACTGAGTATATATACTAATATTATTAAAAATGTCTAAATCCGATAGAGGACTATAACTGAGAATATAAAGTTTTATTTTTTAATCAAAAGTAAGTATATTTTTGCATTTTTTTATTGGTACACTTGCATATTGCACTGAAAATTTCATCTCGACTATAATATACTAACAAACAAAGAAAAAGACTCCAAGTCTCGGTCTAAGTAAGTTATAATTACTAACACGACACGTGTTTCGCCCTCTCGAGCATCATCAGACATACAAACAACAGAGAGAACCTTAGTAAGTATTCATACTCACAAATCCTAAAACAATAACTTACAAATAGAATCTGTTACACTAAATATTAGATTAACTTTTGCTATGTTGGCTGAGTTTGAGAATTCATTACATCTTTTTTGAACAAAGAGTCAGTCTTGCTTGAAACCTCATTGAGTGTGTTTTATTGGCGGGAATATCCGAGAAGGTTTCTCCCATGATAGTGCCCATTGAACATATCGGCATTGTCATATCTACTAATTCCATCATAATCGAAACGAAATTGTTGGATATGGAATGTGGCGTTTACAATACTGGTAGTACGTTTGCCAGAGAAGCAAATTTCCAGGAGATTAAACACTGCCATAAACAGGTTGGTAAAAGTGCTAGTAACAGCAACTGAAAAATTTCAAAGAAATATATGACAACTATCATGTGTTATGGGTCTTGGGGTATGGGCAAAAATGATTTGTTTACTTCTCTCAGTAGAGTGGTGTAATTGTGAAAAAGTTCCATAGATATTTTTACAGATCTTTGGAATTAAGGTGACTTTTTCCTTCAGTAGCTTTCGAAAATAATTATCCAAAAAGGAGTGTCATAAGGTGATTCTGTGGTCAATTGCTTTTAAAAATAATTGTTTAGAAGTGTCTTCTAGATTTTGAAAGGTGATTTAATTTTGTAGCAAGATCTCTTTAACTAAATGAGTTTTTGCAAAGATCTTTTTCTCACAGGCATTCAAAAATAAGGATCTACAAATCAGTTCCTATTTTAACATTTTGTATTATATAAAATATATTAAGGGGATTATTTCATGATGTTTTTCAAAAATAATTATCTAACAATCAATCTTTGAGTTGTTAGAGGTTGCACCCTCGATACATTAACTCATGGTCTCCCAGTACATACTCAGATACTAGTATTTTTTAATAACAGACTTACAGTCTACATGTGTCCTCTTTGTTTTCAGTTTTTATATCTATTTCTTCATGTTCTATAGAATTTGATCCATTGAAATATTCCTCACTACATTTTTCCTCTTTTACAGCAATATCAAGTTCTCTAAAATAAAAAAAAAACAGTCTGGTAGCTTTCAATTACACATGAGGTTCAAGGAATTACCAATATTTTTTATTTGAAATGCTAGGCTAAATTAACAGAAAGTATTTAAAACAATAATTAAAAAATACATTTTTGTATTATAAGACAATAACCTATTTACTCACAAGTCTTCCTCTTTTTGACCTTCTACACTACTGGTTTCCATTTTGATCGTACAATAATCTGAATATGAACCATAAAATTCAACTTTAGCATCATTTTTAGATGTCCTTAAAATAGAAAATGTCCTGTGAGAAATATTACATATCTTGGACGCACAAAAAATCCATATCAAGTCGATTATGAGAAAAACACACTTATGTCATTCTGATTGTCACAAATTCAATATCAAGATTTAAATGTTTATTTTTCTATAGGGTTACTCTAATATGGGCTTATACAGAACAAATTATCATTTTAGGCGGCTTTATGTCTTGCATGTTTGCGATCACAAATTCGCAGAGCCATTCGTTATTTGTTTGGTCTAAATAATAGAGCTCACTGCCAATACTATTTCAAAAAACATGAAATATTAACACTTCCTGCATTATTTATTTTGGAAACGGTATGTTTGCTGAGAAAACATATAAACACCCTCCCAGAAAGGCCACAACATGTATACCCTACCAGAAACTCTAGGCATGATATTTATCTTCCCATTCCTTCCACAGAATTAATAAAAAAATCAATTATTTACAACGCCATAAAACTTTACAACAATCTGCCAGTACATTTAAAATCTATCCCTATGCTTGCACAATTTCGAAAAAACACCAAAGCATACCTCATTGAGAGACCACTTTACAGCGTTAATGATTTTTTTTTCAGTGAGTAAGTCTCTTTAAATTGTCACTAAACTCGCTTGTTTACTTAAATCTTTTGTGAGTCATGTCCTAACTCATAGCATAGAATTTTGTAAATCATTATATAGGGAAAAGAACTATATATACATTCACTTAAAACTTAATTATTTTTGTTAGGTATTGGATTAAAAACAATTTAATTCTTTTTGTATACTACATTCTGCACTAGTTCAATATACCTTCTGTTTAACATCACAATTATTTGTATAACTATAATAACATAGAGTTTAAGGTCGCATAGTTGCAATTTTGATTTCAATGTCATCGAAATTATTCACCTCGTACATGTGTGTTTGTTTACTTTTATAAGGTTATCATGATTCATTTACTGTTTGCAATGTTATGCTATATTCTAACGTGTGTTTTACGATTTGGTAAATTGATAATTTACATTTTAAAAATAAAAGCACTGACTTGTCGAAATTATTTTCGATTAATGTTTTGATATGTCTTATTTTTAGGTATATTTTGCTTTGTCCATAAAATTGTAGAATTTTTCTGCGGCAATAAAGCATACTTTTGTTTGTTTGTTTGTTTGTTTGATCTATTACCCTATTCCAAGGGTTCTCAACCTGTCGTACGCGTGCGACTGATGGTACACAGAGATTCTCAAAGTAGCAGCAAGCAGATATACATTTTCTGAGAACTAAGCGCGAACTCTATACTAACAAAATTTTTAATAGTTTGGTGATAAGCGACTGATCTGTGATAAGGGGTATGTGAGAATAAAGTTTGAAAACCCTTGCTATTCCATTGACTTTGTAATAAATACTTATATTTTGTGTGGACATGAACAGATATACAATTGTAACACAAATGATTATATAGGTTAGGATAATATCACTTCAGAACATACAGCAAACCATATGTATTTATTTATTTAAGCCCCTGGAATACATACAGTATGCCATAATTAGATAAACAACAATTTAAAAGCATGTATTTTATTTTTTAATAACTAATGCTTGAACAATGAACAATAATAATAGTTTTTTACTTCCTAGGATGGGAAGGGTGCTTAGTAATGCCACCAGATTTCCATTATATTATGATTTATTTTTTAAGTGCAAAAATTAAATTTTCTCTCTGGACAGAAATGGATGAACAGAACAAAAAATTGGTACAAAAGAGAATTTACATGTCCATAACGAAATACTAAATATTTTATATATATATATATATATATATATATATATATATTTATATATATATATATATAAATATATATAGTTAATATATATAATTTTCTTGGGTATAGGTCCGCAAAAAAAGAAAGTAATTGTGACTGAGGTTTTGGTAGTGTCACATATATTGTCAATTTTAAAAAAATATCATTTTTGACGTTTCGGCAGGAACACCCTTGCCTTTCTCAAAAAATGTTTATCCTAAAACCAAAAAACAAAACCCTACATTTCACAATAAAAACCTATCACTTTTAACTTACCATGAAACGTAATTAATCATTTAAAATTAAAATCTTAATAAAGAACAAATTTCACTTATTTTTACGAACATACGAAAATAACAAAAAAGACGACAACAACATATCGTTTGCTGCTCGCTCTTGGGCGATATCACACTGATTTGGATTTTATTATTTTTAAAGAAAATAGCCCATCGTTGGTATGGAAGGGAGGGGCAATATTTACTTTATTTATGGCATGTTTGTTTTTTTTTATTTCTATTGACTCATAGATTTCCCTTTTCTTTTTATGTAACTCAGTTTTTAGAATCTTTGTTCGGTCAAAATCGAAATTATGATTATTTTGTTGTGCGTGTTTAGATAATGCAGTTTGGTTTTTCTTATCGTACTTGTGGCCATGTAATCTTGACTGTAGATGATGCTCTTCCACCAAAAATTTACGGGCTCCCCAAACTTCATAAAGAGGGAATTCCCCTGCGCCCTATTGTATCTTGCATTCAGTCCCCTTTCAATGCCTTGTCAAGTTTTTTAAAAAATATAATTTTAAAAGTAATAAACCAAAACCAGTACTATATTAAAGATTCCTCTCACTTTAAGGAAAAAATAAAACACTTTCATGTACCACATAATCATATTTTAATATCTTTAGATGTAATTTCCCTATATACAAACGTGCCAATAAATCTAGCAAAAGACATAATAAAAAATAAATGGAAGGACATAAAAAAGTACACAGATATACCACTTGACGAATTTATGGAAGCCGTAGAGCTAACACTAAATTCGACATATTTTTTGTACAAAGATAAAATATATAAGCAAACAGAGGGATGTGCAATGGGTTCAAGTATATCTAGCGTATTTGCACAACTTGTTCTTGAGAATTTAGAAGAAAATATAATACCGAAACTGGATTTTAATTTACCATTCTTCTATAGATATGTTGACGATTGTATCACTCTAGTACCCAAAGAAAAAACCGATTACATACTATCAATGTTTAACAGCTACCATCCAAAATTACAGTTTACCATTGAAATCGAAAAACACCAAAAAATAAGCTTTCTTGATATAACACTACACAGAAAAACAACACCATCAGAACACAGTGGTATACAAAACAAACATGGTCTAGTAGATACACACATTACTCATCCCATCACCCTCTTACCCAGAAAAAAATCTGTCATTATTGGCCTGGCTGATAGAGCAATCCAATTATCAGATCCAGAGTTTCGAAGAGAATCAATCGAAAAAGCAAAAGAAGCTCTTATAAAAAATAATTATCCTGCGCATTTAATCAATTCAGTTTTCAAAAAACGAATCAATAAATTTTACAACAATCTGGGTCACCGAAAAACAAATCAGTCAAATAAAACAACAAAAAAAATTACTTGACACTACCATACATACAGGGGCTATCTGAAAAATTTAATCATTTATTCTCTAAATATAACGTACAAGTTGCCCATAGGGGATATAATTTGCTAAATCAACATTACACAAAACTTAAGACAAAAAATTCAAAATTTCAAAAAACACATATAGTATATCAGGTACCATGCAAGGATTGTGATGGTGTTTATATTGGGCAGACACAACAATATCTACAGTCAAGATTACATGGCCACAAGTACGATAAGAAAAACCAAACTGCATTATCTAAACACGCACAACAAAATAATCATACTTTCGATTTTGACCGAACAAAGATTCTAAAAACTGAGTTACATAAAAAGAAAAGGGAAATCTATGAGTCAATAGAAATAAAAAAAACAAACATGCCATAAATGACAAAAAGGATATAGATGTGTTAAATAGAATCTATTTCGGTATAATATAACTAAAGTAAATATTGCCCCTCCCTTCCATACCAACGATGGGCTATTTTCTTTAAAAATAATAAAATCCAAATCAGTGTGATATCGCCCAAGAGCGAGCAGCAAACGATATGTTGTCGTCTTTTTTGTTATTTTCGTATGTTCGTAAAAATAAGTGAAATTTGTTCTTTATTAAGATTTTAATTTTAAATGATTAATTACGTTTCATGGTAAGTTAAAAGTGATAGGTTTTTATTGTGAAATGTAGGGTTTTGTTTTTTGGTTTAAGATAAACATTTTTTGAGAAAGGCAAGGGTGTTCCTGCCGAAACGTCAAAAATGATATTTTTTTAAAATTGAGAATATATGTGACACTACCAAAACCTCAGTCACAATTACTTTCTTTTTTCGGACCTATACCCAAGAAAATTATATATATTAACAATATAAAAGGAAGGTCAAGAAACTCTTACCAAATCTATATATATATATATATATATATATATATATATATATATATATATATATATATATATATATATATATATATATATATATATATTAAAATTAAGACCTAGTATTTGTTGTAGTATCCTTTTTTTATGACATCTGTACATCTTCATGGTAGTGACTCCAGAAGTCTACCAATTATTGACAAATCCATATTCATCCATGTTTCCACCAAAGCCTTGAGGAACTGCTCCCGATTTGTAAAGATTTTCCTTTGTACTTTCTGTTCTAATATCTCCCAAAAGTTTTCGATGCGATCTAGGTCTTGGGATTATGACGGCCACTTCATGACAGGAACTTTCTTTACTCAGAAAATTTTTGACCAAACTAGGGACATGTTTTTGGGTAGTTATCATGTCATATGGAAGCATTTGGTTTTTTCAAAATATCATTGTAAAGAAACCTGTCTATTATGCCTTTTATCTAAACAACCCTTACGTTATCCTGAAAACATCCCCAGACCATGAGAGATCCTCCACCATGCTTTACAGTTGGACTAGTATACTTCTGCTGCAATCTAGTGTTTGGAGGACGTCGTACATATTGAATGCCGTCGGAAGAAAACAAATTAAATTTGGATTCGTCACTAAAGCGCACAGGCTTCCATTCTGCAACTGTCCAGTATTAATGCTCTATGCCAAATTTCATTTGGTCCTTTACGTTTTTCTTGGAAAGTAGAGGTTTTCCTCCTATTGTTCTAGAACTGATCGATGACATTCCAAGTTCCTCAATTTTTGCCTTTTTTTCATTTGATGACATAAAGGGATATTGACAAGAAATGTGTTTGATCATTCTTCTAAATCTTGGATTAACTTTTTCTGGACGACCCCGCTTCTTTTTTACTGAGACATCCCCGCGTTCCAGATATCTTTTAATAATCATGCATACAGCAGATCTTCCCATTTTAAACTGCCTAGCAATATTTGGCCGATCTCCCGCATGGTAAGCAGCTACAATACGCATTTTTAAGTCGTCAGAGAAATTAATTCCACGCGGCATTATGACAAATATAAAGAAATCAAAATTTGTGTCAACCACAGCTCAAAAGGAAAACTGATGGGTACTGAAGCCACTGTTATTATAATCTGAAAATACTTTGGTCCATAGTAGTAAACAGTTTTTTCACATCTGGATACTGTATTGATAACGAATGTGTAATTTATTTTTAAATAAACATCATGGGATACTATTTATAAACAAAGTGCCAAAGAAATTGGAATATACTATGCAATACAAAAGGAACGATATAACGGATTTTGTATTTGTTCATCTGCTTATGGCCAATACTGTAATTAACCAAACTTCCTGTATTGGAGAACACTAGTCTCATGTAACATTAAATTCTGACTATCTATCAGAATAGTTCTATATATTTTAATTTTACATGCAGTGTTTATTGTAAAAAAAGCATCATTAAACAACCACAAGTATCCCCAATATATTTATACCACAGTACAAAACAACTTTTTTCCAAGAAAGTCTTACTTAGTTACTGTTTAGAATATTTAACTGAGCCTTCAGATTTGACAAGCTGTTTACAGAAATCTAGGAACTTGCTGTCAAATTCGACATTCCATTAAACATTCTAAACTTTAATTAAGCTTTCTGCAACCAGCCATTAATGCAATGAATGCTCACTGAATGCTGCTGAAAAGATGTGAAAAGTTATCTTCTTGATAAATGTTACTATAATGTCAAAGAATATTTTACATTTCTATATTAGTACTATGTAATTTTATATTAGGTGTTTTAATTTTATTATACTAAGGATTGTGTGTAACATTTTCCAATCTCAGGTTTTTTTTATGTTGTATCTCTAGATTCTAAAAATAAATGTAAATGAATAAACAGAAAAATAAATATATTTATCAATAACTCCTAGTAAAGGGTGCCCCTAGAGGCCAAAAGCTATTTCAAAAGCAGATAGCTCTTACATTCAATTTGCCCCTAAGGATAGCAATGATGGTTGCTTGTGCATTAATAATGATCTAAGTCTTCTTAAAAAATGGACGGATAGAAATAGCTTATTTTTAAATCCACCAAAATCCTTGCATCTCCTTGTTGACTCCAAAAATGCTACATCTCAGCAGTGGTCTTCCTATCCATGTTTGTGATATTCCAATTCCTACTGTATAGTCTAAAAAAAATCTGGGACTTTTTATTGACTGCATTTAAAGTTTGACAAGCATGTCAGTTCTTTATGCCAAAAGGCATACCTTAGCCTCAAACAACTTCTCCCTTTTAAATATCTTCTTGATGTTGAAACTAAAAAAATTCTTGTTTCATTAGTGAAGTCCTATTTTAATTAATGCAACATTGCCTACAGTCCATATATCACTGGGGATGCTCGGCTTCAACTACAGAAATGATGAATAATGCTGTTATTTTATAATTTCTGTACCCCGATTTTTTACATTACTCATTTACAGTCAGTTGCACAAAACTTAACTGCTGTGTACAATATTTAACCGAGCTTTCGGATTTGACAAGTTGCTTATAGAAATCTAGAAAATTGTCAAATTTGACATTCCGTTAAACATTCTAAACTTTATTTCAGCTTTCTGCAACCAACCATGTATTCGTGAACTTGGTTTGCTTACGCTCAATGAATTGTGTTTCATTAATTTCACTTGCTTTGTGGGTAAGATTTTAAATACTGGTCTCCCTTATTATTTAAGGACAACATTATTTTTATGCACCAAAGGAATAGCAGGTTGTTTGTATATTCTTTGATCAGATTACAATTTGCATTTAGAGATCTTTATGCTTTTATTAGATTGCAAATAAGAACCAATCCTTGGCATTAACAAAGAATTTTTTTTACAATAATAAAAAACTATCAAATAATCTGAATCCACTGAATTTTGTAAAGTAAGGATTTACTCCATTTATAAAAAAAAATAATTAAAAAACTCATCACAAATCAAAGAATTCCTTTGTACCCATTCCTATTTTCCTCTTCGTTAAAATGATTTATTCTTCAATTTACTATTTTTTAAACTTAAGCTTTATCAACAACAAATAATTTGTTTTCAAAAAGCAAAGACAAAACGTAGGCATACATTAATTCATGGTCACCTGATATGCCTTCAGATATAATTGAGGGTGTACCGGGTAACCATGAACTAATGTATGTCCTCTTTTATAATAATAGACTTACTCTCTATAAGTTTCCTCTTCATTTTCACTTTTAATACCAGTTATTTCATGTTCTAGAGAATATGATGCATTGAAATATTGTACACTATATTTTTCCTCTTCTACATCAATATCAAATTCTCTAAAAAAATATATAAAAAAACAGTCTGATAGCTTGTGATTATAAATGAAGATAAAGGCTGATTTCAGCTTGCGTCATGTAATATAGTCTTAAAAAAGCAGTAAATCAACAGAAAATAAAAGAACAGTTAATTTACTTTATTAACTAAATATGCAGTATAACTTACAAATCTTCATCATTACTTTTTATAACTTCTTGCTTGACAGTTACAGCCAGTGAAAATCTTCCTTCAGTGATAGACTCTCTAAAAAATATAAAGTTTTTTTTTATTTGTTATAACTTTGATGATTTTATTAATTATTATGATTTTAATGATGGTTTTATTGACGAACTTGGTGCTAACCTTATGGGAAGGAACCACTTAACAGTATAGATTTTGTTAAAAAAAAATCCTTGTTTTAATACAGCAAACCTAACCAATCCTAACCTAACCTAATAAATACATATATTAAACAATAAGTAATGGGACTGGCAACATTGGCATGGAGTGGGGCTATATTGAATAATCATCAGGGCCATTGCTTGTCATTTTTAACAGAAGGCTTGAATTCATTCAGTATTATTGGTGTGTGTGTGGTCTGCTTTAGAAGTGACGACGCGTTTTTAAACGGTCCAAGATAAAACTATCGTTTTTCACTAAAAAAGTAAACTAAAATTTAAACTAGTGTTATAGGGACCTATATTAAAGTATAAGTAAAATATTTCGCGAAATTTTTAACGCATAAAAGGTTCCTAACAGTAATAAACCTATTTATCTCGGCTTGATTTTGTGGGATTTTAAACATAACCTTGGTCAAAATCAATAGAAATAATAACAAAGGAGAACTAAAGGTGTCCGCATACTACAAAAGTTAATACATTTGTTTAATTGCAAAATGGTTCAACACAAGGCGGTGTGTCCGAAATGCAATAAAAACATCACCAAACAACATTTTGGAATTCAATGTGGAGAAAAATGTAAAAAATGGTTTCACCTCGTGTGCGCGGAGATCTCCGAAATTGATTTCGAGGTTATCAAGAAAACCAAAAATAAGTGGTATTGCCCAACTTGCAAGAGACAATTAGAGAATGAGGTGAGAAGTGAAACGGCAAGGAGAAGTATTGGAAGTGGTAGCCTGTCTACGTCCACTCATTCATATGAAGAACTAATTGAGTCGTTGAAGGATTTGAAGCGAGAGATTCGTGATCTAAAGCAAGATATTAAATTCTACAACAGTACGAAGAACAGAAACTGAAAAATGAAGAAATTGAAAGAGAAATGGGAAAGTTAAGGGATGATAACCGAAAGTTAAAAGAAGAAATTGAGAAGATAAAGGGTAATGCAGCCAAGCAGGAATGCTAATCTTATTATTGTCGGGATAAAGTACCAGGCGGAGGAAGGTGCTGATTCAGTCACTGCCAAGGCCGAGAAAGCTATGAAGTATGTTAACCCAAATCTATCTAGAAGTGATGTAATACTTAAATTATCTAATCCTCGCAAAGATAACTGTCCAATTGTCGTTGAATTCAAAAGCAAAGAGTTGAGAAGGGAGTTTATAGATAAAAGAAAAGACAAAGGAAAAATCACCTCGGTTGATTGCAGTATACCTGGAGAAGAATCACCATTATACTTTAACGAAGATCTGACAACTGAACAAAGAGATCTCTTCAAAAGGGCAAGAGTTCTTAAGCGTCATGGATACAAGTATGTCTGGGTTAGAGATGGAATCATCCTGACTAGAAAAAGTGACTCAAGTGTGATTTTTAGAATTAATTCAGAAGACGATATTGATAATCTAGCAAACTAGAATAATATCTGTAAGTTAAGTGCAATGACAATATAAAGTATTCATTACTAAAATGGCTGTGTTTGATATACTTGATGATTATCTTTCGGTGAGTAATCTTAATTGTGAAAATATTGATGATCTTGGCTCTTTACTTATTTCTAACTCTAATGTAAATTTTATCCACTTTAATATACGTAGTATTCATAAAAATTTTGATAACCTCATTGGCTTCTTAAAAGCGAGCTCCACCGATTTTGGAGTGGTCATCCTTTCAGAAACGGGCATTGTTCATGATCTTGATGACTTCGCTATGGAAGGTTTTGACACATTCTATAATAATAGTCATCATAATAAATGTGATGGTACAATAATTTTTGTCAGGTCCGAATGGCAACCTAGTGCTGTACAGGCTGCCCTCTTTGAACTGCGATGAATTTTTAAATGATCTACTGGCACTTTTTGAAAGTAAATTTGAAAGCTGTCCATTAGAGATTTTTTCTGGAGATGTAAACATAAATTTGCTGGATGTGCATAATAATATTACATGTAACTATTTAAACTGTTTAAATGCAATGGGATATGTAAGTCAGATAAATAGTGCTACTAGATGTGAGCGTCTCTCAAGATCATGTCTGGATCATTTCTTGGTGGTAAGAGTTTGGCTGATTCGATTAAAGGCAACGATTATAAATTTCCATGCAAAAGTATAACTGAGTCTCTATTTTTTAGCCCTATTTCAAAAAATGAAATTATCGCGGTCATAGCTTCTCTAAAGCTAAAGTCGGCTGCAGGGGAGGACAATATTTCATCCTCTATTTTAAAAGAAAACCACAAATACCTTATGAAGCCGCTTTTACATTTGATTAACTTGATTTTCGAGTGTGGTGTATATCCGGACATTCTTAAAAGAGCGATAGTGGTGCCAGTTTTCAAGGCGGGTGACAAACTACAAAAAGAAAATTTTAGACCAATTGCAATAACCAGCATGATAAACCGATTGTTTGAAAAGTGTATAAAGTTAAGGCTGGATGGTTTCTTGTGTCGAAACAAAATACTCTCAGACTCACAATACGGATTTAGATCTGGTCTGTCAACTGAGAGTGCAATGGTTCATGTTACGGATTTTATTATAAAGAACTTCAAAAAGAAGCAAAAAACCATTGGTATATTCATTGATTTGGCCCGTGCTTTTGATACAGTGGATCACCAAACCTTACTTGGCAAACTTAGGAATTGTGGTATCAGGGGTATTGCCCACGATCTTTTTGAATCTTATTTAAAAACAGGATACAAAAAATTAAAATTAATGGTGTTCTAAGTGACGAAAGTACAATAGGGTTTGGTGTTCCTCAGGGCACAGTCCTGGGCCCCACACTTTTTTCCATCTATGTAAACGATTTATTCTCAGTCTTGCCTAGTGAAAGTAGTGAATGTGTATGTTATGCGGATGACACAGTTATTTTAGTCAGTGGCGATTCTTGGGAGGGTGTGTTCCACAGGGCTGAAAGTTATATATCCAGAATAAAGATGTGGATGGATCAGAATCTTCTGATAATGAATGTTTCTAAGACCTCGTATGTTGCATTTTCAATGAATAATAAAAGTAATATACTATTCCCAAAACTGAAGGTGCATGAATTCTCATGTATAATGGGAACCTCAAACTGTGCCTGTAGTCTAAGCATATCTGGGAAAGATAATGTAAAGTATCTTGGGTTGTATATAGATAAAAATCTCAAGTATGTAGACCACATAACCTATGTTGTGAATAAGATCCGTAAAACAATTTATAAGTTCTATCAGTTAAGGGAAATTCTGTCTCGGAAGCTTCTGGTTCTCACATACCAGGCTCTGGTGGAGTCCATACTTTGCTATGGGATGGGGGTTTGGGGGAGTGCAACTTCCAATGCCCTTAATCCTCTGGTCATCACACAAAAGTATATAATTAAAGTAATTTTGAAGAAGAATAAACTATTTCCAACAGAAATATTGTTTAGGGAGAGTGGCTTGCTATCGGTTCGTCAATTATTTGTAAGAAGTACACTGAGATTCATGAACAATGATAAAACATACAAAACTTTGATTTCTCATAATTTTTGCACCCGTTCTATCACGGATGAAGCCTTGACCTTTCCACAGCTGGTGTTTTCTGCTGCTATGAGACACATATCATACCTGGGCCCTAAGCTGTATAATATATTGCCTTTGCAGATAAGGAATCTTAGGAGTAAATTGTCTTATGCATTAAGAGGTTCCGAGTGGATAAAAGAGAATTTTCAGACTATCACACATACAATACCTATTATAAATCTATAGTTTATGTTATTTTATAAATGCTCCAGTTAGTAATAATAAGGAATACTCTATAATTTTGTTAAATTATTTAAGTTGCGCATGGTCACTAAGACCGTGATCTAGTTTTTGTTGTTTTATAAATGCTCCGGTTAGTCATGTACTATTTGATATTGTAATATAGGAATTCTATTAAGCACTCTACTGACAAGCGACTTTTGTAGCTCAAGAAGAGTGCTACTATGTAATTTTTTCGTTGCAATGCTTCTTTAATTCAATAAATGTTTCAAATGTTTCAGTAATATAGAAAGAAAATATATGAGTTATTTATGTTTTCTCTAACTTTTACAAAAAAAATAACATTTATTATCAATAAATATTAGTGAGAACTACATATTTTATTTATTAGTAACAGCATACATGTAAAAAACTTTTGCAAATGATGATAAAAATCATACCTGAAGTAGAATAAACTAAAATTCTTTTAGTGATTTTTTATTGAAAAAATCTTGCAATGTGAGTTATATTTAAAAATGTCTAGTTTACAATAGTCCTCCAAAACAATATGCAAAAACTGTAAAATGTCTGGGTTTATAATATCAGGGATCACCATAAAAGCTAATAATGAAATTAAAAGTTATTCAGTTAGAATATTGTTAACTTAGCTTATATCTATATAATATCTGGATCAAAATACAAGAGTTCTAACCACACTACACCACAGCTTGTTACATTCTAGACCCACATTTCACTAACCAAGTTAGCATCATCAGCAGATGATATAAACTGAAGTAACTTATCCTAACAGAGACTATTTATAGGTAAATGGGGTCACACTTGGTTGCACCCGACTACACCGTTGTCAAGTAAGCAATAGAAGGACTATAGGGAATAGGCCCTCTGTCTTTATTAGTGCTTTCTTACCACATTTAACTATTTCTATACTCTCAAATGCATCCAACAATATATTATTACAGATTATAATTAACTTAAAATTATTTATTCCTATTTGGTGATTGTTTTCCAAAGCATGTTGGGCCACGCTTGACTTTTCTGTTCTTCCATATCTTAAATGTGCCATGTGTTCTTTAAAAGAAGTTTTATGGAAAGTTTAGTTTGCCCAATATTTCACATTACAGCTAATTTCATAGATGCCGCTCCTCTCCTTCAAGTCGACTTTATCTTTAGGGTTTCCAAGGAGATTTTTCAAACTGTTCTCTTTTTTGTAGGCTACTGTAAAACCTACGTCGGGTGCAACAAAGTGTGACCACATTTACCTATAAATAGTCTCAGTTAGAATAAGTTACTTTAGTTTACATCATCTGCTGATGATGCTAACTTGATTAGTGAAACGCGCGTCCATTATGTAACAAGTTGTGGTGTAGTGTGGTTAGAACTCTTGTATTTTGATCTATCTTCCACCACAGGTTCGAGTGTTAGGATATAATATCTGGATTTAAAAATATCATTCCTTCTTCAAAGATGTCAAAAAATATAGTACTTGACAAAAGCAATGACATAACTGACAAAAAAATATTCATATGCATCACAAGCGAAAAGTTTCATTTGGTATCCAAGCAGCAGAATAATGGACTATAATAATAATTGATAATGAAGTAGATAATGCGTATAGTCTTTTTCATACCAAACTCAATAGTGTTGGTATATATGACTAAAAAGTAAACAAAGGTTAACAGCTATTACTTGCGAAAGAAAAACACACTTTTACAGTCATATGTTAGTTGGTATTGTAACTCAGGCATTTTATAAACAATACTTGGTTTTTGTATGATTTAGGTGAGTTTTTGGAAATTTATGCAGGTATTTTCATATTTTCACAAAAACTGTTTTATGATTTTTATGAATTTAAAAGAATAGGTATCCAAGTTAGTAAGACAATACAGGGTCCCTGCTGGAATAAACAAATATTAAATTTATAAATGGAAATAAAAATGTTTCATTTTAAATTAAATATATTAAATATATCCTAGTACACAAAGGAGTTACTCTTTGCAGAAAAAATTGTTTTTGGTAGGATTGTACATACTTAGTTAATAATTAACTTGCTGCTAGCAAAATTATAAACTAAAATTTTCTGCAAGTATAAAATAATTTTCTGTCAGATTTTAATAACTAAATCCAAATAGGCATTGGCATACTCTCATATTATTTTTAGCATAATGCTTTGGGGCAGGAGCAATGGCTCAATGCTGGATTTTGTTACTCAAAAAAGTATGGGACGCCTTATCTTTAAATTGAGTGTGCAAGAATCATGTAAAAATGTCTTTGTGTAAATAATGAAATCCTGACTAACCTGTATATCTACATGTATAAATGTTTAATGCATATGAAGTTCAATATTTCAAAATTTTTCCTGTTTAACTAACAATCACAATTATGACAAGAAATGACCTTATCCTCAAAATACCGAGACACTGACAACCAACTACAAAGTTTCTCTTGGCTACAATGCTATATAGTTATCAATAGCAAAAGTAAGTTTATTATTCATAAATAAATTTGGACAAATAACACAAAGTGTTACTTGTACTAAATCCTGTAAAACACATTGTTATTGTAAAAATTTGTTTCTGTTCTTCAAAAACACCAAAAATCTTTCTTTTTTTAGTAGGAACACAATCATAAAACTTACAACTCGTCGTTCTTTTCGCTAGCTGTCGGAGTATTTAACTGGCTAAGTTTTGAAGTCTTCACTTGTTTAATTATTTTTGGCATCTTTCTGTAGGAATTCTTAACTTTGTTATTGTATTATGGTGGTCTCTGAGATACTGGCCAACCGAGCATCTTATAAATCTTTCTGGGTTTATTTTTAGCTAACGCCTAATTTATTCTAATGTACTTTGATTTCCACCAACAATAAGTAGGTATTTTCTTTTAATTTGCTTCCTTTAACTTGCAGTATTTTTTTTTTTTTTTAATTATTGGGGATTTTACATTGTCTACAGAATTTAAAAGTCGAATTTTAAGGAAATATTGAGAAATACAACTGATTTCGGTACTGAAACTGAATTTGCACTGCAAAATAAAATACTTATTTACCAACAATTTTATAAAAGAAAACAAACACATGCACATGCACTAAACGCAGTATTGCGACGTTGCCAGAGGCTTTCAAAAAATTGTACCAAATCCAACTTAAAATAGTACCAGATTTTAATCGATTATACAGAAACAAAATATGTGTGTAATAGGGTTGCCACATTTTCAAAAAGCAAAAACGGGAGGCTAGTTCCTTTGGTAGGAAGGGTAACGTCCTAAATAAATTAAATACTAAAAAAAAATCTCATCTGTTATTAGATCCAATAAACCTAGCCTAGCCGAGACACTTGTGGAGCCACCCAGGTGCACGTTTTCGTCAAGGTTTTCGTTGTTACCAGTGGCGGCTCCTCCATTAGGTCAAATGGTCAATGACTTCCCAATAAATATTTCCAAACAGAAACGAATACATAAAATAATACATAATTTATATTTTTTCAATTTTTTTAAATTTGGATATTCCCTCTATTATTCTAAGGGTATAAACTCGTTGACCGTTCTCTTAATTCCGAGACACACTATCGATGCCTCGCACCGCGATCTCCGGAGAGGTTTTGTTTCATTTGGATTCGATCACGGCTGGCGGCCCGCGTTGGCCTCATGCTTATAAAGGGAGGCGAGTTTTTCCAGAATGTTCCCGCTCAAATTTGGATAGAGGTGCATAGGTAATATACGACTTACGTTGGCAAAGTTTGGTTCAATAGCCGCGCCGAGGAAACTTAAATATTTTTGTCTGTTGATGTGTTTAATATGGATCGTGTGATAGGTTATGGTTACGATTGCGTATTTTTACAGATTTTATTCTAAAGACTTTACATTTTTTTGTTGATTTTGTGGTTTAAAATAATGTTTTAAAGAAAGGTAGCCACAGTGTTTTAGAATATTAAGACTTTATAATCCGTTTTCAATTATTTTCGCCAGATGAACTTTGAGAAACGACTCGAAGTTAAGATCGGTAGTCGACCTTTGCCGAAATTTGAAATTCAGCAAACAAGTAAAGACAAAAACAAAGAAGTAAATCCTTATTTTCATAGAAATATGTACGATTTATGTGCCTGGACATGCGGTTGCGAGGTAACAAAGGCATTTTATTGTTTCGTGTGTCTGATTTTTGTGGTTTATATGTATTGACCCATTTCCGCAAATAATGCTTATTTCGCCTAAAAAGGGAAAGTCTTAACCGAAGAAGCGGGAAATATACATAAAAAGCAGGAGACTACCGCCTAGATCGGGAGTGTTGGCAACCCTAGTGTGCAAACTAACTGTTTATTGAGAAATCCGGCAATCTGCATATTATTTCTAAATAAAACAACATTATTTTTCTATGTAGGTGGATTTTTTACCTATTACTCATTAATGATGTACTTTTTTAATAAGGATTGAGAAGGCTTCCACTGAAATCAAGAATTCTCGCTTAATAAGTATTTCGCTGTTGATAGTAAATTGCGCGTTTCAGGTAACAAACGGTTTCTAGTTTTTATTTTAATTAAATTTAATTAGTATTGATGATGTAAGTGTCCGATGACGAGTAGTGGGTAGGAATACCTATCGATATTTTGAAAGTTCGCAATATTCAGTGTTGTAAATGTACATACCTTTATTTTTATTTTGAAAAATTTGTTGTCCTGTTCGTGATCGAGGTTTAATATTGTACAAAATTTACCAAAAATATTAAATTTTCTATTGTAAAAAACCCTATTAAAATGTACCAGATCTGTACAATTGGACCAGTTCTGGAAACAGTTGATCCAAAGCCCCCTCCAGTGGGCGCTTTGGTTGATCAGCTGATAATCTTAATCATAATCTATGATCTTAATCATAAAAATGTTAGCCTCTAAAGTGTTGTAAATATTTGAATATATTCCATTGTTGACATTTTGAATAAATATACTTTTTTGTTGCTATATGTTGCAATAAATATATCCTTTAGAGGTTATTTCACTGTTTTGAGTCTTATAAAAATTGTAATTATGTTCAACGAACAGGCCACTCGATTCCAATGTTGCCAGACACTGATTATTTAATCACAGTTTGATGTAATAATTTAGAAATCTTTTAATTACGTCAACAATTAACGGGAATTTATTGACTAAACAAGAAATTTAAAAAATATATAATTCATGTCAAATAAAAGTTTGATTAAAAAAATGACAGAAATGTTATTTATGACAGTAATAATACGCCATCAATCACAGATGATGATAACTTCCACAAGTCGGATTCATGAATTTAAAGAACTTAACTAAAACTAACTTATTCTTTGCCTACGTGGTTTTTTGTACTTTCATGTATGATGACATTTTTTTTTTCATTTGATGACTTTTTAACATTTCTTTTCCAAATGTCCATAGAAATGGCATGTTATATTTTATCCAACGTTTCTGTTAAAAAAGTATCGAAAGTAAATTCATTTCTAATAAGAGTATATTATAGTCAAAGAAAATAAATGATTTTATGTCTGACACGGAGATTCCCAAAAACACAGAAATTTTCCATTATTAGGCAGTCCAACAAAACAGCTGACTGCTCTCACTATGGCTGGCGTAGGACAAACATTGCTTTGTTCCATATGAGTCCGCGATAATTTAAAAGCAAATTTCAAGTATTTTTATAAATATTTAGTTCATTTTTTTATTCAGGACCATTTTTTACAACTGTGTGTTTGTTTTAAACTTAGTTATGACAAGTGAATAGTTTTTGATGCTTCGAAATAAGGACGCTGAAGTCGCGAGAGGTGCAAACAAAATATTTTTATAATTAAAAATTAGATCCTTTTGTAGTGTGGATCCAAAAGACTTTCCCCAGTGACAAATATGGACATTGTTAATTACCAAGTTGTTCAATTTAAATTATGTATATATAAGTTAAACTTAGTTCAATCTGTGTTTAATATCTTGTACTGCACCCATTACATATATTTTTTTATAAATAAAACATATATATATCAATAAAACAAACATGTTTTTATTTAAATAAATTGTCATGCATGTCAGAGTAAAACAATATATAACATTTTCAGAGTGAATAGAATATGAATAAAAAGTAGTCTTTACAATAAACCTGATGACAAGTGTAAAGGAACTCAATAATTTTTATCAGCATAATGAAACCTTTACCCTTTACTAGACTTAAACTTACTTATGTCTAGAAACGATTATATACTTGCACTCTAGGACAGGATTATACCATGGAGCGAGCCTCTGAAAAAATAGTTATGTTTTGTTCCCGTCTTATTTTTTTGAGAATTTATCGAGAAACTCAAAAATTTTGTAAAGAGTGTCTAAACCTTTATCCTACTTGTAATCCTAAGTCTGGAATTTTCACCCTTCATAATTTAAGAACTTCTGTCCTGAATGCATAACAAGATCTTTCTTTATCCGGTCATAGGTTTTGCCGAGAGACACTTTTGGCAAATCTTAATATTAAGTAAATAATAACCCTATATATAGTTATCGTAGCTTCATTTATTATACATTAAAAAAATTATAAAAAATGTAGACCACACTCGTGCTAGGAGATAATATCAATGTAAAAGCATATATTATTTAGTTCCTAAAGTACATAATAAACTTCCAGATTCCACATATGATGAATTCATTAAGTTTAAGATATATTTTTAATAGATATATATTTATTACTCGTATAATGAATTTAGGAACTCTCTTTTAGTCTTTTAGTTAGTGTCACTTTCCCAAACAAAAAAATAATTTCAGAGTTACATAAAGGTTAAAATTATTAAAAAAAATCTCTTTCAAAATGGTACATACAAATACTGATAATTATTCAAGTCCCCTAAAACATAAAATAATAATACAGCATTAAAATATGTAACAAAATGTAATATAACGTTTTCAAACGATTAGATTTTCAATTAGTCTCGATTGAGAATCATAATAATTGTTAACTAGCTAGATTAATTGTAACTTTTTAATAAATGATTCCAATTCCAATTCCAATATATGTTTTTGGCACTGCACTTCGCAAATGTTTATCCGGCGACCCACACACTTTATTCCGGTTTGGGGACGTTATCGGTGGAATGTCCGGATGGCGAGCTCTGAGCTCCCGGTCACCCCGTGTATTTCAAAATCTTTAAATTTGACTTTATTTAAAAACTTTCTAATGCATCTTGGCTTCCACTAGATGCCCCTTGAGAGTACTACTGGTCTCACGAGATAACCTTTTCTTTCAAGCTATCCCCTTACCCCTCCCACTCCCGCCACGTAGCGGCAGTTACGCTAATATTCTATGTAGAACTGCGGCAGACGAACGGGATAGAATGCAGGAACAACTAGGCCTCACACGTTCACAGCGTCTGCTCCCTTTCTAGCGGGGTCGTTAGTTTCCACACTGAGCGGTTGAGTCTCCCGTTTCCCCCCGAAATAAAGCAGCAAAACCGAACACGTGGCACCACTTATGTTATCAACACAGAGGTCTGCATTCGACGAGACGAACCGGAAGACTGTAATAAATAATTAATATGAAATGTTTTGCACACACTTCTTTCTTTCTTTCTCAAAATGGAGTCGGCTGCCACTTTTTTGCTTTCAGCGCCATTCTCCAGCCCAATAGGTAGGATGTCCGGATGGCGAGCTCTTAGCTCCCGAACTCCCCGAATTTTTCAAATTACTCTTGATTTTTTCCTCTTTTAAATTCTGAAATGCATCTTGGCTTCCACTAGGTGCCCCTTGAGAGTACTACTGATATCACGAGATGACCCTTTCTTTCAAGCTATCCCCTTACCCCTCCCACTCCCGCCACGTAGCGGCCGTTACGCTAATATTCTCTGTAGAACTGCGGCAAACGAACGGGATTGAATGCAGAAACAACTAGGCCTTACACGTTCACAGCGTCTGCTCCCTTTCTAGCGGGGTCGTTAGTTTCCACACTGAGCGTTTGAGTCTCCCGTTTCCCCCCGGAATAAAGCAGCAAAACCGAACACGTGGCACCACTTATGCTAACAACACAGAGGTCTGCATTCGACGAGACGAACCGGAAGACTCCTTGCACACACTTGGGCCTAATTTAATTTAGTAGTACGTAAATCCTCGTCTTATTGCAATAATCTACTTCAGCCACATCGACGAAAGTTCATTCAATCGTTTTCATATCTAAAATTCAAAATTCTTGAAGTTTACAAATAAATGTAACATTTTGTTTTGTCCCTCTACATCCACAATTTGCAATACAACAAAAAGAAGGCATTTTAAGGTAAAAAAATAGAAATAAATAACAAGACTCCATGTAAAAATTCGATTTGTTTGTCCTACGCCCGTCAAAAACAGCTGATCGGTGACGTTCAACTGACAGATCATTGGAGTGCCCAATTTGTACGGTTTTAAATTTTTACTTTTTACTGGTTGGGTTGTGTTTTTGTTTATTAATTGAAAGCAAGTAATTCAAAAGGAAATTCTTTTCAAAATTAAGTAAAAAAAGTGAAGAAAACGGAGATTCTTCTTTAAACAAAAAACAGGAATAAAACTCATACTATGTTTACTAAAAAGTTAGTGTTTAATCAATTGAATGCTGTTTTGATAGCGAAGATAATCACAATTTTTATCTAATTCAGTAAAAGTTTTAACAGTTATATTTTCATTTAGGCATAAAGAAAAAATATTATCTGGAACTGGTCTGAAACACTACGGCAGAAAAATTGCTAATTATTTAATTACAATTTTGATTATTTTCAATATAATATTAATAGGTTTTGTTTTCAAATAACTCAGTTCAAGACAGATAAAAGAAAAATTAGTGGTGAGGTGCATCTTAAGGTCGGAATTTATATAAGCTTAACATTCATGTACTGAGGAGATGGGTATTGTCATTCATTATCATTTTTCCAGGGATTGTTCTAAGGGTTATTGCAATTGCCTGTGCATGTGCTCCAAAATGTAAAGCCTCACACAATTTTTTTATTTTCATTATTATAAATCTTGATGAAAGTTGAAAACATGAAATATCTTTAATTTTGGGGGACTAACGGCAATTTTTATTGCAGTTGTTGTCAGTTTGGTATTCTATTGAATTGACAACAAAACAACATAGGTACATTTTCACTTACTATTTATTTTAACTCGCACAAAAAATTTAAAATATTTATTTTATTTGCATGTGTGTAAATAGCTTTATGTCTGTTTTCATCATATGCCTTTGTCTAATAATGTTTTATGTAATTAAATAAATGGAATTTTATTACAGAATTGTACTCTGTAGGTATACTATGTTATAATAACACTGATGAAGACTAAGTATTGGTAATGTCAATATCTTGAAATAAAAGCTTAGCATTAGCTTTACCCCCACAAACCTTAACCCAAGGAAACTGCCTATATATATACATATATATATATATATATATATATATATATATATATATATATATATATATACTTGTTTTTTTAAGATTCTTGAACCTTGTTGTTGTTGTTAGTTTTTCCTGTTACATAACAGGACTTTGGCTTTGCTGCAAGGCAATTGCCAATTGCTCTCCGTCAATTGACAAATAATTATTACGTAATAAATAAGCGACACTTGAAGTGACCCTGCACCTAATTCCAGTTTGGAGACGTTATCGGTAGGATCTCCGGATGGCGAGCTCTAAACTCCCGGATTTCCTGAATCTTTCCAATACTTCTTTTTTTCCTCTTTTAATTTCTGAAATGCATCTTGGCTTCCACTAGGTGTTGAGAGTACTACTGTATCACGAGATGACCCTTTCTTTCAAGCTATCCCCTTACCCCTCCCACTCCCGCCACGTAGCGGCCGTTACGCTAATATTCTATGTAGAACTGCGGCAGACGAACGGGATAGAAAGCAGGAACAACTAGGCCTCACACGTTCACAGCATATGCTCCCTTTCTAGCGGGGTCGTTAGTTTCCACACTGAGCAGTTGAGTCTCCCGTTTCCCCGAAATAAAGCAGCAAAACCGAACACGTGGCACCACTTATGTTAACAACACAGAGGTCTGCATTCGACGAGACGAACCGGAAGACTGTTGACACCTTGTTATATATTCCTAGGCAGTTTTCTTGGGTTAAGGTTTGTGGGGGTAAAGTTAATGGCTTTTTTCTTGTATCATCCTTTTATTTGAAGATTATTATATATATATATATATATATATATATATATATATATATATATGTATATTCAAAATTCAAAATTCAAATTCAAAAGTATTTATTGTCTAACAGGAACAATCCCAATACAAAGACAATTATAAATTAAATTAGTACATAATAGAAACTATTTAAGTATGTAATGCAAGTCGATAAAATTTAAATTTTATACACATAAATAATTTATAAGATTCAAGTTGATGGTACACATATTTACACTAAGAGAGAAATGACAATTAATATATAACAAAATAGAATTAGAGTGCATTGACACTCGAGAGTATGCTTTTCTTAAAACTACTTAGATTTAGGTTAAACATATCAGTTTCATTAACTAAAGTTATTAAATTAAAGTACAAACAAGCTCTATACAGAGGCGCCTTTTTTGCAAGGTTAGTACGACCTAAGGGTTGATAAAATATTTGGTGTCTACGAGTGTTAGCTTGAGGTACTAAGAAACAAAGCTGAGACAACAGTTCAGAGGAATCAATCATGTTGTTACATAATTTATAAAGGAATTGCAGACTTGCACAAATAGTGGTATTCCTAAGAGATAAAAATTGGAATCGATGAAGAAGTAGATCATGATCAAAACCTCTTTCAGGATAGACACCATCCCCTTTGAAGGCCAGGTACTTGAGGAATTTACGTTTATAAATACTGGACACATTCAAGCCTATTAACATGGACATTGTAGGTAGGAAACCACACAATGGCCGCGTAAAGTAGCCTGGACTTAACCAGGGAATTGTAGATAGCAATGTGACTAGACAACTGTGAGAATTCATTTTTGATGTACTCCTCATCAAAAATCCCAAGGACTTCAGAGCCGATCGGACAGTCTCATCTATATGCAGACTGAAAGAAAGTCACTTGTCAACCGTAACGCCCAAGTCACGAACTGAATCACAATCGGGAAGCAATGCGTTACCAAGAGTGTAGTTATGGTGGAACTCATGATGAATTATAGAGATCGTCATTTTCTTACATTTTTGGATATTTAGGGGAAGATTGTTTAATATGCACCAACCATGAACCCTATCAAGGTCTTGCTGAATTACCATACAGTCATCCTGATTACAGACAGTACGAAACAGCTTCATGTCGTTGGCAAAAAGTAGACAGCCACCGGCAAGATCCTCAGTGATGTTATTAATAAAAATGGAAAATATAAAAGGAGCCAGGTTACTGCCCTGAGGGGCACCACTCGTGGCGATATATTCATTTGATTTAAAGCCATTGTAGTCTAACAAACTGGATCCTATTTGCCAGATAGGAGATAAAAAAATTGACCAGATTTTCATGAAACCCCATGTTTTGAGCAGTTTTTGTGCTATGAGACAAAAAGTGATCCAACTTATCAAAAGCCTTCGAAAAATCCGTATATATGACGTCTAGCTGTTGTCTTTGAATTAATGGCTTGGTAGGCTGTTTGAAGAAATGACGTCAAGTTCGTGACAGTTGATCTCGAATGGAAAAAGCCATGCTGGTTTGGGGAGATAAGTATATTTGACTTGATGGAAAAGTTTTTCATGGATACAGACTTCAAAGGCTTTAGAAAAGTTGGATAAGATGGAAATATAACATAATTGTCAACATATCCCCGATCACCTGTTTTGAGTACTGGACAAATTTTGGCATATTTCCAACGATCAGGGAAATATGCTGGTGCGAATTGATAAGTTAAATAAAATAGACAATGGTGTAACCAGAACTGAGGCACAGTCATTGTAAAATAAATGATGGAACTTTATCAAAGAAAATTTAAAAAATTATATATATATATATATATATATATATATATATATATATATATACCACAATGTTTTTTAAGTATAGTTGTTTTGCGATTCCGCCGTTATTTTTAAAATGTAGTATATAATTGTGAATGTCTGATTCTACTGCGGTTTAAATTAAAAAATAGCCAAAAAAAATTATCTTTAAATTCCTCAAAAAAACGTACTACGATAAGAACATTTTTTTACCTAAAACTGTGCCATGAGTTGCCTGGCTAACTAACTACCTATCATCAAATATAAATAAATAACAACATGCATTTTTGAGGTATGTAATCTTATTTTATTAATTTTGTAATAATTATTTGTCAATTGGATAAAGTTTTAAATTAGTTTTAGAAAAAATTTTAAATGTCTTGTATATTTAGATCACTAAATGTTTTTTAAATTAATTGTAGATAGGAAAGGAAACATATACACCAAAAAAAAAAAATAAAGGAATGAGGCAATTTTGAGAGAAAGCCTACTACGATAGGCGAAACGTCAAATTAATCCCACTGTTTGATTTTACAAATAAACCTATACCCGTTAAGAAAGATTCCAATTAATATATACCGAAAAGGTTTAAGAAACAAATTGAATATATATATATATATATATATATATATATATATATATATATATATATACTTGTTTTTTTAAGATTCTTGAACCTTGTTGTTGTTGTTAGTTTTTCCTGTTACATAACAGGACTTTGGCTTTGCTGCAAGGCAATTGCCAGATTGCTCTCCGTCCGGGGCTCAGAGTGAAAGTGCCTCAATATTCACGGAAATTCCAGTTTGGAGACGTTAAAGTAGGATCTCCGGATGGCAGGCTTAAACTCATTTCCTAAAATCTTTCCAATATTTCTTAATTTTTCCTCTTTTAATTTCTGAAAACGGTAATTCCATATATAATACTTGGCTTACTAGGTGCCCCTTATATACTTATATATATATATATATATATATATATATATATATATATATATATATATATATATATATATATATATATATATATATATATATATATATATATATATATATATATATATATATATATATATATATATATATATATATATATATATATATATATATATATATATATATATATATATATATATATATATATATATATATATATATATATATATATATATATATATATATATATATATATATATATATATATATATATATATATATATATATATATATATATATATATATATGTATATATATATATATATATATATATATATATATATATATATATATATATACAGTTTGTCCAAGATAAGGATGCACAGCATGGGGATCTCGGAAACGGTAAGAGATATAGTGTCGGTTAAATTAGACAAAAGTTGCGTATTTTGATGCCCACCAAAATCCCATTTTACACATTTGAAAATTCTAAGTCGTTCCAGAAAAATCGAAATATTGCGATTTTGTTTTAATTTTCTTTTGAAGCTAATTGAAAAGATATGAAAAACAGAAAACACTTTTTCATCCTCACTTTTTAAGTTGTACAAGGTGAGGGCAACAAATTTTCATTACAACGTTTCGTTTTGATGGAACCACCATCAACTTTGATTTTTCTTATGGGACGGAAAAAAGTACACCCAGTATTAGATTCCGCTTTTCATTGCGAATTGAACAATGTACTACACAATATATTTACTTATCTTTTTATCCAGAAAAATGGCTTTTTAATACATTTCTAGCATTTTATTAGAGTAGGCTATGAAATCCTAAAGATAAAAGGAAAAAAAAACAGTTGACAAGTTCGAATGAATGTATTTATTTATTTAACAAATATTCAAATAAGTGAATGTTTGTATTGTTATTTTTGTTGCCATTTTTTAATTTATTTTCTTCTACAATGGATGAAGGTAATTTTACAAACGAAGAAAAATGTGATATGTTATCTTGTTACATTTTATGCCAAAGAAATTGTATAGGAGCCGAGCGCATGTATTCTAACAAGTACCCAGAGCGGAGACAACCTGACAAGTGTATTTTTGGGCGTTTGCTATTTAATCTAAAAGAATATGGATCATTTAAAAAGCTTGTATTATCCCCACAAAAACCTTCCAATGAAGAAAACCAATACAACGTTCTACAATCTGTTATTGAAAATCCATATACTTCCACCAGAGAAATTGAGGACCAGACAGGGGTAGCTAAATCTACAGCTCAATTTATTTTAAGGAAAAATCAATTTAAGCCTTACAAATTCTGAATATGTCAAGGATTAAAACCGGGTGACGATGAATGACGTAGACATTTTTGTGAGTGATATACCAGAATGTGTGAAGACAGTCTTAATTTTCCTTATTAAGTGATTTGGTCTGATGAAAGCATGGTAACCAATAATGGTATTTTTAGCAGGCGCAATACCCACTATTGGTCACAAGAAAATCCACGTGTAAATAGACCATTCAGACATCAAGATCACTTTGGATTTAATATTTGGAGTGGGATTTTTGGTAGTAAGATTATAGGCCCTAATTTCTTTCACAATTCATTAACTTCCGAGCGGTACCTTGAGATCTTGAGGCACAATTTAGAAGATGCATTAGATAATTTACCGTTAGGCGCTGTTGGTTCCAACAAGATGGCGCTACAGCCCATAACTCCATAGAAGTTCGCCAATATTTAGCTGAACAGTTTTAAGGAAGATACATTGGGACTTACAGTGAAACACCTTGGCCTCCAAGGTCCCCGGACCTAACTCCCTTGGACTTTTTCTTGTGGGACTACATAAAAATTGAGGTATTTAAGGAATGTTTTGACAAGGAGGAACAAGTATATCAATCAGTATGAGCAGCATTTAATACAATTACTCCTGAAATGTTAAGTCATATTTTGGAGTCGACCGTAAGACGGGCGTACTTCTGTTTAGAATATGGAGGTAATTCGTTTGAACATTTGTTATAGTTAGTAAACAAATAAATACATTCATTCGAACTTGTCACTCGTTTTCTCTTCCTTTTATCATTAGGATTTCATGCCCTACTATAATAGAATGCTAGAAATGTATTAAGAAGCCATTTTTCTGGATAAAAACATAAGTAATCATATTGTGTACAGCGTTGAATTCGCAATGAAAAGCGCAATCTAATACTGGGTGTACTTTTTCTCCGTCCCATAAGAAAAATCAAAGTTGTGGTTCCATTGTCTAACACACATATATATATATATATATATATATATATATATATATATATATATATATATATATATATATATATATATATAGTTAAAGTAAAGTAAAAGAAATCTAACAAATGTAAATGAATGCAATTGTACTGAATAAGGATAACTTTGTTATTTAATTATAGAATTAATGACATTAATCAAGGAAAAGTAGATGTTATTAGGGACCTAGGTGTTTATTTTGATAAAGAAATCACCTTTCCTTATCACATTGAAGTCTTGGTCAATAGAGCAATGAAAATTCTTGGATTTATTCAATGCACTTTGATTTTGGTAACATAAATTGGGTCAGGGTATTATATTGTGCTTACATAAGATCAATTTTCGAAAATGCTTCTTCTGTCTGGTCCCCTTATTACAGGGTTCATATCGAGCAGTTGGAAAGAGTGCAAAGAAAGCTTCTGAGATTGATAGGATATAAAATGAAAATTAAAGTTGAAGATATTAATTATAATGACATCCAGTTGCAGGTAAACTTAAATTCTTAGAAAATAGAAGAAAAATTGAAGATCTTTGTACATTGTATAAAATAATAAATTTCAATATTAATTGCCCAGAACTCTTAGATAAAATATCATTTTCAGTTTTACCAAGACAGACACATAGTAAAACCCTCTTGTATGTACCTTTCCATCGTTCTAAGTATGGTACTTCATGTACAACTACTAGGTTCTGCAATATTGGAAATACTTATTCTGGTAGTATCAATTTATATTTTTTCAGTGTAGCTTTTAACTCCTTCAAGTATCAAATAAAAAGGGAGATTAATGTGAATAAATTATAAAAATACAAATTGGTATAATAGGTTTAAACATATATTTTTTTAAAATCAGTATGTATGTAATGTATTATAGTTAAGTTTAGGATTATTTTAAATCAGTTTGTGAATGGCATTGCCATAAATAAATAAATAAATAATAAGCCAAGCTTTCGAAGTAAATCATTTCTTCTTCAGAGCTCTATAAATAACATAATTTTCTGAAAATTTAGATTTTTTACAATTAAAAGGTACTTCACTAATTAAAATGTAGGTACCCTTGAATGGTAAAAAAGTCTTTATTTTTACTGAAAATTATATTAATTATAGGGCCCTGAAGAACAAATGAATTATTTTGCTTATTAGAAATTAAATGTAATATAGACTTTTTGGTTAAATCCCCGTTATTTCTTTATACTATCGTTAGTATACGACTGTTACAAGCATATATATATATATATATATATATATATATATATATATATATATATATATATATATATATATATATAATATATATATATATATATATATATATATATATATATATATATATATATATATATATATATATATATATATATATATATTAAGTTATTTGAAGGCGGTGATTCCATTTTAACAATAAATAGATGCTATTATTGGGAGTTGTGAATACTAAAGATATTTTTTAGAAAAAGAAGCGTTTACTTTAAATTGAACCCTTAGCAGTATATTAAAGAGTAACAATAGTTTGTACTATTAATCCCACCATTCTAAATGAATAATTTTATTACTTAAGTTTGATGAGGATTTGTAAACTTTACTATCAAGTTATACTTACATAAGAATATGTTTTTTTATACTTATTTATAGTATCAGGACAGTTGTTAATTAGAATTGTACCCATAATTATGACCACATAATTTTTCCTTTTAGAGAATCTGAGACATTTGTGCCTATCAAGCAGGGCAATATAACAATTAAAATTGAACCAAATGATTGTGATAATAGGTAGGTATATCAAATCAGAATCATATTATAGACTAATTACATAAAGTACAATCAATTCAATACATTATACAAATATGACCAAAAGTCAAATGCCCCCGCACTACCAAATTAAAAAAAGAATTAAACTGTTGCTCAGACCAGTTAAGGTACTGTAACAATTATTGAAAAGTACAGATATGAAACAGACTATAGTAAACTGCTGGCCAGAGTTTAAAGATTGATGTTTCAGTTGCGAAATGCGTTAACGAGATGGGGTTGATGGTGTTCGTTTGGCTGATATATTGGGTATGTGCTTCTATTTGCATGATTGCATATGCGCATAAAAAGTAGTACGTACAGGGCGTGAAATAAAACCCCTGCATTTTTGCAAAAGGGTGTTAACGTCTAAAATTCTCAAAATATTTTTTATTTTTTTTGCTTCTGACCGAAATGATCTTTGACAAAATACAAAAAAAAAACACTTTATAGCGATTTTTGATATTGTCCTTTGTTTTGCAATATACAGTGTTTCTAGAAAAATGTTGACATATTTATACAAGTGGAGGTTTAACCTAACAACCTGTATGCAAAACAAATCTTTATCATCTAATTTATGTTCAGTAGTTATACCATTGTTATTAGTATTTAGGAATTTCGTTACTGGATGTGACAAAAGTTAGCTAGAATTTTCCAAACATTAACTTAACCATGCACAATTGGTTTCGTTCATATCTCGGGGGACGCACACTGGTCGAATTTCTTAAAAAGCTGGCCATAATAGAATTTACCAGAAATAAGACCCAAAAATTATGATTTTATATATAAAATATCGTGTTTTAAATAAAGATACTTTATCTTTAAATTTTGGATCATATATTTTTATATACAGGGTGTAACAATTATCACGGAATAGAAAAATAATGTGTATGTGCCTAAATACTTCCATTACACCTACATATCGAATTATTTTAACGATAACAACTTAAAAATGCATTTTGACATAATGTATAGTGTGATCAAATTTAAGTACTGCTACATACATGGATGAAGTTCAAGGATTAATGCCGTTTATTTTTTTCTCGGAAAGGAGATCTCGGAATTTTTTGAAAATATGACAACATATGAAAGCAATCTACCTAAAAAAATTTGTTAAAGCTGGTATTATATTTGATAGTTATATTTTATTTAAAAAGGCTAATTGTTTATACAGGGTGGCTCAATTATACAGCTATAGTAGAAAATATGTCTTCCAAGCAATAAAAAATGATGTGTCCGACCGTTTTTTCCCAAAATATACCAGATAAATCAAAAATAGAGGTACGACCTTTTCGTTGGGCCACCCTGTAAAAGGTTATAAAGACTTAATTTAAAAAATATATATCTACGTACAGATCTATATGTACAATATTTTAGCCTTATCTAACTTATAATAGACCAAAAAATCAAACGCGTTTCTGCAAAGGAAAAACTTTACTCTTCATCAGAAGAAGATTCGGAACTGAGTGGGTGTAATTCGGCAATGGAAATGTTTGATTTAAAAGAAATTTCAGGTGTTTTTAATAAATTAATGACTTCTGGAGACAAAGTTTTGCTGCTTTTTGGTGGTATCTTGCGAAAACTGGATATTATTGGGTCAGAGGAGACAAGTAATCTATTTAAAATGTCAGTTAAATTGTGCGTCCTAGAAGTTTTTCGTGCAAAGTTTGACCTGAAGCGTTTAATATCCTTCTTGTTCCTTGCTTCCTGGGCTTCCTCTGACAATAACCCAATCGGAACACAAAATGAGGAAATAATGACAGATCCATGTAGTAGAACTCTGTGCACAGATGTTGGCATCGGGTACCAAGGATATAATGATACACACAGTTCTGCAGCTTCAATTGCATAAGACCCAAACCTTGCACTATCTATATCATAAATACAAGACAATGTCTGTAAAATGATATGTAATTTTTGGATAAGGCGAATATCGATTCGACAAATGTTGGCAACAACGCTGGAATTTTCAAAAAATTTTCTGGCCGTGTTGCCATCATTTGACGAACCGAATCCTGGTTTAGGCTTATCAACAATCAGACCCAATTGACTACGTAACTCATCCTGGATACGTTTCTTTGAATCTGCCACGCTTTGCTTGTCTTCTGCTGATCTTGCTTGCCATTTTTCAATGCATATTTTATATGATAGGTGCAACAGGTATTCAAAGAAACGTATCCAGGCATGTAAAGTGGATAACCCAAGTTGAAGATGGCTATTGTTTAATACCGGTTTATTCAAAATTAAAGGTATATTATTAAAATCCTTGGATGAGGCCCCACACACAAAACACTTTTGTGTTGATTTATTTTCGGCCAAAACATTGCCTACTTTTCCATCAATCATTGTAAAATGCATCTGAAAATATATTTTAAAATTGGTGGCTCCTTCGCTGTAGAAACAAGGTTTTAAATTTTTAATTTGATTATCTAAATTTTGTTTTTTTGCAAGTGTTAATTCAGGAGTCTCCCGAGCAAAATGAATGTCAATCGGTCGACAGAAACGCGTTGATGAAGGCCTGCAATTTTGCCAAACAAGTACTTCAGAGTTATCGCTATTTTTAAAAATTAACCTAATAGGGACTAAACTAGTGAAGAATACAGAAGCATCAGTGGAGCTGTTATTTGAAAACACTTGCTTATATTCTGACTGCCCTGAAGTACCATCGAAACCATATTTACAAACTAAAACTAAATTATAAGTGTTTTCTACTGATTCAGCCAAGGTACTTATTACCTCTTTTTGTAATAGCATCAGCCGTGCAGCAGTATGGTGCAATAATGCTTCTACCGGAATAACAGCTTGAGTTTCATTGACTGCAATATTATTGGGATAACATTTTCTTTTTGCCTCCAAAACTTTATCGTACGATGGATATAGATTGCAATTTTTTTGTACAGCTTGCATTTTAATGAATTTGTACTGATGCTTAGATAAATTGGCTTCTACAATTACAGCTAATGCTTCATCAGCAGTTAACTGTAAATGTGAATTTATCTGTTTGTTTTCAAACATTTTAGCTTGCTCAGGTTCGTTACTAATAGTCTTGAGAATTTTGGATGCAGATAAGTTACCACACGATCTGTAGCTCATTTGAGCCGCATAGGTTAACTCCTGGGGCGTTGAAATTTCTCGAAGGGCTTCTGTTTTCCTTCTTTTGGACCGTTCACTACACTCACTGAAGGCTACTGTCTTACGTCCTTTTACTATATTTTTTTTTTAAATTTCACCACAGTTTCAAGCCACTTTTGGTTTTTTTCTAAAAACCTGTCTCTAATCCTAGTTGATTTATTCCACCTAACAATATATTTGTAGTAAAAAGTATTGCAAGTCGATATAAACTCGTTGGGAAAAGCTTGATATCCTGTGAGTTCAGATATTCGTACCTTCAGTTTTTGAAATTTTGCATGGTTGGTTTGGTCGGGAAAGCTTTGAAGTATTTCAAATAATTGCTTGTACGTTAAAGTTAAATAGCTCCGATCTAAAAGAACAAAAAACTAATGAAAGATTTATTCGTGTATCATTACACCTTTACTCCATAAATAAAAAATAAATTATTAACATACTTTTAATTAAACTTTATAATTAAAAACTACATTAAAGTATGTATCTTTAAAGAAAAAGCTTTCATTTAAAAGGGCCCTAAAAAGAAGAAAACAAGCTTCGGAGTAAATCAAACTCAAACACTAATGATGAGTTGATTGGTGAAAAGCATGTTTTGTTTCCCCCTGCACAGATACCGCGTCTAGTCGGAAGCAGTCTTAACGTGCGGGTCCAAAAGGCAAATTTTATACTAACTGTCATTAATTTGACATATTTCACATCCAAAATCTGCCAAAAATACAGTTTTGAAATTAAATTGTGACCTTTGGATCCCCACGTTAAGAATGCTTCCGACTATACCTTAAGATAAACTTGCCAAAGATTAGGTTTTTAGGTACTTACACATTGCAACTTAAATAAAAAAAAATAAAAATGGAGCAAACTCGAGCAAGATTTTCTTTTTGATCTCTTTAGCTAGAATCGTGATGTACATTTTAGAGTAATTTTAATTTTTTTAATTTTTAATTTATATTAGAGACTTTTAATCATGATTTGTTATGCTTGTGAATCTTTTTAATTTTAATTTACCAGCCCTATAGAAAAGGCACAAAAAACTTTTTTCTTTTAAATACTAGTTACTACATACCTTGAGTATTATTATCCATAACTAATTAAAAAGTTCTAGAGTATTTTGAAACCACCAGTACAATACGAACTTTATCAAAATATTAACGTGTTGAAAATAATGACGCAAACAAGAAACCTTAAGCAATGTTTGACAGGGTGCCGCCGTAACCAAGCAACGAGATATCAATTGTTTTTTCTAGGCCAACTTAGTGTACTGGAGTATTACATATAATTTCGTCATAAATTGAATTAAAAATATCGCAAATGGAAATATCATTTATAGCCAGCTTTTTAAGCAATTCGACCAGTGTGGGACGTGTGCAGTCGGTTACATTTAATAGGAACAACTCAGCTGAATGGGTTCTGAACTCGAGCGTCACTCCTAGATCGGTTCTTGGCCCTTTGCTGTTTCTTATATTTATGTCAATGACCTCCCTCAACTTGACATATCAGGTAAATTCATCATTTTTGCAGACGACACCACATTTCTTTGGCATGGTACAAGCTTGGAGGGTCTTGCAGATAATGTAAATGATGACTTGATTAAAATAAAACTGTTGTGATGCTAACTTTTTATCTTTTAATGTATCCAATACTAATATACTTAATTTTAGATGTAATGTTGAGAATGTGTGTCTGCATGATGCCTCAATTGCAATGCCTAGCTCGACAACATTTTTGGGTTTGTTTATAGGCAAAGAGTTGAAGTTTGAAATTTATATCAACAATTTATGCAATAAAATTATTTCTAACAATCTAGATCCATCTTGCATCCAGGTTGCAACTCTTACTTTGCTTTGGTTGAGGCTCACCTTCGATATGGCATATGCTTTTAGGGCTCATGTTCTAACTATTTGGTTAATAGGGTTTTTTTGTTACATAAGAGAGCATTAAGATTTTTGTCTGGTGTAAAAGCCCGCGATTCTTGTTGTCCTTTATTTATAAAGCATTCAATTTTGACTTTATGCTGTTTATTTATTTTAGAATATGTCTGTCTGGTTCATAAAAAGGATAATAATGAATTGTTTATGTCTAATCACTATAACATGTGCCATTCTTATACACTGTGTTTGCTGATTCCTTGGTACGAATACTTTAAAAAAATCATTTTTTCTATAGTGACAAAAAAAATGTTTAATCACTTACCCTTAAGTATAAGGAGGTTTGGCAATGAAAAGGCATTCAAAAAGAAAACTAAAAATCTCCTAATGAAAAAGTCATAGTATACCTTAAGTGAATTTTATTCTGACAATTTAATGTAGCTCTTTTTTCTGTATTTGTAGTAGTGTAATTACTTTGATATTTGTTGTGTCTGTTTTTGCATGTGTTACGTTTTTTACAAGCAATTTAATGTGATACCTATTGAAATTGTTTTATTTTTTTTTTGTTTTATTTAAAATTAAAAATGACATAATTATTAATAAGTCATAGTTTAGTTAATTTTAATTATATTATTCACAAGGCTTTGTCAACAGTTGCAAAATTTATGACAATAAAGCTACTTTGACTTTGACTTAATGTATTCTATAGATTTTACTATAATTAACTTTTGGTATTATGTTAGACGTAAGGTAATTACGATGTACCAGCTGTGATAAAACTTTTGTGAACCATGGACTCTTGGCCTAAAAGGTTTTTTGATTTTTACTCTAGCCATTTTATTAATCTTGATATACAGTATTCGTTTCTAATTCCAAAAGAATTATGCAGGCTATTATTTAATTGATGGCTAAAAATGCATGGCATAATTTTTTAGCTAATTTTAGGGCTAAATGTGTATATGAACATGTTTCCACAGAGCCTTCGTTTTTGAGGTACTGGGTGTTAAAAGTTCTATTTTTTTTTTGTTTTTTTTTCATCGATCTCGTACATGTCTCGAGATAAATCATTTAAATTTTATACAATGATGCTGTGAGCAATTCCTTTGAAAAGGCTGTATCACATTTTAAAAAAATCTACAGGGTGTTAGTTTTTTCCAGGTCGCGACTCCTTTACACCACTGAAAGTTTTACTGTTATGCTACTGGCCATTTTTACAACAAATTTATATTCCTTCTTTCTCTTTTGTAATTTTTTCATCTCTTAGATTTTTTCGATATTTTGTACCGTTTAGAACTTATTTAACAAAATGTCCATTTATACATGACCATGGCATTTGGACACAGAAAAAATGGTAAAATTGTAATGTTAATGAATTATGACGTTAAAATTAGGTAGGCAGGAATGGACACGTTGCTAAATAATTTCTAAACGGTACAAAATATCGAAAATCCAAGAGATTTAAAAATACAGAACAGAAATACGGAATTTAAATTTATTGTAAAAATGGCCAGGAGCGTCACGGGTGTAAAAGGGTTCGCGACCTTAGATAAAGAAATATCCTGTAAATTCTTCCAAGTTATAGGTATTTTGAAGGCATTGCTCATGACGTACAGTATATCATATTGGTTTATCTCTAGAAATATACAAGGTCCGTGGAAAAAAATTAAAACTAACACCCTGCTTCTCAAGAACGAATATTTGCGGACACATGTTCATATAAACTTTTAGCCCCAAAAATATTGCGTTTGCATTTTTAGCTCTCGATTAAGTAACGCCCTGTATAACTTTGGAATTAAAAACGAATGCCCTATATCAAGACTAATAAAATGGCAAGAGTAAAAATGAAAAAAACGGTTTTGGCAAAAAAGTCCATAGTTCACAATTTTTTTTTTCACAGCTGGTGTACCGTAATTATCTTACGTCTGGCATAATTTCAAAAGCAAATTGGTAAATTTTAGCTGATTTTTGTCATACCTTGTATCCATACTTTTTAATACTAGTGGTAACGCTATAACAACTGATCATAAAAATCATAAAATAGGTGATAAAGATTTGATTTGTATACAGGTTGTTAAGTTAACGCTCCACTTGTATGAAGATGTCAAAATTTTTGCAAAGAAAATATATTGCAAACAAACTAAAATATTAAAAATCGCTAGAAATTTGTTTTTTTTATTTTGTCAAATATTATTTTAGTCAGAAACAAATAAAGGAAAGTAATATTTTGGAAATTTTAGATATTAACAAAGTTTTGCACCCTGTATGTATTTATTATTTTATTAACACTTATATACTGCCTCTACAAATATTTTTGTTGTGCGCCATTTTGTTACACCATACTGGATTCATACTGCCCCACTTGATTTTTGGGCTTAATTTATAAATGAATTAAATATTCAGTTTTTACACTAATTTTTTTAGTTAGTGGTCAACTTTTCAGGGGGGTCAATACATATAAACCACAAAGAGTCATCTGAAAAAATCAGACACACGAAACAATAAAATGCCTTTGTTACTTCGCAACCGCGTGTCCAGACACATAAATCGTACATATTTCTACGAAAATAACGATTTAGTTATTTGTTTTTGTCTTTACTTGTCTGCTGAATTTTAATTTTCGGCTACTGGTCTTAAATTCGAGTCGTTTCTCAAAGTTCAGCTCTCCAAAATAATTGAAAACGTAAGCCGTATATTACCTATGCGCCCCTATGCGAATTTGATCGGAAACACCGAGTGTCAAAACATGCCTACGTTTATAAGCACGAGGTCAATGCGGGCCGCCAGCCGTGAACGATTCCAAATGAAACGAAACCTGTCCGGAGATCGCGGTGCGAGGCATCGATAGTGTGTTGTGGAATCTTTATCATCTAATTAAGGGAACGGTCAACGAGTTTTGTACGCTTAGAATAATAGAGAGAATTTCGAAATTAAAAAAAAATTATGTATTATTTTATTTATTTTTTTCTGTTTGGAAATATTTATTGGGGGGTCATTGACCATTTGACCTAATGGAGGATCGGCCAGTGTTAATCCTTATATCATATTTTTAATTTTAGTGCAAAACTTGATGCCAACTGAATAAGATATTTCTGACGTTGATCTTGCAACATTTTTTTTGGTCGCCATCTAAATTTGTACCATAGTTTTAGCAGTTTATCACTATATCAGACTTGAGTCTTGAAATTTGAAATCATAATAAGATCAATCCAACAAGTATTTTATTTTGCGATCTCGAGTTCGTACGAAATTGTTACCAGTTTAGTTCTAGGTAACACTTAATTTTGTGCAAAATTTGGTCGTTATCTTCCACCGTATTAGATTTTTATTAAACGTGAAGATCTGCAAAAATCTCTGATGTGATTTTCTTACTATTACAATATTTCCCTTTAAACAAAATAGTAGTAATCTAATAATAAAATTTATTGTTTCCCAAAGTTAAATTCGGTAAATTAGCTTTACAGCTAACAACCCTCGTAATGAATCTTTTTTTTATTAAGGCAATGAAATATAACAAACTGTATATGTACAGGGTGTTCGGTTATATTTTGAACGGGCTCTATACGCTTTATTTCTCAAGATATCAAAAAATTTTACACACAAAAGTTTTAGGATTTAGTCTGAATCGTCAGAATTTGTTATAAAAAAAAAACATATAAACATCGGGAAATTTGGAAAATGAGCATCAGCTTTGTTATTTTAAATGGAACACCCTGTATATTTTTAGTTTATTGAGAAGAGCGTTTTCTCCTGATTCCAAAAATATATGGTTTGTCTATGCTCACAGTAACCATTTTCCCATAATTTTGAAAAAACCTGGAAAAATTATCCCCTCGGGCTGAAGTATTGTAGAAATAATAGAAAGCGTTGGTTTCAATTGTTTTTACTTCAAAAACTTTGGCCTATTGGAAAAATAATGGGAGGCTTTGAAATCAATAATTATTATTCTTATGTTTTTCCTTTAGTAAGGCCGTTCATCACTTACTTAGCCACTTTTTTGCCTTTATTTTCGAGACTATAGGATTTACTGATCAAGAAAAAGACAATATTTAAAAAAAATATACTTTCGTGTAAATAATTATCGTGAAACACGAAATCAATATAGGAGAGAGTATCCTAATTTAGTTGTTCCCTCAATATCTACGATTTATTACATTGTGAAGAATTTTGAGAACAGAAAAACTTTGATTAGACAAAAGAGGACAACCACTAGAAATGAAGATAACGATTTGGAAGTATTGTTATATTTTGAAGGTAAGGAAATTAAATCTATGATTATTGTTTTCAATAAAATATAACTCATGCTTTTTTTTGTAGAAGACCCAGAACGATCTATCGAAGACGCAGTGATAAACTTAAATAAAAAAAGGTGGAACATTTAAGAAACCTTGAAGCACTACAAGTATAAACCTTATAGGTTTAGACCGGTACAAAATTTAACTCCATTGAATAAAATACAAAGAGTCGCATTTTCTCAAGAGATGTTCACAAGAATACAGAATGATCCTAATATCTGTAGGAGAATTTTATTCACCGACGAGACTGCGTTTACCACCGCAGGTATGTTTAATAGAAAAAACATTTTTGGACAACCACAAATCCCTATAAAAAAAATTGTGGGAATTCAGGGTCGGAAGTCTATTAACATTCGGTGCGGTATTATAGATAATAGAGTTTTGGGGCCTGTAGTAATAGAGACTACTTTGAATGGCCAAAAATATTTAGATCTTCTACGAAATCAGATCGATGAGGTTTCAGAAGAGCTACCTCTCCAAATTTTGAACAACCTTATTTGGCACTAGGACGTTGCCCCTTCACACAATTGCATCGAAGTTACCGAATATCTAAACAACAAATATGATCTGTGGATAGGAAGACAGGGACACATAAATTGGTCAGCGAATAGTCCCGATCTTTCGCCTCTCGATTTTTTTTATGGGGATACCTTAAGAATAAAGTATATTACAATAGATCAACCACTATTCGCGAATTAGCCAAAAAAATACAAGCTCAAATTAACAATTTAAATCAAAATAATTCCGAATTCACTTTTAAAGCCATAACTCGCAAATTTTCAGAATTATTACAGAAATGTATATTGAATCAAGGCGTCTGGGTAGACTAAATTTAATAATAAATATTCTTAATAATTTGTGTTCGAGTTTCTGTCACATTAAAAATTTATTCTAAAGATTATTTCTAAATATTTTTTTAAATACTTCGCTTCGCATAAAAACTAGAACCCGCAGTTGGCTCATTTTAATATGATTGGCTACTGCAAGGCCACGCGAACCTGTCAACCAATGCTAGAGCGGGCGTCATCCCTTGATGGGTGCCTCTCGGCATTTTAGGTGAAGAAAACGTTTCAGTGGCAATTATGCACTCATTTAGACCGCGTGTCATTTTTATTCGCTAAATCTACACTCTCACTTTCTCCCGCCAATATGGTTCAAAAATTGATTTAACTCAATATACTCTCAAAATGAACCTCTAAAAAGTTTGTAGTCGTATTACTTTGTGATGAATGTACCTAATATTCCGTTTTTACTTTAAAACATTAAAGTAGGAATAAGTTTGAAATAGTAACGGAAGTTTTATTTCATCATCATCGAAAGAGTGAACCAGCGCTAAAGTTAAAAATAAATGTAGGTGGAAACGCACATCCCCCCACATAAGTGGTCCTTCGTACGCCGAATAAAATTTGGACATTTTGCACTACTAAAAGTTTAGTTTTGGTGTAAAATAATAATCTTGGAATAAACGTTTGCCGTCGGAAAATATCTGGGCGAGAGACTACTAAAATCACGTATAAAATCTGTGTGTACGCATTTGTAAATAAATTGTGAAGCACAGACTGTTATCAAGTTAACCTATTCATTGTTTTATGGAAGCAGATATAAACGTATGTACAGGGTGTCTGTTTGGATATGGATACATTGGAGATTCCCAAGTAGCCAGAAATTTGGTGAGACTGTTTCAATTTATTATTTTTTGAACTGTTGCTGCGTTTATCAAGATAGTTGTTTAAAGAAAAAAGTAAAAGACTCTTTGTTTGAAAAAGACTTTTCTCGATACTAATTATTTTTTGCACTTTAAGCGTTGTATAAAAGAAGTTGTATATAATATTTTAAGCATTAGGTTAATTGTTTATTGTTACGAAATATAGAGTAATAATTTGATTAAAATGGCAAATTTACAAACACTTATTAAAAATAGAACATCTCTTAAATCTAAATTAACTAGAACTAGTACCTGGTTAGACGCAAATTATAATTTAGAAATTAGTGTAAATGTATTTAAATCTCGCATGGAAAAATATGTTCAAGATTTTAGTAGCTATGACACGGTTCAATGTGCTATAGAGGATATTGATGAAAATCAATTAGGAGACAGAGATCCTATTGAATCTATCTATTTTAATACTTTGGCCAAATTTAAAGACAGGCTGGATTTTTTGACTTCACAGCCTCTGGCACAGATGGGATCGCATGCCGGATCAAACATTGGTACCTCGTTCTTCTCCTCAGGAGCAAAAATTCCCGATTTAAAAATACCCATGTTTAAAGGTGATTTTTCGCAGTGGTCTAGTTTTTATGATATTTTCAACACTCTTATTGTAAAAAACTCTAACCTATCAAATGTGCAGCGATTAATGCACCTAAAAGGTTACCTATCAAGCGAACCTCTAAATTTAATTAGTAACCTTCAATTAACTGGGCCTAATTTTGACATTGCTCTGAAAACATTATTAGAAAGGTACAATAACAATTTAATAACAATAAACTGTCACATTAAGACCCTGTTGGAGATTCCCTCTCTTGTTAAACTTAACTCAAAAACCCTAAGAGAATTTGTAACTACAATAAAACAAAATGTTGAAGCTCTTAAGAATTTGAAGGTACCAGTTGAACACTGGGATCTACTCTTAATTTATATTTACTCTCAAAAATTAGATTTCAATGCGCGCAAGGCATATGAATTGGAAATAAATCGGTCCGTATTGCCAACTCTCGAAAGTTTTTTGGTATTCTTGGAAAATAGATGCGTCGCTCTGGAATGTCTCAATTTTGATACGAATAACCACGAAAAACCTTACGAAAAAGGTAAAGTTAAGGCTGTACATCATGTTACTGCAGAATCCCCTAAAAATCAACCCTTTAAACCCCTTAATAAAAACGAAAAAAAATGTTTGTTTTGCGGATACACTAATCACTCTCTGTATAACTGTTTAAAATATAAACAGCTCTCTTTTTATGATAGAAAGCAATTTGTCATTAATAACAAATTATGTTTTAATTGTTTGGGCAATAAGCACTCTTCGGATAATTGTAATTCCGAATATAATTGTATGGTCTGTAAGAAAAGACATCACACTCTCCTTCATCATGATAATTCCTCCCAAATAAATAGTAGTTCTCAAAATACTATCTCTTATAATAACTCGAATGTCTCCCGAAATATTTCACAAGAAAATATCCCTCGCAATCACACGAGAAACCACACAACCTCGATGACGGTTGCGAATCAAACAAATCAAGTTTTCTCTAAGGGACCCCCTTTGAATACCCCCACACCCCTAAGTGTCTCCCGTTCTAGTGAACAAGACGGCTATGGTTCAACCCGTACGATACAGTCACTTCATCTTACACAAAAAAATGATGTGCAGGTGTTGCTGGCTACTGCTATAGTAGGCCTACGCGCTAAAAATGGCAAACAAATTTTTGCTAAATGCCTCCTAGACTGCGGAAGTCAAAGTTCGCTGGTAACTTCTGAGCTAGTAAATAAATTGGGATATAAACCATATTTTAGTCCTGTATATATTTCAGGAATCGCAAATAGTAGTAACACTCTCGCAAATAAAATGATAGATATCACATTAAACGCAAGAAGTAACCCCTCTAAAAGATTTATAGTATCTTGTTCTGTATTAGAAACAATTACTTGTCCCCTCCCGCAGACATTCGTTGACCCTAAAAAATTAAATTTGCCCGCTAACATAGAGTTAGCAGACCCACATTTTTCTGAGATTTCGAAAATAGATTTATTGCTCGGAGCAGATATATTTTTTGAGTTGATAACTCCAGGAACATTCCAATTAGGTGAAGGCTTACCTACTCGTTTTAACACTTACCTGGGATATGTAATAGCTGAAAAAAATGTCTCTAGAACTGCCAAATCCATTTCTAATATTCCTCAAAAATTTTCTTGCTTAACCCAAGTGTCAAAACCCCCGCTCTCTCGCATGGAAGAATTAATTGAAAAATTTTGGAAGATAGAAGAGGTCGAAAGTTCGAGCCTCTCGTCCCCTCTCGACATACAGTGTGAAGACATTTTTAAAAATACCACTAAAAGATTAAAAAATGGCAAGTTTCAGGTGGATTGGCCATTTATTGAGCCAGAGGCGTATCTGAAACTGGGAGATTCGTTTAGACAGGCCAGAAATAGATATTTTTCACTCGAGAAAAAATTCGCTAGTAATAAACCCTTGTTTTTAGAGTATAAAAAATCTATTGATGATTACGTAGAAAAAGGATACGCGCAAAAAATTCCCTTAAATTTAACCAACGCTCGGGCGGAAAGTAAATATTTTTTGCCACACCACTGCGTCATACGCGAAGATAATAAGTCCACAAAACTTCGAGTCGTTCTTGACGCTAGTATAAAGACTAGTACAGGTGTTTCTTTAAATGACATTCTCTTAAAAGGATATTCCGTGCAGCCGGAACTATTCGATATTTTGTTGAGATTCCGAACTTATAAATTTGTATTGATTAGTGACATACAGAAAATGTTTCTACAAATAGAAATAAATCCCGAATTAAGATTTTTACAGAATATTCTCTGGAGGGACAGCCCCTCGGAAGATTTGCAATGTCTAGAATTGTCCACAGTATTTTTTGGAAACAAAAGTTCTCTTTTTTTAGCTACCAGGTGTTTAGCCGAATTAGTATCAGGAAAAAAAGAGATTTATCCCCTAGCCTCTCAAGCACTCACACAGCAGTGTTTCATGGATGATTGCCTTTCAGGGGCGGACTCAGAAGCCGATTTGTACAAATTGAAATTCGAACTTACCTCTCTGCTAAGCGAAGCAGGATTTTCTTTACATAAATGGTGTTCCAATTTTGAACCCATTTTATCCACCCCTTCGGATTTCGACCAAATGTCTAATTACACCCAACCTGAAAGCTATGATATAAAAGAAGAAAATTGTTCAAATAAAGTTCTCGGCCTTAAGTGGAATCCTGTTAGTGACAAGTTTTATATTTTTTACCCAAACATTGAAATCACCCCAGAGTCCTTTACTAAAAGAGAGGTATTGTCTATAATAAGTTCACTGTATGACCCTCTTGGAGTAATTGCCCCCGTAATTATTATAGCAAAGCTCATAATGCAAGAAATTTGGAGTTCTAAAATGAACTGGGATGATCCCTTAGGTGACAATTTACTGTCAGAATGGCTTAAATTCTTAAAACATTTACCCTCTATAAATAATCTCCAAGTTCATCGATATTTATTTTCTCACGAATTTCTAGTTAACAATGAAATTTCAAATAATATAGAAAAAATTGAACTTCACGGTTTTTCTGACAGTAGTGCCAAGGCATATGGTTGCTGTTTATATCTAAGAGTTATTTATAAAACTAAACAGGTCACTCGCAGATTAATCTGTTCAAAAACTCGCGTAGCCCCTATAAAGAAAAATCACTCAATCGCTAGATTAGAATTGTGTGGTTGCCTCTTATTGTCGAAATTGACTCAACGCGTAGTCAATATATTTCAAAACCGCATTCAAATAGATAGTGTTAATCTTTGGTGTGATTCACAAGTAGCTTTGTACTGGATGAAGTCACATCCCTCACGTTAGACAGTTTTTGTAGCAAATAGAGTTTTAGAAATACAAAAACTAACCTCAACCTACACATGGCGCTATATACCCACAGATAAAAACCCAGCAGATTGCCTAAGCCGAGGTCTTATGCCAAATAAAATTGAGAATTATAATCTCTGGTGGTACGGCCCGGATAATCTCTATGATCCTTGTGTAAATTTTCTCCCCTTTGAAAATTTCTCTAACAATGAAAAAATTGAGATTCCCGAAGAAAAGAAAATTGCTACAAAAGTTTCCCTTGTAAATACCAGTAACGAATTTTGGAACAATCTCTTTTCTAAATTTTCAAACTTCACCAAGCTACAAAGAGTAGTTGTCTATATGTTACGTTTTGCTCATATTCTGGTAAATACTTTAAATTCAGATCTCCCCAAAAATAATATAAAAAATCGAACTTTAAAGAAGATAGAGTTAATTACCCCGCTAAAAACTTTTGAGTTAAAACAAGCCGAAAAAATTATAATAAAACAAATTCAAAATGCGAACTTTTCGAAAGAAATTTTAGAGCTGAAATCTAATAAACCCCTAACAAATAAGTCGTTACTTTTTCTTAGTCCCTTTGTAGATACAGAGGGTATAATCCGTGTGGGGGGGCGCTTGGTAAATGCCAAGATTTCGTACGATCGAAGGCATCCGGTCCTTTTACCCTCAAAGAACCCCATAGTAACCCTACTCATGCGCAAAGAACACATCTCTTTGCTGCATGCAGGACCCCAAACAGTGCTTGCAAACTTTAGAACTAGATTCTGGCCATTAGGTGGCCTTCGAGCAATTAAACGCATTATAAGATCTTGCGTAGATTGCTTAAGATTTAAAGCCAAGTCTGCACAACAATTAATGGGAAATCTCCCCATTGATCGTGTGACACCCGCCAAAGTGTTCTCAAGGGTCGGCTGTGACTTTGGCGGTCCCCTTTTTATTGGCTCCTCAAGGCTCAAAAAAGCTCCAATCCAAAAATGTTATATGGCGGTTTTTGTCTGTTTGATTTCAAAGGCTGTGCATATCGAACTGGTCAGTAGCCTTTCTACAGAGGCCTTTGTTCTATGTCTCCGAAGGTTTATTAGCAGAAGTGGATCCCCGGAAATAATATATAGCGATAATGCCACAAATTTTGTAGGTTCGAAAAATCAATTGCACGACTTATATACATTTTTTCAAAATAAAAAAAATTCCCGAGATGTCGAAGAATTTTTGTCTACAAAAATGATTCAGTGGAAGTTTATTCCACCCCGGAGTCCCCATTGGGGGGGTCTGTGGGAAGTCGCTATCAAAAGCGCTAAGCATCACCTTGTTAGGATTGTTGGAAATGCAACACTCACATTTGAGGAATTGAGTACAGTTTTAATTCAGATTGAAGCCATACTCAATTCTAGGCCATTAGTACCTATTAGCGATGACCCCTCGGACTTAAATTTTTTAACTCCTGGTCATTTCTTGATCGGTCAAGAATTAATTTCCTTACCAGCGCGTGATTTATATGAAATCCCCCTAAATAAACTCAGTGTTTGGCAACATTGTGTTAAATTACAACAGGATTTTTGGAAAACATGGTCTGTCGACTATTTAACAAGGCTGCAAAATCGTCCTAAATGGTTACAACCTGCAGAGAATCTTAAAATAAATGAATTGGTTCTCTTAAAGGAAGACAATGTGCCCCCTCTCAACTGGCGTAGAGGTCGAATTACTGAAATTATTCCTGGTTCTGATGGAAAGGTTCGGATGGTAAAGGTTTTGACTAGAGATGGAATCTTTAGCAGGTCTATTGCTAAAATATGTCCACTCCCTAAGGAAGTTTAGAATTACGAAATTATATTCTTTTTTCTTTCCTAATTTTTTTTTCTTTTCTAAAGCTGATGCTTTATTCGGGGGGAGTATGTTCGAGTTTCTCTCACATTAAAAATTTATTCTTAAAAGATTATTTCTAAATATTTCTAAATACTTCGCTTCGCATAAAAACTAGAACCCGCAGTTGGCTCATTTTAATATGATTGGCTACTTCAAGGCAACGCGAACCTGTCAACCAATGCTAGAGCGGGCGTCATCCCTTGATCGGTGCCTCTCTGCATTTTAGGTGAAGAAAACGTTTCAGTGGCAATTATGCACTCATTTAGACCGCGTGTCATTTTTATTCGCTAAATCTACACTCCCACTTTCTCCCGCCAATATGGTCCAAAAATTGATTTAACTCAATATACTCTCAAAATGAACCTCTAAAAAGTTTGTAGTCGTATTACTTTGTGATGTTTTTACTTTAAAACATTAAAGTAGGAATAAGTTTGAAATAGTAACGGAAGTTTTATTTCATCATCATCGAAAGAGTGAACCAGCGCTAAAGTTAAAAATAAATGTAGGTGGAAACGCACATCCCCCACAATTTGACTTTTTTATTTGTTAGTTTCGAGTTTGTTTTCTTCAGATATCGTTATTGTAACTTGTTTAATATAAAAATAATACCAAAAAGCTTGTTACTTCATTTTCTTATGCTAACATCTCTCCTATTATTTCAAGTAATAATTATAGTAATTATTAGGTATTATTTTCGACAAGTAGGTAGGTATATGAGTTAATGACAGAACGACCATACAAAAAAAGCAAAACAGTTCATTAAAAGCCGCCCATTACTTTTCCTAGGCAAAGCGCATAATATTTTAAAACAAGTTGATAAGTGAGTGACAGAACGACCATTTTGAAGTAAAAACAATTGGTACCAAAGCTTTCTATTATTTCTACTATACTTAAGCCAGAGCGGATAATTTTTCCACGTTTTTTCAAAATTATGGGATAATGGTTACAGTGAGCAAAGACAAACCATATATTTTTGGTATCAGGAGAAAAAACTCTTCTCAATAAACTCAAAATATACAGGGTGTTCTATTTAAAATAACAAAGCTGATGCTCATTTTTCCAATTTCCGATATTCATATTTTTTTTTTGATAACAAATTCTGACGATTCAGACTAAATCCTAAAAACTTTTGTGTGTAAAATGTTTTGATATCTTGAGAAATAAAGCGTGCAGATCCCGTTCAATATATAACCGATCACCCACACATACTGTACATATTGAAAAATAACTACGTGCTGAACTAAACTCTGTCATGCTTTTTTTACAAAAGAAAAGAATTCATAAAAAGGAAGTTGCGGATAAAGATAATTTACCTATTTGTTATATATTTAATTTATTTTTCTATTATTTAGATCATTATTATTATGAACATTTATGTTTCATAATTTTATTTACACGGACTATAATAAAATAGATTATATCATTTATTGTTTTCGTCCATTAAAAGAAGGTATTATTCCAGAAAAAACAATTTTGCCGATTTTTTAAATATTTTATTAAGCCGACATTTTGCTTTGCCATAAAGGATTCGCATTAAAATTTTACCAGTTTATCCCTGCTTTAAGCTCGATTATTATGTAAAATGTCAAATCAATTATATAAGTAACCTTTCTTCCCTTCTTAGATTTGTTCTAACAGTTTATTAGGCCGTCGTTTTGTTATGCCATAATGGCTTCTCACCAAAATTTTGTGATGTTAAGGTAATCCTTAATATCACTCTCAATTTTTATGCAAAATTTAAGGTCTCTTGTTAGTTTCTTTATTAATTTTTTAACATTTTACTAGCTATCCCAATAATATGGCAATTGATTTTTCAGCAAATTTTAAAACCAACCGAAAAAGTAGTTTTTTAACGAAAATGTTTATTCACGTTTTTCGATATCTCATCTAGGGACCCTAAAATACTAAGATCTGCCAAATCCCAACGGGGATTTTTCACGAATGCAAAACTTGCCACAAACGAGGGAAATAATACGGTTGAACATGAATTAATTTAGGTTTTCAGATCAACCGTTGTCGATTCAGCCAAACGCCACTGGCTCGTTGTTTGTTTATACTGATAGAAAAGTAGGCTTACAAAAATTGTTCAGAAATTTGACACAAACAAACCGTTATCTACCTTATGCATATGCTATATGATTTTACGTTTGTGTTTACATGTCCATACAACTTGATGGGCTGCGTTGCCATATTTCGCGTTAATAATTCTTTGTTATGGATTTTTACTAACAAATCCTTAATTTTTGAAATTCGATTTTCGTTCTTACTTCCCTTGTAAAAGGGAAGTATTGCAATCACGATCCAGATTTTTTCAGATCTTCATGTTTCAGGATCTCTAGATGACGAAAAACATGTTTTCTCAATTCCGTCGGTCTGTCTGTCTGTCTGTTCTCGGCGTAGCTAAAAAACTACTTATCCGATTGACTTCAAATTTTGGACAAAAATTAAGGGTCATATCAATCAACTGGTAAAATGTTGGTACGAATCTAAGATGGCGGAACAAAATGGCTATATAATAAAATATTTAAAAATTCAGCCTGAAAAAAACTACTTAATAGATTGATTTCAAATTGTGTGCCATAACTAATTGTGATATAGCGCCCAGCTAGTAAAACTGTGTTACTAATTCAAGATGGCGGAACAAAGTTGCGGTCAAATAAAGTTTTTGTAATCGTGAAAAAAAAACACCCTTTCAGGATTTACATATCTTCACGTTTTACTGTCCCCATATGCCAAAAAACATGCTTTATCAATTATAGTCAGTCTGTGTGTTAGTTAAAAATTAAGGGTCATATGGGGATGGCCTGATAATCCAATATGGCGGAACAGTGTTAAAAAATGTTTGTTAGAGTGGGGTATTATTTGAGGTTAAGATCCAGTAAAAAAACAAATGTCTTTTTTAAATTGTCGACGTTTCGCTACTCTATTGTTGCATCCTCTGGATACATATATAGATTGTATATCCTGCACGAAACCCATATTATCAGTGTTTACATACTACGTTGGTCCGCAGATACTTCCCAGATATTAGGTTTCTAAATGGTTCTTGTTAACGATCCTTTTGTTTTTATGTTAGAGAGGTGTATTATTTGCGGTTGGTATCCAGTAAAACAAACAAAAGTTTTTTTTTTATTTTCGACGTTTCGCAACTTTATTGTTGCATCCTCAGGACACATACATTGTATATCCTGCATGATACCCATATTATCAGTCTTTACCTACTCCGTTGGTTCGCAGATATTTCCCAGATATTACATTTTTGAATGGTTCTCGTTAACGATCTTCTTGTTGTTATGTTAGATTGGTGTATTATTTGGGGTTAGAAAATATCTGCGGACCAATAGAGTAAGTAAAGACTTATATGGGTTTCATGCAGGATATAAAATCTGGTCCTGAGGATGCAACAGTAAATTGGCGAAACGTCGGCAATTTAAAAAAGGGCCATTGCTTTTTTATTGGATCCTAACCCTAAATAATACACCACTCTAACATAACAAAAAGAGGATCGTTAATGAAAACAATTCAGAAACTTAATATCTGTGATATCTGTAGACCAATGGAGTAGATAAAGACTGATAATATGGGTTTCAATTTATGATGGCGAAACAAAATGACGACCAAATAAAATTGTTCGTGTTCAATTGATTTTTAAATTTTGCAGAAAAATTAAATGTGAATATGGGATACTTACTGAATTTATTTTAAATTATGCCCAAAAGTCAAGTGTGGCATAAGTAGAAAGAAAATGGTAAACATATTGGTAGGAATCCAATATTATGGAACAAAATGGCGCCCAATGTAACACATATATACTGTGATTATGTACTGAACTAACTTGGATCACACTTCACTATTCCCAATAAAAGTACTAATTCATAACGAGAGAAGTTCCGGGTAAAGGAATTTACCGATTTTTTTTCTTGAAGCACACGTACGATAGACGAAATAGATAATTATGATATATTTTAGCACAATATTCATTTTATTTATCCGTGTGAATTAGAGTTTATGATTATAGTTTTCTTAGTAGGTTACAGTAATAAAACGCAGATTAGGCAACCTAGGGTCTAAAGCGTTTATAATGTGAAGTAATCTTGGCTCCTAAAATAATCATAATAGCGTACTCCTTTCTTTTATACTCTAAGGTAGAAATACATAGCCAATAAATCGGCCAAACGAACACCGCATCTCGATATTGCATTTCGCAATTGAAATATCCATCTTTAAACTTTGATAAAAAAATTCTTGATGCACTATTTATGGCCAGGAGTTTATTTAAAGTTGCTATATTATGCAATTATCTATACTAAATATTATTTTTTTAATATACAATAAAAATCACAACTACAAAGAAATGAAAGTGAGTTATTTTGCCAATACCATTTTTAAATGTTGCATTTATCAATAGGCAATAAACATATTTAGTGTAGGTGTCAGATTGTAATATTTATATTTAATTACTTGAATTTCTTTGACTTTTATGTGGGTTTTTTAAGAGTTAATTTGAGTAATGTTTTTTTGTTAATTAAAAAAAAAACATTGAAAATGTATCATTTTTCCTCCAGATGAGTACCAGCGAAATGATGTCAAATAAAACGGCATCACCGAAACAAGGGATCTGTCACATTTTTTCGTTTCTATGTATCATAGTTGAGATTTTTTTTGTGGTATAACTAAGATAGCATTATAATACATTTAATATTTTAAGGAAATGTATGAATGAAGTTGACAATAAATCAGATGGATATTTTATTGGGAAAAGAGAAATTGTTGACATAAAAACTGAAGAGGAAGATATGTGAGTTATTCTTCTTATCTAGTTAGTTAGTTAGTTAATTTCTTTATTTAGCATAAATGCTACAATTTACACTTTTAAAGCATAAAATTTTATTCTAAACTAGCTTCAGAAACCATACTTTTGTGTTATTTATAAGCTTTTAAAATTGATTTTTAAATAAATAATCTCTTAAGTTATTTTTAAATTGTTCATAAAACTTCTGAGACTTTATTATAAATAGTAGTTTGAATTGGCCCTTTATGAGAAATTGACTTGTAAGCAACTGCTTTAAAAACATAATTTAAATGTAAGTTTTTGTTTTGTCTTGTTTGGTAATTATGTTCTTCACAGTTTTCATTTACAAATGTTCTTAGATATTCAGGCAATAAATTATTTTTTATTTTATGAATAAAAATTTGACCTAAATAAAAAATTAAATGAAGAACATTTAACCATTCTCATTTTCTTAACATTAAAGAAATGTTTGTATATTTATCACAATTTAGTAAAATCCGCATGACTTCGTTTTGTAAAATTTGTAATTTATCAAATATTTCTTCATTTGCCAATCCTAGTAAATTATATATTAATGAAGAAAGCCATTCAGCAAATATTGATGTTAAAGAAGAAACATGTAGTGAAGAATGTTTCAATGAATATTCTATAGAGCATGAGGAAATCCACATCAAAATTGATAATGAAGACAATAGATCTGAAGGGTAAGTCTAGTATTTAGTAGCAGCTTGCTTATTTATTTACAGGCAAGGAAGGTTATAGATAGATTATTTTAAAAACAAAAATGACAGTACAATTACGTATAAATAACACCTGACACCTGTGCAGGTTTTTTCCATATTAGGCCAATAAATAGAGATTTTTTCGTGACAAACATAGTAACCGGAAACCGAGTGCGCTGTCACACTCAAGATAGTCTATAGTAATACTCCATTATGTTTTCCACTTGCAACTATCACTTATTTATATTTGTTATGAACAATTTAATGCAAAAAATCGCGTTTTCTTTCGTTTTCGGCTTATAAAATCGAAACTAATGAAGCAAACTTGCAGGGCGTGCCGTCCATGAAAGCAAGGGAAGCAGTGCCCCAAAAAAAAATTACAAAATATCTTCTAAAATGTAATTTTTGAAATAGGAAACCATTAATTTAGTTTATATTAAAAATGCCAAAATATCTTAATTATCAAGCCCATAATAAATGCGGCCTTGACTTCGACCCAGCCACAATAGAATATCGAATAGAACCTATGCGGGCCGCTAGCTTCTCTGCAGCCAAGTCCTGTATGCTTGATTTCCTGTGAATCGAGCCAGAGGTTATTGAACTTTCCACCGGCTGTTTGCAATTTTTGCATTTCAGTCGCGTGCTTTAAGTGGTGGCGGAAGCTATCGTTGGAGTAGGTTCTTTGTTTGGCTATCCGTGTGTTGTGTGATACCTCGCGTCGTACATGGTGCGATATGGAAGACAATAATACAGAGGTGGATATGCAAATACCGTCAACTTCGGCTGTCGGTAATAACGTTGAAAATGTTGAAGAATTTAGTAAGAAGAGTGTGTGTGAATGTGTGGTGTGTGTCTTAATAATAAAGGGATTTTCAACATTAAACTTCGCTGTTAAGCTTCAAATAATTTCCAAAGGAAGGGCAAAACAGCCTATGAACAATTTAACCACAAAAATGAAAAACTATATTAGACATTTTTATCCGGAAAAACAATACGAACAATTTAAATGGCTAACAGGGTGAGAAAATATAAGTAAATTATTTTGTTGGTCATGTTTACTTTTTGAAAATGAAAAAGGTCTCTGGAATAAAACTGGTTTTTCCGATTTAAATAATTTCCATAAAGCTGTAAAAAGACACATTATGTCCAAAGCGCGTTTACAGGCCGTCATGAAAGAAAAAGTCTTCGAAGAATTGAACACGCCCTTAATAAACAGTTGGAAATTAGTCACCGCCAACACACTGAACTAATCGATAAAAATAGGCAAATATTAAGAAGTCTTATCGATGTTGTTTGTTTTCTCGGACAGCACGATTTGGGATTTAGAGGTCATGATGAAACAAGGATTTCTTCATATATAGGAAATTTTCAAGATTTACTTAGTTTAATGGCTAAATATGATGATTGCTTAAAAAATCATTTAGAGCAGTCTAGTGTTTTTCGCGGAACGTCGAATCGAATCCAGAATGATTTAATTTCTGCTGTTGCAACCATTATTCTAAAAACAATTAAGCAGGAGATTGGTTTTAAGAATGTGTCCGAAAATCGTACAGCAAATGCATTATATACCGTAGTTTATAACGTTACTAAAGAAATTAATGGAGAGAAAAAATTAGTTGCTCAAAGTTATGATGGAGCTGCAGTGATGGCAGGACAATTAGGGGGTCTGCAAGCTAAAGTTCGAGAAACTTTCCCAAGTGCTGTGTTTGTCCATTGTTTTGCTCATAAATTTAATTTAGTTTTATCGCAGTCCATCAATCACATTAAAAAGTGTAAAGTATTTTTCGTTACTTTAAGTGGCATAGTTGCTTTTCCAAGTCAACAAAACGTACACAAGCTTTGGACTCAATTGTCCACAAACGATTGCCCAAAGTAGCTCCTACTAGGTGGAACTATAATGAAAGACTTGTGTTAACAGTATCTGCAAATCGTGAATCGCTGATTGAACTATTTGAGAATATAATAGAGAATAATGAAACGTGGGACTCAGAAGCAATAGATAGTTCGAGGGGGTTTTTGGACTGTTTGAAACGAGATTTTGATTTTAATTATTTGTTGAACATATTTTCAGAAATATTTCCATTGTCGGACAATGTTTTTAATATATTACAAACTAAAACAAATGATATTGCTTTTTGCCTAAAAAAAGTGGATGATTTTAAGTCCATGTTAAGCCAAAAAAGAGATGACTTTGACCTATTTTGGGAGAAAACGATGACGTTAAATGTAGAGCCACAAGCCAAGCGTCTTCGAACAGACAAGGTGGGAGATGTTCAAACATCGTACAGATGCCTCTTTTATGAAATAATCGATCAAATTCAGCAACAAATAAACTGTAGATTTAACGGTTTATATGATTTTAAATTCCTCGAGCTCTGCAATTTTGATGCATTTAAAGGAAAAACTTTTCCAGAAGATTATGGCCAGTTCTTCGACCGAGTGTTACTGCGATCTAAACTAAAAGTGATTTACTAAACTGATGACATTAGCGCAAAAAATAACGCTAAGGAACTAATGCAATTTTTAAAAAACAAGGAGCTGGAAGACGCCTACACCGAAGTGTCGAAATTGCCACAAGTTCAACACTTAAACGTATAAAAAATTTCGTGAGAAATTCAACGGGGCAGGAGAGACTTTCGCATACATCGCTGTTGTCCATTGAAAATAAACTTCTCCAAAATATGTCGAAACGTCGACGTTTTTATGATGACGTCATTGACGAATTTGCAAAAAATGATCGAAGAATCGAATTACATTACAAGTAGGTAAGTTTCTAAAAATTGCTTCCCTTTCTTAAAATTTCACCGCACGCCCCTGCTAACTTGATGGTGTAAACAGCTGAATTGAGAGAGAATAAAATTACAAACAATATGATATGGTTACACCACTTGTTCGGATCATTAAAACAGGAGAAGGAACTGAAAAACCGTTTTTTTTTTCAAAAATACATATCTCTGTTATTTCTCAGGTTGTTGTGAAGACCCTTTGCGAAATAAAGTTTTAATTTATTTATCAACAAACGGGTAACCCCACTAAATCTTTTACAAAAATATTAATAAAATTGGTGAAAAAAAAATTAACAAAACAAAATGAAATTGGTTCCAAATAGGATCTACTTATCAATACATTAAACATTTGTGTCATTATTATGTTCATCCAAGATTATAGTGCGTGTGTTATGATTTTTTGAAGGTGAGTAGGGAGCGTTCAATGATGGGTGGTGATTAAGAAACCTCAATGATCTAATCAAGGATTCATGCATACCATAATTAGTTGCATGGTACTCAATTTTAACAGTTATTGATATGCAGTTTAGCATACCAAAACCAGGCGCTATAGGATTATTAGTTTTTGCACAATTGCGATTTGAATTTTTAAATGCACTATTTTTTAGCGTGCCAGAAATGGCCGGACGCGTGCGGAGCGTCTCTATTACCTCTCGGCTGCTACCGTAGCTACTATATTACTCGGCTACTTTCACGCGTTCGGCCGTTTTTGATCATGTTTGAAAGCACTTTTCGCATGTTTCAGATAATTTTAGCGCGAAATGAGAATATACGTTTTTAGTATGATACTTCTACTGTCTATACGACTTTGCAGAGTACAAATCGGATCATCCACGACACATCTTTTAGCGTGCAAAATAGTGCATTAATAAAATTTCAAATCGCAATTGTGCAAAAACTAATAATCCTACAGTGCTTGGTTTTAGTAGGAATAAAGTACATGCCAATAACTATTATTTCGCAAAGGGCCTTCGCTGCAACTTGAGATACAAATTTTGGAAAAAAAGCCTAATTTTTTCGGTTTTCTCTTCTATTCTAATGATCTGATCAAGTCGAGTAACCATATCATATTGTTTGTAATTTTATTCCCTACAATTTATATTATTCCCTTAAATTTGCTTCATTAGTTTCGTTTATAAGCCAAAAACGAAAGAATTGCACGAGGGATCTTTACTTCACGAGACGTAACACAGAATGAGCTCGAAGAGATTAAGGCCGGTTATTTATATCCGACCTGGGTTCACCGAACCGTGACCCGACATAACTATCGGTTTCCACACGTAATGTACACTGTATCAGTAGATATACGCTCAACACCTTCCCTCCCTGGAGGAAATAGCCCACCAAACCTAAATAAAATCTGTCTGACCCAAATCTATTACCTATTCAAATCGGGCTTAACCCAACTTTATGACTCAAATAAATCTAACTCAACTATGTAACATTTTTAAACCTAAAAAAATATTGAATTGAAATTCTCCGTAACCCATCAATAACTAAATCGAGTCTAACCCGACCCCCCGTGACGTCATTCTTATGTACACCTCTACGGGGTAATATTTACAACACACTAACTAGTAAAAGGTGCAATAAATTATTACACTTTCACCATGAATACCCATTCGAGCGATCATGAACGTCCATTACTGAAAGGGTCAGCCGCCCTCTGAAACGGATGCTTGCCGCCGTTGGGTCTACCCCTGCTGAAAGCTTGAACAACTAAATTTAATGAGTTGAAACTAAACCTGGTAAAAAGATGTAGAATTATAGTTGTCTTATATTTCTTAAAATTGACTTGTCTTTAGGCTCAACTGTCTATATAACTTATATTGATCTATTTTTTACCTCAATAACCGTCTTATATTTCTTAAAACTACTTCTCTCCGTGTTTAACTCTTATGTATCTTATTTCGATCAATTTTTTACCCAATTTTAAAACCATCTTCTATTTATAAATAGAAGGTACCAAATACTGTGTCCCTTCGCTCATCCGTTATCTGTTTTAGAATATATATATATATATATATATATATATATATATATATATATATATATATATATATATATATATATATATATATATATATATATATATATATATATATATATATATATATATATATATATATATATATATATATATATATATATATATATATATATATATATATATATATATATATATATATATATATATATATATATATATATATATATATATATATATATATATATATATATATATATATATATATATATATATATATATATATATATATATATATATATATATATATATATATATATATATATATATATATATATATATATATATATATATATATATATATATATATATATATATATATATATATATATATATATATATATATATATATATATATATATATATATATATATATATATATATATATATATATATATATATATATATATATATATATATATATATATATATATATATATGTGTTCTTTGACCTTTTTTTTCAATATATATTTATCCTAATTTTTCTTGGTTTGAGGTCAATACATTAACAACAAAATTAGTACATATTTTTAAACATATATTTCGTTTCTAAGGTGACGTTTCGACCATAGTTTTGGTCTTTTTCAAACCTAAAATTTGTTTAGCACTATTTTTTTTAAGTTTATAAAGTATTAAAAATTTAGGACTTACCATAGAACGTAAAATAGTTGACTAAAAAGTATACATAATCCACATATCTGACATATACTACACATATTTAATTTACATTTTACAAATATTGTGGACGTTTATTACAGACAAATTACAAGCGACTGAGCGAACACTGTTATAGTAAAGATATATACAATTTATTTAGGTTGTTTATGTCTTTTTTGTCATTTATGGCGTTTTTGTTTTTTTGAATTTCAGCCATCTCAAAAAATTCTCTTTTTTTCAAGTGAGGTTCGGATTTTAATACTTTCACTTGTTCGTAGTTCAAAGTATGTTTTTGGACATCTCATCGTGTGTTAATGCGGTGCTGTTCTTTTTATCATACTTGTGACTTTTCAGTCTATTTTCTAAGTATTGGCTTGTTTGTCCAATATAAACACCGTTACAATTATTGCAAGGGATCTGATAGACTATATTGCTTTTTTTATTAATTGGCGTTTTCGATTTTAAGTTGCTGAAGTTCTTTGATAATAAGTTATAGGCTTTGTGACTTGTCGTGATGTTATATTTTTTAAAAAGGTTTTGAAATTGCTGGGATAAACCATTTATGAAAGGCAGAGAAATGTATTTTGTTTTATCGTAGATTTGATGTAATAATGGCATTTTCAGAATTATAATATTTATGTATTCTGCTTTTGAATAATTTATTTACTAATTTTTTAGGGTATTGATTTAGAGTTAATGCTGCTTTAGCCTTTTTAATTGCTCGTTCTCTGAATTCAGAGTCGGACAGCTTAATTGCCCGATCTGCCACCAATAAAACAGATTTTTTTTGAGACATTGGGTGACAGGAGCTGAAATTTAGGTATCGAGAGGACCAAGTTTGTTTTGTGTACCATTCCGTTTTAATTTTATTTCCTATATGATGTAATGTTAAGTCTAAAAAATTGATTTTGTTGTTCTCTTCGCTTTCAATTGTAAATTGTAGTCTTTTATGGTATTGATTAAATTGCTTTAAAATAATTTCTGTTTGGCCAGATGGGATTGCAGTAATACAATCATCGACATAACGATAAAAAAATGGTATATTAAATTCCACATTACTTAGAACAGTCTCCTCTAAATCTTCCATAACTATTTGGGCAACGACACTTGATATAGATGCTCCCATAGCACAACCTTCTATTTGTTTATATAACTGATTTTCGTATATGAAATATGTAGAATTTAGTGTTAATTCTACTGCTTTAAGAAATTCATCTTGGGGAATATCTGTGTATTTTTTTATTTCAGACCATTTCTTTTTAATTATTCTGGTAGCCAATGAGATTGGAACGCTGGTATACAGGGAAACAACATCAAGCGATATCAGTTGGTAATTTTCCGGAATTTCTAACTGTTTTAATTTTTCTTTAAATTGATAGGAGTCTTTGATATAGTAATTATTTTTATGTACAATATTTTTAAGATTTTTTTTAAAAAATTTGATAGTGGTGTAAACGGGGATTGAATGCATGAGACAATTGGCCGTAATGGGATATTTTCTTTATGTAGTTTAGGCAATCCGTAAATTTTGGGTGGTACACTATTGCGGATTTTTAGTTTTTTAGCAGTGTCGGGTGATATAAAAAGATTTTTTTCCCAAGAGTTAACTAATTCATTATTTCTTTTTTGATACTGGTTTGTGGGATCTTGTTTAATTTTTTTATATGTTTTAGTGTCATTTAATATTTCATTCATTTTTATGTTGTAGTTAGCAGAACTCATTAACACTGTTTTGTTTGTTTTATCGGCTTTTAGAACCTTTATAGAAGGGTTATTTTTTAAAAAACTTTTAGTTTTTGTTAAGTTTATTGAGTGTTTTTTATTTTTGTTTGTTTGATTTTTCAGTTTAGTTTTAAAATTTGTTAATATATTACAAGATTTTGCTCTAATTTCGTCTTTCTCTCCACCTCTCAAATGATTTATACCGTTTTCAATGTTACATAGTATATCGGTAGTTGGCAAAAGTCTATCATTATTTAATTCCGTTGCAAAATTAGGTCCTAAGCTTAAAATTTCCATAGCGTAATCTGGAATATTTTGATCTGTTAGGTTTTCTACCCAAAAACCTAACAATCTGATAAAAATTCCGCGCTATGGAAATTTTTTAGGACCTAATTTTGAACGGAATTAAATAATGGACTTTTGCCAATACCGATATACTGGCATGTAACATTGAAAACGGTATAAATCATTTGAGAGGTGGAGAGAAAGACGAAATTAGAGCAAAATCTTGTAATATATTAACAAATTTTAAAACTAAACTGAAAAATCAAACAAACAAAAATAAAAAACACTCAATAAACTTAACAAAAACTAAAAGTTTTTTAAAAATAACCCTTCTATAAAGGTTCTAAAAGCCGATAAAACAAACAAAACAGTGTTAATGAGTTCTGCTAACTACAACATAAAAATGAATGAAATATTAAATGACACTAAAACATATAAAAAAATTAAACAAGATCCCACAAACCAGTATCAAAAAAGAAATAATGAATTAGTTAACTCTTGGGAAAAAAATCTTTTTATATGAAATATTGAACCATATTAAAAATCCGCAATATGTACCACCCAAAATTTACGGATTGCCTAAACTACATAAAGAAAATATCCCATTACGGCCAATTGTTCATGCATTCAATCCCCGTTTACACCACTATCAAATTTTTTAAAAAAAATCTTAAAAAATATTGTACATAAAAATAATTACTATATCAAAGACTCCTATCAATTTAAAGAAAAATTAAAACAGTTAGAAATTCCGGAAAATTAACAACTGAAATCGCTTTATGTTGTTTCCCTGTATACCAGCGTTCCAATCTCATTGGCTACCAGAATAATTAAAAAGAAATGGTCTGAAATAAAAAAATACAAGATATTCCTCAAGATGAATTTCTTAAAGCAGTTGTTTAACCCTAAATTTTACATATTCATATACGAAAATCAGTTATATAAACAAATAGAAGGTTTGCTATGGGAGCATCTATATCAATGTCGTTGCCCAAATAGTTATGGAAGAAATACAAGGAGACTGTTCTAAGTAATGTGGAATTTAATATACCATTTTTTTATCGTTATTCGATGATTGTATTACTGCAATCCCATCTGGCCAAACAGAAATTATTTTAAAGCAATTTAATCAATACCATAAAAGACTACAATTTACAATTGAAAGCGAAGAGAACAACAAAATCAATTTTTTAGACTTAACATTACATCATATAGGAAATAAAATTAAAACGGAATTTGCATATAAAAAAATCGTATTGCGATATTTTCTTGCTCATTTGCACTTCAAAAAAAATCTGTAATTATTGGTCTGGCAGTCGGGCAACTAATATACTCTGAATTCAGAGAAAGCAATTAAAAATATATATATATATATATATATATATATATATATATATATATATATATATATATATATATATATATATATATATATATATATATATATATATATATATATATATATATTTGCCTTTCATAAAGGGTTTTCTTGCAAATAAGCCAATTTTTAAAAAATATAACATCACGACAAGTCACAAAGCCTATAACTTATTATCAAACATTTGTCTTAAATGGAAAACGCCAATTAATAAAAAAAGCAATATAGTCTATCAGATCCCTTCAATAATTGTAACGGTGTTTATATTGGACAAACAAGCCAATACTTAGAAAATAGACTGATTAGTCACAATTATGATAAAAAGAACAGCACCGCATTAACACACCATGAGATGTCCAAAAACATTTTTCAATACGAACAAGTGAAAGTATTAAAATCCGAACCTCACTTGAAAAAAAGAGAATTTTTTGATATTGAAATTCAAAAAACAAAAAAAGGCAAAATGACAAAAAAGACATAAACAACCTAAATAAATTGTATATATCTTTACTATAACAGTGTTCGCTCAGTCGCTTGTAATTTGTCTGTAATAAACGTCCACAATATTTGTAAAATGTACATTAAATATGTGTAGTATATGTCAGATATGTGGATTATGTATACTTTTTAGTCAATATAATATATTTATGGTTAAATTTTTAATACTTTATAAACTTAAAAAAATAGTGCTAAACAAATTTTAGGTTTGAAAAAGACCAAAACTATGGTCGAAACGTCACCTTAGAAACGAAATATATGTTTAAAAATATGTACTAATTTTGTTGTTAATTATTGACCTCAAACCAAGAAAAATTAGGATAAATATATATTGAAAAAAAGGTCAAAGAACACAAAGCAAAAAAAAAAAATATATAAGTATGGGTGAAGAAGCTAAACTACAGAACAATTGAAAGCACATATGGACGCCATATTGTGAACGAAATGAAGGAATATGAAAACATCTCTCGAAAAATTGCCAACCAAAAGAATAGAAGAGTGTTTTTATTGAGATGTAAAACAGAAAACTTACAACCAACCTTTCTTAATCTTAAAATGTCTCATATAAAATTCGAAAATGTAAACCTTGAACGTAAATATAACCAGTTTGTCTTACCAAAATTTATTTTAAGTACATTAAATTTATTAATTACAGAAACAACTTTAAACATAACAAATTTACGAAATAAATTCAAGCATCTCGAAAATCGCCTTATGGAAAATTTACCAAATACAATTTTCATTAAATTTAAAATCCGCAATATACAAAAAACTGAAAAACTTTTCCAAGAAATAAAACAAAATAATAAAAATAAACTAGACCACCTAATTTCAAAGCAAAAAGCTCCCCCTCAACAAAAAAAAAACATCAATGTGAGTAGAAAACCTAACAGATCAAAATATTCCAGATTACGCTATGGAAATTTTAAGCTTAGGACCTAATTTTGCAACGGAATTAAATAATGATAGACTTTTGCCAACTACCGATATACTATGTAACATTGAAAACGGTATAAATCATTTGAGAGGTGGAGAGAAAGACGAAATTAGAGCAAAATCTTGTAATATATTAACAAATTTTAAAACTAAACTGAAAAATCAAACAAACAAAAATAAAAAACACTCAATAAACTTAACAAAAACTAAAAGTTTTTTAAAAAATAACCCTTCTATAAAGGTTCTAAAGCCGATAAAACAAACAAAACAGTGTTAATGAGTTCTGCTAACTACAACATAAAAATGAATGAAATATTAAATGACACTAAAACATATAAAAAAATTAAACAAGATCCCACAAACCAGTATCAAAAAAGAAATAATGAATTAGTTAACTCTTGGGAAAAAAATCTTTTTATATCACCCGACACTGCTAAAAAACTAAAAATCCGCAATAGTGTACCACCCAAAATTTACGGATTGCCTAAACTACATAAAGAAAATATCCCATTACGGCCAATTGTCTCATGCATTCAATCCCCGTTTACACCACTATCAAATTTTTTAAAAAAAATCTTAAAAAATATTGTACATAAAAATAATTACTATATCAAAGACTCCTATCAATTTAAAGAAAAATTAAAACAGTTAGAAATTCCGGAAAATTACCAACTGATATCGCTTGATGTTGTTTCCCTGTATACCAGCGTTCCAATCTCATTGGCTACCAGAATAATTAAAAAGAAATGGTCTGAAATAAAAAAATACACAGATATTCCTCAAGATGAATTTCTTAAAGCAGTAGAATTAACACTAAATTCTACATATTTCATATACGAAAATCAGTTATATAAACAAATAGAAGGTTGTGCTATGGGAGCATCTATATCAAGCGTCGTTGCCCAAATAGTTATGGAAGATTTAGAGGAGACTGTTCTAAGTAATGTGGAATTTAATATACCATTTTTTTATCGTTATGTCGATGATTGTATTACTGCAATCCCATCTGGCCAAACAGAAATTATTTTAAAGCAATTTAATCAATACCATAAAAGACTACAATTTACAATTGAAAGCGAAGAGAACAACAAAATCAATTTTTTAGACTTAACATTACATCATATAGGAAATAAAATTAAAACGGAATGGTACACAAAACAAACTTGGTCCTCTCGATACCTAAATTTCAGCTCCTGTCACCCAATGTCTCAAAAAAAATCTGTAATTATTGGTCTGGCAGATCGGGCAATTAAGCTGTCCGACTCTGAATTCAGAGAACGAGCAATTAAAAAGGCTAAAGCAGCATTAACTCTAAATCAATACCCTAAAAAATTAGTAAATAAATTATTCAAAAGCAGAATACATAAATATTATAATTCTGAAAATGCCATTATTACATCAAATCTACCTAAAACAAAATACATTTCTCTGCCTTTCATAAATGGTTTATCCCAGCAATTTCAAAACCTTTTTAAAAAATATAACATCACGACAAGTCACAAAGCCTATAACTTATTATCAAAGAACTTCAGCAACTTAAAATCGAAAACGCCAATTAATAAAAAAAGCAATATAGTCTATCAGATCCCTTGCAATAATTGTAACGGTGTTTATATTGGACAAACAAGCCAATACTTAGAAAATAGACTGAAAAGTCACAAATATGATAAAAAGAACAGCACCGCATTAACACACCATGAGATGTCCAAAAAACATACTTTCAACTACGAACAAGTGAAAGTATTAAATATATATACTTGAAAAAAAGAGAATTTTTTGAGATGGCTGAAATTCAAAAAACAAAAACGCCATAAATGACAAAAAAGACATAAACAACCTAAATAAATTGTATATATCTTTACTATAACAGTGTTCGCTCAGTCGCTTGTAATTTGTCTGTAATAAACGTCCATAATATTTGTAAAATGTAAATTAAATATGTGTATATATATATCAGATATGTGGATTATGTATACTTTTTAGTCAACTATTTTACGTTCTATGGTAAGTCCTAAATTTTTAATACTTTATAAACTTAAAAAAATAGTGCTAAACAAATTTTAGGTTTGAAAAAGACCAAAACTATGGTCGAAACGTCACCTTAGAAACGAAATATATGTTTAAAAATATGTACTAATTTTGTTGTTAATGTATTGACCTCAAACCAAGAAAAATTAGGATAAATATATATATATATATATATATATAATTTCTCTAAAAAATATATGAAGCGTTCCCAAAGCATTGTTTTTGGAAGGGGGAGATGCACGAAAGGAGAAACCTGACTTGAAAAAAAAGGTCCGCACTTTTGTATTGGTATCGCCAACGACAAAAACAATGCCTTTTGTACAACAGTAATGTTGGTATAGATGCCGGTTCTACTTGTTGATAAATGTGTCCAGTAATTTGCCAAGTAATAGCCAACTCAGTTACAATTTAGCCAGAGGCTCAAGATATTATCATTCCCCCTTAGTGTCACCCCTGATTCAGTATTCCGATCTGTGAAGTAAAAATTCCTGATGATGCTGTGATTTCATTTTGACACGGTCTAATCCCAAGAGCCATGATTTATTTTTATTATTTTATTATATTATGTGTTTTAGGATCGCCAGACAAGTGAAGGTTTCACCCAAATCGAAAAATGAAAAACTGCATAAATGTCCAGATTGTCCTTTCCAGTCAGTTCATAAGCGTAACCTTAAAAGGCATTCGATAATACATAAAACGCCAGATGAAATTGTATGGCACCAATGTCCAGACTGTTCGTTTAAAACAAAATGGAAAGGATATCTAAAGACACATGCCATTGTTCATCGTAGTGAAACTGATACTCCGGAGTTCTGCTGTCCCAAGTGTCCATATATAACCCACTCAAAGGATTGTTTAAAACCCCATCTAGTCAGGCATAAAAAGCCAAAAAAAAATATACAGTACGAATACCAGTACTGTCCCGAGTGTCCATTTAAAACCCACTCAAAGTCTAACCTAAAAAGTCATTCGTTGCGTCATAAAAAGCCCGAAGAAATTGTATGGTACCAGTGTCCAGACTGTTCGTATAAAACAAATCGGAAACAAAGTCTAAAGCAGCATGCCGATGTTCATCGTAGTGACACTGACATTCAGTGGTTCCACTGTTATGATTGTTCATTTAAAACCCAGTTAAAGCGTTATTTAAAAAAGCATTCAGTCATTCATAAAAAGCCGGCTGAAATTGTATGGCACCAATGTCCAGACTGTCCATATAAAACAATTTGGAAAGGACATCTAAAGAATCATGTCGTTATTCACCGTAAATAGATAGATATCTATTTTTAAAATTTTTAACAGTCATTAGTATAAGGTTTAAGACAGAAATTATTGTTGAGGCACTCCTCGGATAAATAAAAGGATTTAGATATTAGGTATTCTTTAATTGTTATTTTAAGGGTTCGCTCATTCATTGCCCTAATCCATTCTGGCAATACATTAAAAAACTTAATGCAAAATTCTCTTATGACACCATAGTAAGTTTGACATTTTGCTGTGTTACCAAACATTAACTTTCCAATAATGTAAACATTGGGTAACTATGTAACTAACGTTGTCCTTATATTTGAAGTTTGATTATTATTTGGTATTTTCCTGCAAGAGAAATAAAACCACTTTATTAACAACCATTTTATACTTTATACAGTAAAACCATACTAAAAGCAAATTAAACAAATAAGGTCAGGAAAGAACTTTTTTAATTACTAATAACAGATTAATTTTTAACGTGTCCCCGGCGGCTATTCAGGTGAAGTAGATGAAGTGCTACTTCACCAGAAAAAATAAACAAGCAAGCATCTAACTATATTTATTATATATCTCTTAAAATTTTAGTTTTTACATTAATTTATTCACCTAATTGGTAAAAAATAAACTGTACATCTCAAATAAATATTTTACTTGACCGTTGGTGGCATGTCTTTTTAAAACTTTCAATCGAACTTTATTATAACAACTATAACAGTGGCGCAAACCACTTTGACTTTGCTGGAGGTGCTATGGTTAGTTTACGATTTTCCTACTATGTTACCATGACAACGCGTATCCGATGACGTCGAGCTTAGGGCCATACAATGCTCTGGGTGAATTGCAGGCGCAGTACACTACACCCAAGTGTCGTTCAGTTTGCGGTGGTTGTACTTTTATTTTCGCGGATTTTGCTGCAACCGGTGAGTTACTTTGCAGGTAATTTGACTTTTTTGTGTTGTATTTATTTATGGTGTTGTTACAACTTCAAATTCCAAGTTAGTAAATGTGATTGTTCAAGACTGGAATAAATTAAAAGACGCCTTGGAATTTATTACAAACTGTGACAAATCTGATGAAAAATCAATCCGCCTTGCGAAAGGATTTTTAGGTGAGATGAAGGATTTTGAATTCCGTTTCTGGCATTAGTGTTTAATGACATTTTCTCAATCACGGACATACTATTTGACGTTCTTCAAAAAAAAATCGCTTGACATTCATTTTTGTATATCCAATATAAAACGCTGAAGAAATGAACATTTTTTTAATACCATGTTTGATAAAGCAAATTCTATTACAGAAATAAATCATTACAAACGTGAGCTTGCTAAGCTTTCACCTGAAGAAATAAGGGCTAAGTATAGAACCCTTTTTTATGAAATATTGAACCATATTTTAATGGAAATGACACTAAGATTTCAAGACTGTGAAAAACTTACATTTTCATGTTTGGCAGGTTCTGCTAAATTTTCCGAATATAGTTTAAATTTTCCGACTGGCCCGTTTGAAAATTTGTTACAGTTATATGGGGAAATATTTTCAAAAAGTCAACGACTTAAAGATGAGCTTGGTCTTGTTTTTGCCAAGGGAAGTAATTGGAATATATCGCTGCAAGAGCAAGTGAAAAAAAAAATTAAATATATTTTTACCGAAGCATATAAATTGTTTTACCCTTATTTTGACAATACCGTCGACAAGTGCTTCAGTGGAAAGAAGTTTTTCTTGCTTCAAATGTGTAAAAAGTTATTTAAGAAATACAATATCTCAAGTAAGACTTACTTCCCTTGGCAATATTTCAATTCAAAAGGAATTTCTGGAGGAGATTAGGGCAACTCATCCATTTTATGAGGATGTTATAAATAAATTTGCTGCTATGAAGGATAGGAGAATTGATTTAGTATACAAAATTTAGGTAAGTAGTAAAAAATATTCTACCCCCTTTGCATATAAAAAAATTATTGCGATATTTTCTTGCTTCATTTGCACTTCACTTAGTTTTTCACCCGCGAGTCGCCACTGATATACTTATAATAATCACATATATATATATATATATATATATATATATATATATATATATATATATATATATATATATATATATATATATATATATATATATATATATATATATATATATATATATATATATATATATATATATATGTATACATATACAAATATATTATAAAACCTTGGTGCATGGCCAGTTGTGGTCGCCCTTGCGAGAGACTCGATTAGGAGATTTAAGCTGTAACAAGTTCATGGTTTCACGCGCAGTGTGACACGTAGCGCTGTCGTCCTGAAAGTTTTTCGCATTGATGTCTAGTTTAGGACACAAGAACTTAGCTAATATTGTACGATAACGTTCGCCATTCACTGTTGGTACAGTTCCAGCCTCATCCTCAACAAAGTACAGCCCAATTATACCGCCAGCCCAAATTCCACAGCAAAACAGTGGCTCGTTGAGGATGCGTTGGCTTGCGTTGCATACTGTTTTTAGAATGGCTCCTCACCTGCTGTGAACGATGACGAATCGACGTGCTTGAACACGGTCGCCCTGTTGATTTTGCGTTTCCAACTGAACCAGTTTGCTCAAATTTCTTTATTAATCTTTGAACAGTTGTATGTGCCGCATGCAACTATTTAAAGAATATTAGTGTAAAATTAACTATTTTAGTAATAAATTTTACAGATTATAGTGGAAAAAAAAAAGAATAAAATAAAAACGAACATGAACTTACTGGCGTGAAAAAAGGTGATTTTTTAAAACGTAGCCAAAAGTACACCTATGAATCAAGCCAACAATGTTACTGCTCAGAGAGTTAAATTCCTTGACGGCATTATATGTGAAGGTACGCCGAAACATGGCTGTCCTGTGGTGTGGCATGGTAAGTTTTACAAGGTTTCTTAAATTAAGCGTATGTACATTTTCTCTAAAAACTAGCTTATCACGTAAATATTTGGGAGTAGATGTATTTAATATTTTAGCAGTAAAAATAAGAAGATGATACACAAAGAGATTATTAATCCGTAACCACTGTATAAGGTCATAGGCGGGGGTTATATGGTCATATTTCTTTAAATTACACACAAGTCGGCTACATGTATTTTGGATTTTCTGTAGTCTGTTTGAAGTGAGTTTATCTAAACAGGGGTAATACACTTACATTAATATCTTAGAAAATAATAAAATGAAATAAACACAAAATCGCATCAGTTCAGGAATAATTTCCAATGAAAATGTATGTATATATATATATATATATATATATATATATATATATATATATATATATATATATATATATATATATATATATATATATATATATATATATATATATATATATATATATATATATATATATATATGTAGATATATATATATATATATATATATATATATATATATATATATATATATATACGTGTGTCAACGAATCAACTAGATAGGCCATAACTTTTAAAGTATTTGACGTATCAAAACGAAATTTCGTATAGGTAAATGGTACATAAAGAGGAGAGTTTTCGCATATTTTTCACTTTCCGGTTTCACCGGAAATGACTCCAGTTTCGGTTTTTTAAATGGAACACTCTGTAAATTTTTACATTTTTGGATTCCTGAGATAATTCTTAATCAGAATGTAACATTTTAAAAACGTTTTACGCGTACTTAATTTTTTTATAGCCATTTTTAAAATTGCATCTAGGTGGCCATGACCGGACGCAAATTAATCTAAGGACCTGAAATGATGACAGAATAATACAATCCCTAAGTTTTAGCGATTAGTCTGACAGCTAGGAACAAGAGAAGTTTATAAAATGAAATTTTTGTGTCTAACTATTTCTTTTCAAATGGCGACCCTTTTTAGACAAGGACTTTTTGAAAAGAGGATTTTTTTGCGAATCTAACGGTACTTTTAATTTTTTGCGATTGGATTAAAAATAAGCTCAAAAATTAAATATTACTAAGAAAAATACTCGATAATCAATTATTTACTTTTATCAAGTGTGCCGTGGATAGCCATGCTGGATATTAAGTAGGATTTTTTGTTTTGACAGTGACACGTTCCTATTCTTTTTGAGTAGACATAAGATTTCCTTATTTTTCTTGATTTTCAGTATTATTTTTGTTTTCAAAAGACAAAATAATGTATACCCAAAGTGAAAAAGTCGCTATGTTATTAATATTAGGAAATTGTCATAAAAATTCACGGAATGCTGCTGAGTTGTCCATCAGTATTTTCCATGTCTCGAGAATCGTTTTAGGCATCAAGAAGGAAACGAAGTGGCGGAAGGCAGATTTATTATAAATGAAGAAATGGAGATTAACGTTCTTGCTATGTTTAAAGTTGATAAAACTGTTTCTTTGAGAAAAATTAATCACGAACTGGGTTTAAGTCATGAATCAGCTAGAAAAATACTAAAGAAAGACGGATATAGAGCCCTTAAGTACCAGTTACACCAACATTTGTATCCTGACGATGGCGATAGATGAGTATTGTTTTGTGATTGGTTGCTCCAAAATTGTTGAATGGACCCAAATTTTTTCCACTTTATCTTATTTTATGACTTAGATTTACTAATAATGGTATGTTTAACAAGCAAAACACACTCGTTACTGGGCCCAACAAAATCAACATGAAATAAGAGTAAGAAATTTTCAAGAAAGGTTTGGTGTCAATGTCTGGGCTGGTGTCGTTACAGGGGTTAGGTACTTAGGCTTTCTTCAAAATGAAATTGAGCAACATCTTAATGATCTACCTTTTTTTACGTTTTACGCCGAATTTACTTCCAGAAGATGGAGCACCTAACATTTTAATAATAAAGTTATTGCAACCAATGGCTCAATACGGTGGCCCGCCCGTTCACCGGATCTCACTGTTCCCGATTTCTTTATTTGGGGATATATTAGAGAAAGAGTCTATGTAACAGCCCCAGCCACTTTTGAAATCTTAGAAGACAGGATAGAAGTATTATGCCTCAAATGCTACACAACGTGTTGAGAGAAGTAATTGAACGAGCTGAAATGTGTCGTGAACAAGGAGGAATGCACTTTGAACAACTACAGTGAACTTGAATGTTGTGCTTTTACATTTTACAGCGTTATTGAAGTTATGTTTTTGTTTAATACTCTGAACTATTTGTTAGCCAAAGATACAGATTTGCACGCCTAAAGTTCTGACGATATCTGAAGAGGCAGCAGAAAATTGTATAAAAAATGTTGTTGCGAGCGTTATAAGCGCATAGGCGTGCGTGCTTTTCATCAACAGAGATAGGCTGGGCAAACTTTACGTGACATGACGCTTAGATAGATCCGTCGTAAGTAATCTTGATCAACCAACTGTCACAATTAAAAATCCTACTTAATACCCAGCATGGATATCCATGGCACAATTGATAAAAGTAAATAATTGAATCCCTGTATTATAGATTACGAAGCCGTCGATTTTTTAAAACAAATTGAGCAAAATTAGATTTTCGAACGTAGCTAATAAACCATATTTTGAATATGTACCTGCTCAAACTATTTAAACCAACACCAAAATACAATACAATAGAGAAGTCACAATATAAAGCAAAACTATCCAACCCGTACTAAAAAAGTGAAAACAAAACAATATTTTAAGTTAAAATGAAATCAATCATTTCGTTCAATGACTTCTTTCAATCGGCAACGAAAAATATTGAAATGAACGAATGATTAAAAAGATTCGACCGTTTTCGGAAACGGTAACTGATTGATTCGGTCGTCGTAAAATGAACGATTGACAGAACACTAATGTGAACAGTGTTGCCAGATGGATTTTTCACTCAACAGTACGACACGGCAAAAAAAACAGTAGATTGGTCTGTCTGAACAGTAGGTTTTTATTTAACGCGTTTCCTTCATAAAAAAAAGGGACTTCTGAAACATAAGTCATAACCCATATCCTTAAACTTATTTTTGACAAACGGGAAATAAGAATATTTTTTTTAAGAAATTGATCTGATTGGCCAGATGTCAAAATCGATACTTTGACCAACCACTAAGAAAAAACACGTGTTTTGAAGCTGTCAGAACTAGCCCTTAGAGTTTAGTTTGCACAATGATTTTCGTCTATCTGACGAATAGGTAAAACTAGGAAACAAGTTAACAATTAACAGTTTAACTTTACTTTAAAAGATAACCTAAATTAATTATCTGCTCATCTTCATCTAAACTGCGATAAAAAACTATTAAAACACACGCACTAGAACGCATTGTAATCTATTTATACGGGAATACCGGTCTAAAAGTAAACGTACCGCTAGGTGATTCCCCGACAGCTTATTGCCAAAATCAGGCGGCGACTAGGGATGAACGTTTTTAGATGTTTATGGAACATCGATACATCAACTGAAAATATCAATGTTTTACAAGTTCTATGTTTAATACATCGATACCTTTAACGATTTTTTTCATCAATTTAAATCGATAATGAAAAGCAGAGCGAACATTTTCAGATTTTCAGTGTGCATAGATGGCAAAATTGAGGTCGCTAGCTCTTTTTTTTTTTCGTATGTTGTACTAGAGAATTTCAACAGGAGATTTTAACGGGTAAACAGTAGGTGGAAGATAAAAAACTGTTCTGTAGTTCTGGTTGTCAAGTATCGACAAATTTCAGTATTTCGTCGCGTTAGAATAACAAAGTTCTAACTGCATTTTTTGCCAAAATTCAGATTTTAATGTATTATAGTTGTATCTGCTTTATTTTTACTATTTTGGTAATAGTGGCACCATCTGTGTACTAATAACCGAAATAACATGATTACAGAGTTCTAACTGCATGCATTTAAACTGCATTTTCAATATTACAGAGTTCCATCTACGGTCAAAATATAACAAAGTTCTATCTGTCAAAATCTAGATGCAGATAGAACTTTGTTCTCGAAGCTTAGTGAAAATCAATAAAAATGTCAATATCAATTCGCGCCATTTTTCGCGGTGGTGAAATTTTTACTCGAATTTTTGTGAAAATAACAAAATACCTGATACCTAATGCATTCACGAAGTTCCAAAATACTGGAAATGGGTAAGTTACATGCCATGCATTTTTTTATATTAATATAACAATAAACACTGTTTAGCATGGAATTTAGCATGTACTGCAGATAAAATGCAGGCATCAACTATAAAAACGTTAATATGGTTATTACCACTCCTAATAAACATCAACTTACTATCCAAACACAAGAAGAAAACACTAGCTTCAGTAATGTGTTCAAAATATAACTGAAAAGTAAGTTTTATGATTTTTGGTGTAAGTACTTACACTCATTAATGTGCGTTTTTAGTGTAACCGTTACAAATAATATGATAATTCCATGTCAAGGTAATACCACTCTTCATGAAAATTCAGTGCTGAACGACATCTTGGATTTGGAAAATTCAATAAGAAGTAGTGCCGTAAATTTTAGCGGATGAGTCGCATAATAATCAGAAGTAAGTTCAGATTTAAAGCTCAGATTTTGCGGTAGATGCTTTATTTAAACTTAATTGATTTTTTTTTAGTGTCATACAAGTGGAAAATTTTCCAAGCCCTTCTCAAATTAACATGAGTAGTGATAAAAATCCTGGCCAAATAATTGAAATGTTTGATGAAATGGGAGAATTTGATGATCTGCCTGTTGTAACTGATATCAGTAAGCCGCAAAGTAATCCAAGGTAAGTAAATTTGTTAGTCGCAATTTTCTTTCAGTACATAAAACTATAATTATGTATACTAATCCATTAATGTGTTTTGTAGAGTCATTGAAACAGAAAGTCCAACAGTTGCATGTGAAGTCATTACTATCGACATTTTTGACGAACAAAACGTCGTAAATAATATTAATCAGCTCCCTGTCACAACACAAAACGAATTAACAGAACAATGTATTGTTGTTAATCAAGCAGAAATCCTTCCCGAAAATGCTGTAGAAGATGTCCAACAAGAAAAGAAAGAACGATCGCGAAAGCGCAAAACACAACCCAATGAATGGAAAGTTAATGTTCGAAGAAAGAAGTGTCAGTCAGGAGAAGAATATGTAAACGTCAGGGGAAAAGTGGTTAAGGCAAGAAAGATTCAAAACAAAAAAAACTGTTTACAGAAATGCAAGTTCAATTGTACTAAACAAATATCAGAAGAAGAAAGACAACGAGCTTTTGATTCTTATTGGTCTCTGACCCAAAATGAAAAGTATCTGTTTCTTAAAAATTTTACTAAAAAATAAATTAAAGGCCGAAAGACTACCGGGGACAAGGAGTCACGAAGATGTTTTTCATTTAAGTATTTCATTCAAATAAAAGGAGAAGACATACGAGTATGCAAGAAAAACTTTTTGGGGACCTATAACATATCTCAAAAACCTGTGTATACTGCTCATGTAGGACCAGGCATTAAAAAAGACAACAGAGGAAAACACGGCAAAAATAGTACAGCGAAACAAGAAATAATAAATCACATTAAAAGTTTTCCTGTTATAGACTCACATTACTGCAGACAGAACACGAAAAGAAAATATTTAGAATCTAATTTAAGTATCGTTAGAATGTATGACTTATACAAGGTGTGGTGTGAAGATAAGGAAATTACTGCTGCCAAGCTGTCCTACTATCGCCACGTTTTTACCACAGAGTTCAATTATGGTTTTCACATCCCAAAAAAAGACAGGTGTATAAAATGTGAATCGTTTAAAATTAAAAATCAAGAGGACCCACTTACATCTGAAGAAAAAGAATCGTGTTGAGAAACACATGTTAATATTAAAAATCAGATGAGAACAGAAAGAAAAAAGATAGAGAAAATAAGGTACCAACTTTGTGTTTTGATTTGGAAAATGTCATCACTTGTCCTCGTTCTGAAGTCGGCGACTTTTTTTATTCTCAAAAATTAAATATTTACAACCTTACCGGACATTTTTCCACCACTGGGCAAGTCTATTGCGCTATTTGGACAGAAGCAAAACAAGGCAGAAAAAATATTTTGGCTAGTGCATTCAGAAAAATTTTAGACCAAGTTTTGCAAGACAACAACATAACGGATTTAACTACTTGGAGTGATTCATGTGTTTCGCAGAACCAAATTCCTTTATTTCATTTGCAATAATCGATGCAATGAGAGATCATCCAGAATTAAACAGTATTACAATGAAATATTCATTACCTGCTAATAAACCATATTTTGAATATGTACCTGCTCATGGTGCTATTCAAGAGGTCGACAGTGCACACAGCAGCATTGAAAGGTACATGAATAAAACGGAATTTTATTCGCCATTAAGTTTTATGAAAAACTTAAAATCAGTCAACGCTAAAAAACCCTACTGTATTTTACAAATGAAAGACGATGACTTTAAAGACTACGAAAGTTGCTCCAAGAAACTATTGTTCAATAAAATTCCTTTTTCTAAAGTTGCCACCTTAAGATTTACCCAGAGCCTATCAGAAATTGAATACAAATTAAATCATGTTGATGAATTTGTAAAGGAAACTTTAAAACCCGACCGAACAACAGCACGGCGAAATAAGGCTTCACAAAACCCCAAAAACACAAATGAAATGTTCAAATCTCTAATGATGACGCTAAAACCACAAAATTTACCTATAAAAAACAGCCTTTCGGAAGATAAAATAAAAGCTATAAAAAAAATGATGGCAGGTTGTATGCCCGATTTGGACAAAAAATATTTCGCCTCGTTTTTAAACAGCCTTAAATAAAAACTGCCGAAGTTGAATGTAACCTAAGTACCTACATTATATTAGTTCCTACCATAGATATAAGTTAATGTTGAATAATTAGAAGTAGTGATTTGTAACATTTTTTTCTAGTGCATTGTTTATTACTTTTCCTACACAGTTCACATGTTTAATAAACGTTTTGTTTAAATATAATTCCGGATGTTTTATTTCACAATACAAAAAAACAAAGTTGTAAGTGGCACTGACAACTTTGTTATTTTAACTTGATTCCTAGTATACAATATAATCATGACACTATAAGGTTTATCTGCCACATAGAACCTTGTTAAATAAGCTCAAGTTCCCTCATTTATAAAACAAAGTTGTATCTGCTAATGTCCACTTGAAAATTAAAATAAATGGTATATTTTAGACTGCTTTTAATTCCTTTTTTTGATATAGGGTATTTACCACTAATTTTCTGTAAAGACAGTTTTTGATTTAAAGTTAAACTAATGAAATGGCACAACATCCAATATTTCGACAGCGGTTTCTCAGATAGACCTTTGTTATTCTAACGCGACGATTTGTTAAAATCCTCGCAGAGTGCCAGTACCTACAAAATTTCCAATCGAGGTTAGGCTAGATTTCTAAAAGTCACGTAGTGCAAATCTATTCATAAAATTGTAAATAAAACACAAGAATTAGATACAACTATTATATTTTCAAGGATTGTACATACTTAAAACAGAAGGGGCCATTGTTACAAATAAAACAGCGATAGAAACATACCAAAAACACCTTATTACTATTAGAAACTAATCAACAAAAAAATACGAAAGTCATATATTCACGAAAAACTAACCAAATAGGCAAAATATAACTTAAGGGAATTGTTTATGCCAGCGAAAATTTAATACTATTATACCTATGCTATCTATTGAAAACGTAAGTATAAAGTGTTTCAAATTAAAGATGGGTAGGTCCGGATGGATATGAATTCACGGACTTGTAACCAGTATCGTTACTAATGGATATAGATCTTGCTAAATACGGACCCCTATCCTTTCGACCGGTATACAATGCTGCGACCTATCTGGCAGGGCGTCGGCGGAGCGGTTGAAAACGAACATGCAACCGGATAACCCGATCCGATTTCACGGACGTGCATCGTACGGCGGAATAAATCGTTATTGATATGTAATGAGGGAATTGCATCCTAGAATTGCTGCTGAATCTGACAAGGTATTTAAATGTATATAATAAATAATGTTATGATTAACAGTCCAGTTCTCTCATTTACATTCAGTATAAAGAACACAAATTGACAGATAACTGATAATTTCAACCGGTTATCTCTGTTGGAAAAATAATGTTCCTAGAAACTGTTTACACAAATTTGTAAATATTACAATAATTACTGAGCCGTTTGTTAACTTTAAGGTATCAATGATACAAAAAAAATTTAAATATCTATTTTTGCGTAATAGAATATATGAAAAATAAAGACGTGTACTGTTGTAATGTACTGTTTATTTGATTCGTGTTAAATATATTAGGTTTTTAAATATACTTCATAAAATTAACACATTATTATTTGTACTTTTCTATTTCCTGATAAAACTTTAGTATGGCGCAACTGTAACCTAACATATAACTGTAAAAGATGAGTTTTTACTATCTGGACCTGGACACGCTATAATTACAAAGTACAAGCCAAATGGTTTTGCATTCTGACAGTTTCAGGTTAGGTTACAGATCCGGTAGAACTGCAACCTGGATGCAGGTTAGTGGTGTGACTTTCAGTTACTTTTAAGTACTAGTAACTATTCGTGACTTTTCGAATCGGTATTCGTTACTTCGGATCCGTTACTCGAGTACTCGTTTCAAGATTCGTTGTTTTAGTTACCACGACTTTAAGCTGGCGCAAGAAAAGTGACAAGAACGGCAACTACAAAGATAGATAGAAAGATGATGGTATTCACTTCAATCAGTACCGGTTATAATTTAAACATGTGAAAAAGAAATTAAACATATATTTTTTATATACATTGAACAATACAATGTACTGTACAGAGGTGAGGAGCACTGCTATAGTAATATACTGGGAATATCGGGAACATTATATGTTATATATTTTTTAATTGATTCAACAAATTAGTATAAAATATTATATTGCAACTTTTTCATTCGGCATTTTCAAACAAATTAAGCTTAGGTACAAATAGACTGTAAAACCTTAATTTTCTGATTTGAAAAATAATAAATATGTGATATCTATATATTGCGTGAACATTATTTATATACAGCAGTATATAATAAATAAAACAAAATCTTAATAACAGTAACAAAATAATTATAATACTTAATAATAATACAAACATCATAGATTCTACTAAATCTTACAGATAGATATAGCATATATATACATAGCTCTATACTAAATGATACGAACAGCATATGAAAATCCAACCATCTAAATAATATTCCGCAAATTGTATATAGTTAATTTTTACACAGATAATCACATTTGTATAGTCCTCAAGATGACCTCATAGAAGTCCAAATGTCGACTAATTGCAGCATTAGATTGTCTAAGTGCGTTTTATTGACCATCGTCCAACCAAAATACCTTACCTAAACTACTATTGTGATCACTAAAAATTAATCAAAACACCAATTTACACCAATATTACCTCTAATTTATTAATTTAAATCAGAAAGTTACCAAATTTTATTGTTTAAAGAAAGAATAGAAGAAATATCGAAAATGTATTGTTATGTACTTTCATTTCTGGGAATCGAGGCGGCATGACGGCGCGCGTTATAATTTTTTAAGAAAACATTCAATTGGGAAGTAATAAAAAAAATGGTGTTACTGTAAATAAGCCGTCAGGGTCGGGCGACAGGTCTGGAATTTAGCTAGTCATAATAAGAAGAATATAGATAAGACAGAAAAAAAAAGTAGTTATGTTATATGCAATAATTCATTGGTCCTACACTTTTTTTTAGATTTTTAACCTTCATAGATACGAAGTTATGATTTTTTTCATTTATCTGTCTAAAACTCCCCCTTATTTAAGACTGGGAGATGAAATTTGAGTATTTATTAAGAGCCCACTATTTTCAAAAACCAAGACCGAAGTGTCTAAGGGGCGCAAAATCTTTAAAATATAAAATAATCCTCTACTATTACTCTTTAAAAAAAACTACCACCCAGTCCTTATTTTATTTTCGATATAATTCAGTCTCTTTTAAATTAATTTTCCTTAGCCAACTTTTCTTAATCTAAAGCCAAAACATTTTAAATATTAGTTATCTCAGGTCATAACATCAATATATTACAGAATTACAGGTCCTAGTAAACCCAAAAAATTTAATTTTTCCTTGCACTACTTAACTTTTCTCTTTCTCTTGCATAAAACGAACACAAAAAATGAAGAAACCAAATATCTTGAAAATTTCAAAGCTGAATAGGAAAGAAACCGCGGCAGCCCAAATTCACGAAATCCAGATCTGAGATCAGGATCAGTCATATGTTTACAATGCCATGCATCGCCGTTCAGGAACCGAAATATTCGAATCGCCAATACACGTTACGTTACACATCGAGTTTGAGTACTCATTTCATTTTCATTCATTACATTTCGGGTTTTGTTATTTCTACTACGAATATATATATTTACGAAATACGAATAAATTTCGAGTACTCGAGTAACTGTGGCAGGCGTATATTAAGTATCCGTTACTTCGGTTCCATGTAAGTAACGAGTACTCGAATAACGAATAGTTACTTTTTGCACACCTTTAACGCAGGTCCGCAGAGCTGGATGTACCTCCGGACCCGACTTCTTCGAAATCCCGGACCTACCCATCTCTATTTCAAATATAAGTTGGGAAGTGGCAGGGCTAAAAATGATAAAATTTTAACCTGGAATGACAGATTTTCTAGTATATGTGAACAATTTAATTCAAAAAACTTCGGAGGAACATTGTAAGAAAACATCGGTGTCAACAAAAATATCAACCCTCAACCCATGTTATGGGTAGGAGTAATATAGATGTAAACATTGAAAATAGTTTTTTAAACATCGATGTATTACAGTATCGTGTGCATCCCTAGTTCTCGGTTTAGTAAAAGAAAAACAAGAAACAATAATTAAGTTATCTACCTATTTATATTTTCTGTAACTTTTATAAAAAAAATAACATTTAATAACAATAAAGATTAGTGCGAACTGCATATTTCTGAGAATGACGTTAAAGTTGATTTTTTTTTATTAAAATGTAATTCAGATTGTTCTCTCAACATGGAGAATGCCGAGAATGGTAGTACAAAATCTGAAAAAGCCAGAGACGTGTAAGTAAATTTTATGTTAAGAAACATTTATTGTAATTTTGTTGTTTATAATAGTTTCTGCCAGTTTTGTTTAACATTTTTATTTAAAAAAAGGTTATTTTACCTAATCAGGCTGCTTTTTTATATTGCAATTGTAGAGAACTTGATATTGATGTTAAAGAGGAAAAATATAGTGAGGGATATTTCAGTGGATCATGTTCTATAGACCAAGAGGCAATCGATATTAAAAGTGAAAATGAAGAGGATATCTGTAAGCAGTAAGTCTGTTATTAACATATTGAACAAAACAAACGCATAACATATATTTTTTGCTTTTTAAAATCTAGTAATGACCCATTTAGAATATGCTGTCAAGGTCTGGTCCCCTTTCTACAATACGCATAAAGAATAATTAGCATTAGAAAGAGTACAGAGGAAATTTGTTAGATTTGTTAAACTTAATATGTTACACCAAATTGATGCGGTTTATTCAAGACTTCATTTTGAACCATTAGTAATAAGGAGACAGTTTAATGATTTGCGCTTTGTATGTAGATTAATCAATGTAGATTGGCCTTATCTTCTTGCTCAAATTTTAATTAAAATACCTGCAAGGGCGCTTAGAATTAATGAAATTTTTCATGTCCAATTTCATCAAACAAACTATGGAATTAACTCTCCATTTCGGAGCACACCCAATGTCTTTCGGAACCAGTTTAACCACTCTTTATTGTGAATATTGAGGTATTGAAGTAATATTACTGGCTTAGTAGTTACTTATAAGTTATTATTTGTATGTTTGTAAAACTTTAAATGGGGTCTCCTGTGTACTGTTTAAATTTTAAAAAAATGTGAGTCTATGTCATTGATAAAAATGTTAAATAAAAGAAAGGATAAATGTCCTCCTTATGGCGCTCCTGAAGTTACGTAGCTAGGTTCCGACAAACAATCATCAATGTTATCAAATTGAACTGTATTAGAAAGATAAGATTCAAGCCACTTAAAAGAGGCCATTAATGCCATTATTTGCTAGTTTCTGAATTAAAATATGATGACTAATTTTGTCAAATCTCTTAGAAAAATGTGTGAAAATTGAATCAACATCAAACATCACATTTAAATGACGGTCAATCCCTGAAGGCTGTCCGAATTCAAAGCCACTCACGCCCAAACAATATCACTAACAATCAAAAAGCAACAACGTCAGCCGGTTCTGTTGAAGGTCTAAGCAACCACTGATTATTGGTACAGGCACAGAAAATGGACCACTTACAGCTGGTGAAAGACGGCAGTGGCTATATCTTGGCCGGTGCGACCCAACAACTACAGAAACACACATAATCGAATATATGGAAAATCAACTCTGCATATCCGACGTAAAATGTTTTGTTCTGGATAAAAACGACGACGTAACATCTTTTAAAATAGGAGTTAAAGAGTCGCTTTTGAAAGGCTTGCTTGATCCAAATCTTTGGCCTGCCGGTACTGCCGTTAAGGAGTTTCGTCCCCGGCGCCCTCTCAGAACGTCTACCTCAGCGAATTTTCAACGTCGAACAATAGCAGACAATCCCCATTAGAATTTCATACCATCTTCTACCAAAACGTCCGCGGCCTTAATACAAAGCATAAAGTCCTTTTTTGTGCGGCTCTGTGCGAAACCTACTCCATAATTGCACTTACAGAAACCTGGTTGGATTCCTCCGTGAATGACGCTGAATTTCTGGACTCGCGGTACGAGGTATACAGGACCGACAGAAACACAAATAACAGTACAAAATGTCGTGGAGGTGGTGTTCTAATCGCAGTCGACAAAAAGTTAAAATCTCGTCGCTTAGACATTATCCAATCCTAATATTGAAGAGATATGGGTTTCAGTGAAAATAGGCAACTCACCTTTCTGTATTGGCTGTGTTTACATTCCGCCATCAATAGACATATCCTATTTAGAAACTCATTTAAGATCTGTAACTAATGCCTGTGAAAAATTCGTTAAAGTGCTAGTTTTAGGAGATTATAATCTGTCTCATATCACATGGTCTCCAACGAGTGAAAACTATCTTGCATTATTACCAGGTAACATTAAATCTCCAAAAGAAATTTTGCTGTGTGACAGTGCTGCTTTTCTTGGGCTGTCACAATATAACAATATTCTAAATGAATACAATACTATTCTGGACCTTTGCTTCTCCACTTCTGAAATTAACTCAATGGTAAAATGTAATGGTCTAGTAAAGTGTGACCTATACCACCCAGCTTTTACACTATCTGTAATGTCTAAAAGATCCTACATAGAGCATGCCAATGACTACTTCTATGACTTTAAGAATGCGGATTTTACGCTCATCAATAATTATTTTTTGTTATTTGATTGGCCAACAATCATGGATGACGATCTGGAAAAAACTATAAATAACTATGCTGTAGTCTTTAACTGTTTTGATATGTTTGTACCTTTGAAGCAATATCGTTCAAATAACAGATTTCCTGTCTGGTTTTCAAAGGAACTCAAATTTTTAATATTTCAAAAAAAAGCTGCTCACAAAAAATACAAGCAATCAAACAAACCTGAAGATTACAACACTTTCTCTTTGCTGCGTAGTCAATGCAAGACTCTTACTAGGGAATCCCATGATCTTTATATAACAAACGCTGAAAGTTCAATTAACGCAAATCCTAAATTCTTCTGGAATTTTGTTCGCTCACAAGTAAATCACGGATCCATTCCTGCAGAAATGTTCCTTGGTACAGTTAAAGCTGAAAATGCTGTCAACATAGCAAATCTCTTTGCCCAATTTTTTTCATCCGTTTACAATCCTAAAAATCCTTCTAACATAAAAAATACCCCCCCAAAGAAATTTGAAGTAATTTCTGAAATTATCATATCTCCCATAAACATAGAGAAATCGTTGTCAGAGCTTGACATAAACAAAGCCGGGGGTCCGGATGGACTTCCTAATATAGTCTTAAAACAATGTTCACACTCTCTTTACCTTCCTCTGTACCACATATTTTCCAAGTCTCTCAGCTCCGGAGTATTTCCAGAAGTTTGGAAGTTGTCATATGTGTGTCCCATTTTCAAGTCAGGTGACAAAAGCAAGGTCGAAAACTATAGACCAATAAGTATTATTTCTGCGAATACCGAAGGTATTCGAGCATTGTATTGAAAATGTCCTTTCAAAACGTTTTTCAACAAATAATAGTGAACCAACAACATGGTTTTACCTCAGGCAGATCGGTAGATACTAATTTATTTCTGTTTATCAACTTCGTTACCACTTCCTTTGAAAAAGGTATGGAGACACATACAATATATACCGATTTCAGTAAAGCCTTTGATAGGGTCAATCATGCCATACTACTCTCCAAATTATCTGGTTATGGAATCTCTGGTCACTTGCTCTCATGGATGGAATCCTATTTATCTGGCCGAAAGCAACAGGTAAGGGTAGATAGACACCTTTCTGAAATTTTCAATGCAACATCTGGTGTACCTCAAGGATCCCATTTAGGGCCCCTCCTGTTTAGCTTATTTATCAACGACCTTAGTAGTTTGCTTTCTTCCAATGTATTATTATTTGCTGATGATATGAAGTTGTTCTGCCACATATCTTCTCCTCACGACACTATTCCTTTACAGAATGACCTCAACAGAATATTCACCTGGTGCCAACATAACGACATGTCGTTAAATATCAACAAGTGTTGTTTTATGAGATTTCATAGAACAAATGTTGTTCCTGCCCAATACACTATTAATGATGTAGTTTTGACTGAGGTGATCAAGGTTAAGGATCTGGGAGTTCACTTCAATAGGATGTTGGGTTTTATAAAAAGGAATAGCAGGGATTTTAAAAATATTATTGCCATAAAAACTTTGTACACTTCGCTTGTTCGGTCCATCTTGGAGTTTTCCAATATTTTTTTGGTCGCCATATTATCAGATCCACAAAAACCGTATAGAAAATGTTCAACATAAATTCATCAAATATGCAAGATATAAACTCTCCTGTAATAATATTGATCTTAATGACGCCCAAACCATGTCCTTCCTTAATCCAAATCTTTCCAATAGAAGGGAGTATTACGATGTCTGTTTTGTTTTTAATGTATTTAACAACTTCATCAAGAGTCCAGAGTGTACTGAGCATTTTAAAATTCATGTCCCTAATTACCATACACGTCGTCAGACCCTTCTAAATATATCCAATTTTCTAACCTGGTATTCATTGTATAGCCCGGTAAACAGAATGTCGGCAAATGTAAACAAATACTATGATAATTTAGATTTTTTTAGTTTAACCCAAAGCGGGTTTAAGGCTTTAGCCAAATGGACCATCTTAGAATAGTTAGTATAGCTTTAGTATATATTTACATGTAAATGTTGTATACGTAACGTAATACGTAAAAGCAGTATACAGTAATAGATCTTTGTTTTACAAAACCATGTTGATTTGCTATAATAACATTTTTGAATGAATTTTCATGAAAATGATAATTTTGGTATCAAAGATATTTTGGAAATAGGTCTATAACTAGTTACTTCATTTTTATTGGCGTTGCCTTTGTAAATTGGTGTGATCTATGCATTTTTCCAATGAGCTGGAAACTCCCCGATATCTATAGAGTTAAATAATTATATGTCTATATATTTTTCAAATCCTAGTTTTTGTATAATTTAATTTCGATTGTAGTAATTTTTGAACCTTATTTTGTTTATGATTTCCAATTTCACACTTTTCTATATGTACTTTTAAATATTTTCCTGATTGTTATGATTTGTTTTTTATAGATGACACTAATCAGTGTCGAAACGAAGACATTTGATTTGTATGTTTCAATAAATTGTCCAAAAAAGCTGTAAACTTTCTTTCATTGTGAACATGTGAAAGTGAGAAAATTCCAAGTTAGAAACAAATCTCGTGCCGATGTACGAGACGATATTTTTCGATTTTGTGCGAGATTTCTTGTCTCGTGAAACCTTAGACGGTATTTAGAGTATTTATTTGTGTCAGATTAATCAAAACAATGATTTTACACAAGTCAAAATGTACCATGTAAATCAGAGTAATAATAAATTGAAATAGTATATGGACAAAGTACGTTAAAAATAGCATAAAATAAAAATTACAGGTAAAAGTACAATTAAACAACAATAATAAGTCAAAGTCAAAATATGCTTTATTATCAAAAGAAACTGTTCTTGTTGACAAAGCTGTAAAGAATAATACAATTAATTATAATTAAATTATTTCAAAAAGGAGATATAATGTAAGATGCGTCCAAAATAAAGATTTAAAATACATAACAAAATCTAATACACATAACAGAACTTATAAATAAGAGAAAGAAAAAAAACACTAACATGGTAACACAAATCGTAATTAATATTTAAAAGTTTCAAAAAAAAAAGTAAAATAAAATATGTTCACAAACAAGAAAGGCTTATACATGAACCTAAGCATAAAATATAGACAATATCAAGACAACCTAAGTAATTAGTATATAATAAGTATTCATTTACATCATAAAAAGCATGTTTAATTAAAAAGTCTTGTATTTCTTTATTAAAAGTTTTTGTAGGCAGAGCTCTAATATGTGTTGGCAGGTGGTTGAAGAATTTTGGAGCAAAGTAACTAAATGAAAATCTGCTCTTGTTTAGGCGGGAGTTTGATGGCACAATGTTATCAGAGTTCCTGGTGTTATAATTGTGTATGTCAGAATGACATGAATAGCCGGAAATACTGGACTTTATCCAGATCAGACATTTATAAATATAGTAAGGGAAACTAAGAATTCCAAGTTTGACAAATTGGTGCCTAACATCATCTTTATAATTGAGAACCAGAATTATCCTGATTGCTTTTCTCTGGATTGAGAACACCTTTTGAGCATGTGGGGAATGACCCCAAACAAGTATTCCATTCCACTTTGAAAAAGTGAATAGTAAGCATTTAAGGAAGTATGTCTGTTTATAATGGGTTTAAGAGTTCTTAAAGTATAGACATTTCTGGAAAGTTTGTCAGTTAAAAAATCAATGTGAGCTTCCCATGTACATTTCTGATCCAGCCACACACCAAGGAACCTAACAGAATTCTGCGTTTCATCCAATTTTCTCTGAGTGAAAACAAAATTAATAGTTTTTTGTTGATTTAAACTTAGCCTGTTTCCCAAGAACCAATCCAATGCCTTCAACTGTACCTGAGCTATAACACCCTGGAGCAAAATCAAGTCAGACTGCTGACAAGTTATTGCGGTATCATCCTCGTACAACACGGTCCTAGCCCTGTGGAGGCAACCTGCGAAATCATTAATGTAAATGATAAACAGGATAGTCCCCAGGATGGAACCCCGGATAACACATTTGCCTCTTTAGAAAAATTGTCATTAAAATAAACTTTCTGTCTGCGATTGCAAAGATAGCTCTGAATTAGACTGACACTATCGTCGCAAAAACCATAATATCTAAGCTTTGCTACCAGAATGTCACGCGAGACACAGTCGAAGGCCTTGCTCAAATCGTAAAAAGTAACTCTGGCAAGACAAACTCCTGAGCAATCAGTGTCATCAGTGACATACATGATGGTATTTCTATAATATATTTTTTTTATTTAAAAGTGACATGTTAAACTTTAAAATTTATATTTTTGAATGGATCAAATGACAACATATTATGCTTCTAGGCTCTTAATTAATTTAGTTATAATTCAGATTTTACTTTAGAGTATGAAAGATAAGAGCCAAGATTACTTCACATTATAAACTCTGTGGACCTTAGCTTGTCAAATCTACGTTTTATTAGTGCAGCCTTCTTTATTTTTTCTTTTATAAAGGAAAAAAAGCAAGATGGAATTTAATTCAGCATGTAGTTATTCATCAATATGTACACTATGTACATATACAAATTGTTATATTTCATTCCGTTAATAAATAAAGATTCATTACAAGGGATGTTACCTTAGAGTAAGTATTAAAGTAGAGATCGCAATTCATTCGTACATCACGTTAGGGGTATGCGCCAACATGGTTTCCCTATTTTTCACATTCTCTCGACCAATGTTTACGAGAAAACAAGAAGTGGGGATGGCCCATGCCCAAGCCGTGGCCATTTGTTGACGAATGCCAGTGACGGCGTGAGTTTTCACTTCCCGCATAAGGAAATATCATTAATCATTAAAAAAATTATCGTTCCGGGTTTTTACAGATCTTTTTCCATTACTGTCGGTCGGTCTGTTTGTTCTGGTATAGCTAAAAAATCCACTTACTCGATTAACTTTAATTTTATTTAATTTTCTACAAAAATTACGTCTGATATGAAAAAAAAGTGGTAAAATATTGGTATGAATTTAATATGGTGAAACAAAATGACGACCTGTCAAAATATTTGATGTACGAAAATGAAGAAATGGGCCATGCTTCATTATCGTTGACAAAAAGAAGGATTCTTACCTATTCCTTAATGAGGCAAATAGGTATTTTTACAAATTTCAAAGAAATAATCGTTCTTTACTTCACTATCTAAAATCAAACCATTAAGTTAGGTTAAGTTTAAAAGGAAATTAGTTATTTATATATTATTAAACTTTAGTTTTTAGTTATGTTTGCCTTATGTCACTGACATTTTGTAATTGTGACAATTAGAAAAAATATTTGTTCAGTTGTTGAAAATGCCATTTAAATCTGTAACTGTCAAGTTAGACTTTGTCTAAATTTAAACCTCTTTAGTGTCTAGGAAAATTTAAAAGTGCCAGCATTTAAAAATTGAAAATAGCGGTGTCAAAATGACAATGTCAACAGGTCGGACGTATGATTTTAACATTTGTGGGGAATATTTAATAATGCACTACAAAACTCAAAATGGTGGAGGCAATATAGCGAACGAATTTTGTCATTTGTACAGATTCGGCTGAAATATCAGTATCTAGAAGTATTTAAGAATGAAAGTTATGAAATTTTATTCAGTATTTGAGAATTAAAAATAGCGGCACCACCATAGCAGACTAATTTTAAATGAAATTCGGCATTTAGGGGTATTTAAGACTGCACATCATGAATTTTTGTCAACATTTTAAAAATTCAAGATTGTAATGCCAACATGGCGGCGGAATTTTAACATTTGTATAGATTTGGCTGAAAGAAAGTAGGCGTCTGGGGGTATTTGAGAATACATATCATACATTTTTAGTAAATATTTTAAAAATAAGAGTAGGAATGCCTAGAATGCGAGCGAATTTTAATATTTATACAGATTTGATTAAAAAACGATATTAAGCGAGCAATTCATACATTTTTAGTAATAAATATTCAAAATGGGGATGTCATCAATCAATCAATCCGATAAGTACTTTTTCAGATATTTTTAAACAATTAATTAGGCCACCGTTTTGTTCCCCCGTTTTGAATTTGTCTCAAAATTTTTATCACTTCATACCTATATAATATTTGATTTTTGAGCAAAATTTGAACATAATCCATGCAGTAGTTTTCTGCATTGACTTATAAGATTTTATTAGGCCGCCATTTTGGATTTGTAGTAAAACTTATCAGTTGATGGTGGTCACACCTAATTTTTCTACAAAATTTGGATAAAATGGATAAGCAGTTTTTTAGTAATAATTTTTTTAAAATTTCAACAGGCCGCCATTTTGTTGTGCCATATTGGATTTTTACCAAAATGATACTACGTCATCATTATATGACTTAATTTTTAGCCAAAACTTGAAGAAAATAGGACAAGCAGTTCTTGAGCTTTGTCACGGACAGACATATAGATTTTGCAACTAGATAACTTTTCCCTTGCGCGGAAAATAAAAAAAGCGAGCGCTATAAGATAAAAATAGAATAGCCAATTGTCATATTGTTATTCCATGTTAATAGCTAAATTTAAAAAATAAAAGATTTTTTTAATTTTCAATATTCTAAATCTTAAATTCTAACCAGTTTAGAACATGTTTACGAACACATTTTTACTTTTAATTACCCAAAGAATCGCCATTTAAATTCCTTTACATCACAGCACTTATATAAAAAACTGGCCCAACTCAAGTGAAAATTAAAAAAAGCCCGAAACTTTATTATTTCCGCAGATTTCATCCAAAATCTAGTAAATTTCGAAATCGCAGTACGTTTTTTTGAGCGTGAGACACCCTTTGACTATTTTAATATAGTATAGATATATTCTATAATTATTTTAGTTCTCTCATAGGAAAAACTATTGTAATCGTCAAAAAAATCACCTCAGAGTCTTTCTTGTATCATTTTGCTTCTGAAGATTCTGATATGACCCCCGACGAAATAAACGTTCTATTATACTGAACCGGATTGGTCAATAAGTCATGTGACCCAAATTAAGTGATCAAGGTATCTTTTTTTACAAACTCACATTGCCGCACCATAGTTAAGTCAACTAAAGCTCCTAGTTTCGCAATGTTCATGATAAAGTAAATAAAACTTATTTATTAAATATATAAAAAATCAATGTTCTTCTAATGTCACCGCACTTTTAGAACAGTGCTTCTTGAAGTAAGGCAAATTAGAAGATTTGAACCCTTTTAACAATTACACAATAATACATTAAGACACATGCAGTCGTGAGGCTAAGAAAAGCTTGGTACTTAATGACAATTTTAATTGAATTAATTTCTGGGTTAAAATATTTTTCAGCAAATTAATTTCTTTAATGTTTGAGTTTTTTGTAGTTCCACTACCCGCTATTGGTTTTTAAGCCACGCCGGCCGGTCACGTGACCCTGTAACAATCTTTACTGTAGCCTATCATACTTTTTTACTATTTAAGGATCCGTTGTCAATGAAAGTGCGATGGTCTAATACGATAGTGGGATCGTCTAGTACGTGGAGTTGTCGTTCGTGGTTGCCGTATCTACTAAAAGTCTTGTTACTGGGGTAATCTGATCTAAGGCTTTGGGTATTTGAATTGTATTTTACTATTTTGCAATAAAAGTAATTTCTTTATACTGCTTAGAAACTAATACTGGAAAAACATTACTATTTTTTTGTATGAAAATTTTATTGCATTATGTTTAAACATATTCACCGTAATATAAATTATTATAAACATTGGAGTTCCTGGCTAGGCTTGGCATCGTCGTACGATCGACCCTATACTGTGAAGTAATCTTGGCAGTGGCTAAATATGTAAATAATGAACTCTATTTTTATTCTTACTCTAAGGATGTTACGGGTAAACCTAAATTACCGAATTTGTTAACTTTTGGAAATAATAAATCCAATTGTCTGTTTATTATTAGATTACTATTAGTTTATTGAAAGAGTATTGTACTAGTAAGAAGATTAATATGATATAGGAATCAACTGGTTTACGAATTCTACATGATGGTCTTTAAAAAATTAGTGTAAAAACTGAGTATTTAGTTTATTTATAAATTAAACCAGTACGGTGGTACAAAATGACGCGCAATAAAATTGTTTGATGAGACACTATATAAGTGTTAAAAAAAATAATAAAAGACCATGTCGGAACTAAAGGAAAGATTCATAACGAGGGAAGTTCTGGGTAAAAGAAATTTACCAATTTTTTCTTTACGTGAACAGATCAAAAATAGGAATACACACTACATTTTTTCGGCACATTTTTATTATTTATAACATTTCTGTTTTAAAACACAGTTTTAAAGATACGTGCGACAATTTTACAAAAACGTTTAAAGTTTAGGTTAATACCTTGGAACCTTTTTAATTTTTAACAAAAAATAATATACATTTTTTTATTTAGAAACTTTTTAACCCAACCCAAACAAAATTAACTTATTTATATTTTAATGTTAATGATATGTAAAATTATAAAATCTCTTTTTAATATTTGGTGTTTCTGAAAAAAAAAACGAAAGTTTAGTTTGAATAGTAAGTCATTTCTTTTAACATTTTAAAGACTGGTTATTTTTTACAAACAGTGGAAATTCGATAATAGTTATTGAACAACGATATTTTTTGTGTACCTTTATAATATTAATTACGAATACCTTTTTACACAACCTATTTTGAACACGTTGAATTTTTTTTTAATTAAACTGTCTGTTTAAATTTTCCGAAGTACCTATAATGTTAGTAATTTTTAACACATTAAACATGTTTTAATCAGTGGTGGCTCATAATTAACTTTTCAGGGGGACAATATATATATATATATACATACATACATACAGACATTCTAACATACACCTTCCTAAAAGTTCCTAATTATTATATTTTACACGACAGAGTCATCTGAAAAAATCAAAGACACGAAACAATAAAATGCCCTTATCCCTTCGCAATCACACATCCAGTCACATAAATTGTACAAATTTTTACTAAAAATAACAATTTCCTTTCTTGTTTTTGTCTTTATTTGTCTGCCGAATTTTAAGTTCTGCCAAAGGTCAACATCTAGCTTTAAATTCGAGACATTTCTCAAAGTTCGGCTCACTGGCGGCTTTTGAAGTCTTAAGATTCTAAACCACTGTGGATACCATTATTTAAAACCTTAATTTTTTTAATTAATTTAAACTATAAAATCAACAAACAAAAATAAAATAAATTCTATAAAAATACGCAATCGTAACCACAACCTATCACACGATTCACATTAAACGCATCAACTGACAAAAATGTTTAAGTTGCCTCGCCGCGGCTGTTGACCCAAACTTTGCCAACGTAAGCCGTACATTATCTATGCGCCCCTATGCGAATTCAATCGGGAAAAACTCGTCTCCGTTTATAACCACGAAAATCTCGCGGGTCGCCAGCCTCGTGGTCCAATAAAACGAAATCTTCGGAGATCGCTGTGCTACGTATCGATAGTACGACTGCCGCGGAATCAACGTGAAGATTTAACGAGTTTACACGCTTATAATAATAACATATACAATACAGTAATAAAAGGAATTTCCAAATTTAAAAGAAATTAAAAAAATATAAATTATTTATTATTTTCTGTTTGGAAATATTTATTGGGGGTTCATTGACCATATTTTTTTTTTTGCTTGTTTTTAGCAGGGATAAGTACCTCGTTTTATGTTTTTATGATAAATGTTTTCGTGCGCGCATATTAATGCAAGATCACTGTCAAATAATTTTCACATTTTGATATGATTGGTGTGTCTGAGACATGGTTACATGCAGATATCGCCGATCAGATCATGGAACTACAAAATTATAATTTTATAAGGCAAGATAGGCTAGGTAGGGGTGGTGATGTCGCTGTGTATATGAGGGCAAGTATTGAGTTTCGTGTTATGCTTAGAGAAACCTGCCCTTTTCTAGAACATATTTGGATTGAAATAAAAGTAAACAACACAAAAATTTTAATAGGCAATATATACCGTCCTCCTAAGGGTGACTTAAACTTATTCTATTCTTGTCTTGAAAGTATTATGACCGATTTTTATACTGTCTATGATTCTCTTTTATTACTAGGTGATTTTAATATAAACTTTCTCGAATTAAATACAAAAGCACCGTTATGTGAAATTACTGAGGTCTATGGTTTGCCACAGCATATAACTGAACCTACTAGAATATCAAATACAAACATGTCCTTAATTGATTTACTTTTTTCAAATATAGATTCAATCGAGGTTTGCGGAATAAGGGATGTTGAGATATCGGACCATATGCTCATTTATATAAATTTTGGAGAACCTAAATCTAGTACTTATAACTTTACATACAGAAATTTACAAAATGTTAACAATTATGCGATTTCAATCTGATATCGAACTAATACCTTGGCACATAATGTATCATATGGCGGACATAAATAGCAAAGTTGATTTTTTCAACCAATCATTATTCGACGTTATAAACCTGCATGCTCCCTTAAAAAATATCAGAGGTGAAAATAAGCCATACAGACCATGGATTACTCCGAATATTAGATTAATGCAGAGGCTTCGTAATAGGACCTTAAATAAGTTTAGAAACACCAAAAATTGGGAGGACTGGAACACATACAAGCAGTATAGAAATCTTACTACTAGCGCAATCAGATCGGAAAAAAAGGCTTATTTAACATATAGGTTTGGAGTGTGCAGTAATAAAGAAGCATGGCAAGAATTAAATAAAATTAATATTTCTAAAAAACAAAATATACAACTTCCCAATTCCTTGCAAAATATAGATGAACTTAATACTTATTTTACTAATATAAATAAAAATAACAATAAGCCTGATGAAGAATTTATTAAGAATTTTAAGGAACATAAAATTACACAAAATTAATTTAAATTTAGGCTGGTAACGCAAGATACAACAATTTCCATTCTAAAAACCATAAAGAGTAAAGCATTTGGAGCTGATAATTTAAATATTACACTTATTTTACTTTGTTGCTGCCATAATTAATCCACTAACTCACATTATAAATGTTTGTTTAGAAAAAAATCATTTTCCAGATCAATGGAAGGAGGCCAATGTTATTCCGTTGCCTAAAGTTAAAAATCCTACTGAATTTAAACAAATTTGTTCAATATCGATTCTTCCAGTTCTCTCTAAACTATTAGAAAAAATTATGGAACAGCAAATAATTGAGTATTTAAATATTAGTAATTTGATCCCTGAATATCAGCCTGGCTTCCGTAAAGGTTATGGTTGTGCAACCGCATTATCTCAGATAACGGATGATATATTTAAAGCCCTTGATAATAATTTAGCTATTGTTTTGGTTCTTTTGGATTTTACTCAAGCTTTTGACATGGTCAACCACGAAATATTATTGGCTTTGTTGCAGTATCTGGGTTTTAGCGAATCTGCGGTGGCACTGGTGTCTTCTTTTTTGTCAGAAAGAAAACAAAGAGTAGTACTTGATGGTAAAATGTCGAAAGCCCTTAATGTTGCCTCTGGGGTGCCTCAGGGTAGTATTCTGGGTCCATTACTATATACTCTATACGTCGCAATTAATAAATAAATTTCGATATTTCAGCCATCATTGCTACGCAGATGATACCCAGGTATATTATTCATTTAAAAGTACTGATATAGCCGAGGCCAATAGGTGCATTAACGCGGATTTGGACACTTTATTTAGTGAAACTCAAAAGCTCCTCTTAAAGATTAACCCAACCAAATCAGTAGCTATTCTTTTTTGTAGTGATAACAAAGATAACTTAAATCTACACATAAATAATGATCCAATAGATTTTAAAAACTCTGCCAAAAAATCTGGGTCTCATAATGGATAATAAACTTAGATTTAAAGAACATGTTACTCTTAAACTAAAAAGTGGATATTCCGCCTTAAAAACAATATTTTCGCAAAGGCACTTTTTGAGCTATAACATTAAGAAAATGCTTTGTGATGCACTAGTGTTATCACCATTAAACTTCTGTGACACCATCTATGGACCTTGTCTTGATAATGCCGATGCTAATAGATTACAAAAACTCCAAAATTCCTGTCTAAGGCTTATTTTTGGTATAAGAAGACGTGAACACATTTCTCATAAGTTAAAAGAAGCAAATTAGTTAAATATGCACAATAGACGAGTCTTACGTGCTCTTGTCCTTTTTTATAAAATTCTTAAGTTTAAGACTCCACCATATTTGCACAAAAAAATACCTTATCGTACTGATGTGCACAATTTTAATATAAGACGAAAAAATCTATTAACTATACCGTCACACAACAAAGAATTTTTTAAAAGGTCTTTTTCTTATTAATTGCACATTTAATAAACAAATTCAAAATAAATGAGTTTATCAGAAAAAGTTTTCAAGAGAAAAACCAAACTACTTCTTCTAAACCATATTTAATTGATTGTCTATACCACAAAATGCTAAATTTGAAACTTAATACTTTCCTTTTTCCCTATCCTTATCCGTCTTCGATTTTCCTTTTAGTGTGTGCTTTTTGCTTCTATGTTCTTTTTTTTTCAAATTTTAAAAAAAATTTTAACTGCTAGCTGCTTATAAATTTCTTTTTCATTTCTTATATTTTTGGCCTCAACAGAATCCGGGGAATGAACATCCCCTGAAATCTGCAAACAAGACCCGTTAGTTACCATGATTATTATCATAATAATAATTGTTATTTTAAGTTAATTAGTTAACTGTATTTATTGGTTACTAATAAACGTCTTATTATTATTATTATTATTATTATATGACCTAATATAGGAGTCTCCACTGGTTTTAATTAATAAATATAACTACTATGGAAAAATGTACTGAGTTGAAAGTATTGATTAAAGTTATATTTTATAACAGATTACCCTGTAGCTTTATCTATTATTCATCTAAAAATATTTAGTTCAATTTTAGCTAGAAACTGTAATTTAAAGACCATGTATAGCCAAAATAAAGTTTAGGTTTATATGTTTCGTAACTAAAGGAAGAAAAAATTTCTCCTCTTTCGGAAAAATTGTTATTAGGTGAAAAAAAAAACATTAAAAAATACCGAGCTTATATGTTGTAATAGTTTTACCCTTTGCCTCCATGTGGTTCATTTTTAAACAGAACGTGTGCGTCTCGTATAAAAAATCTATACACATATAATTAGACTGTGATATTTTAACTAGAACAGGAGTAATTTGTATAACCCTAAACTAGAAGCAAACATGTTAACTATATTTTTGGGCTCAAAAGTGTTGTTTGCACTCTAAGGCCAAAACGTTTAATTTTACGCCCTCAATCGCCAAGAGTAATGTTATATCACATCCTGTGGTGGCTAAGAGGAATAATTTAAATGTCGCTCTGATGTGTAGTGCATATTAATCCTATTTCAAATAATTACTAACCCGGTTTATATTTTTTGAAAAATTTTGAATTTGTAAATTATGATGTGCCTCAAACAACCAATTTTGAGATGGTTCTAGAAATATACAATGCAATATCCTTTACTCATTCAGTTTAAGGTTATAGTCAAAAGCAGTGTTATCGGGCGAGTCATAGGATTTATCAACGACAAACTCTTGTTTGTTTTTCTTTTATTACGTGTAATCATATCCTCCGCATAAAATTCGGAAGATGAATTAGATAGACCTGTGATATTTTCATATGAAAAAAGAGGATAAATATATAAATACCAGCAGTTGCAAAAATCTTTGAGCGATGTCACTTCAAAGTCAGATTGACAAGTCAGTGACAAAATGAGTAATAGAAAACAGTATCGGGTTTTTTGCATCCACAAGCGAAAAAAATGGTATTAAATCTAATAAAATATTACGAAAATGAAAATTCATCGGCCAATATCCAGGAGACAGTAGCAAAAGCTCTGGGAATCGGCATAAGGACTGTGCAGAAAATTATGCATGAAAAGTATAATTTACTACCGAAGAAGATTAAGAAATGTACACGAAAAAAGCCAAAGACAGAAGACTTAAATGACAATGTAAAAATGGATGTTCTTAATGCAATTTACGATTTATACACATCAAAAAGTAATATAACCCTTCAAAGTAATATAACCCTTCAAGTAATCGAAGATTTTTATGCGAGTTGCCACATATAGCAAGCCAGCGTATCCAGTTTTTAAAGAAATGCACGGAAAATGTTAATTCAAAATTTAGAAAAGTGGAATTTTTAGACGAGACTTGGATATTTTCTAATGGAAGTGGTTCGAAATCTTGGCAGGACGAGTCTGTAAAAAGTTTCAAGAGAAAAAAGGGATATGGGATGGGAAAACGGTTCATCATTTTGCATGCAGGTTCTTGAACAGGATTTCTCCCAGGTGCACGTTTACTGTTTTCTTCAACATCCAAAAGTATGGACTACCATGATAATATAAACTGTGAACTGTTTGAAAAGTGGTTCGTGTACATTTCTTAATCTTTTTCGGAAGTAAATTATGTTTTTTTTTCGTGCACAAGTTTCTGTACATTCCTTAAACCGATTCTCAGAGCTTTTGCCACTGGCTCCTGGATATTAGCCAGTGAATTTTAATTTAAACATTTTTTTATTAGATTTGACACCATTTTTTTGCTTATTTTTTCAGTACATTTGTGATTTTGTAGGCAATAAATAAATAATTATAGAATACTTGTTCCAATTTTAAAGCGTATTTAAAATAAGTAAATTTTTTTATTAATTATAAGACAAAATTTGATATATAAAAATTGGTAAAATCGCTTTACCAGAACTCGGGGCTAACGAAAAGTAAAGGCTATATATATATATATATATATATATATATATATATATATATATATATATATATATATATATATATATATATATATATATATATATATATATATATATATATATATATATATATATATATATATATATATATATATATATATATATATATATATATATATATATATATATATATATATATATATATATATATATATATATATATATATATATATATATATATATATATATATATATATATATATATATATATATATATATATATATATAGAAATATATATATATATTTATATATATAAATATATATATATTTATAGAATATATATATATATATATATATATATATATTTATATATATATAATATATATATATATATATATATATATATATATATATCTATATATTTATATATATAAATATATATATATATATATATATATATATATATATATATATATATATTTATATATATAAATATATATATGTATGTATATTTATATATATATAAATATACCTATATATATATATATATATAATATATATATATATATATATAATTATATATAGCCTGTATTTTTCGCATGCATGGCCCTTAATTTTAGCTATGGCTTTTAGCTGGCTCCTGGATATTAGCCAGTGAATTTTAATTTAAAAAAATTTTTATTAGATTTGACACCATTTTTTTGCTTACTTTTTTAATACATTTGTATAAATATATATATATATGTATGTATTTTTCCCATGCATGGCCCTTAATTTTAGACTGAAATTTGAAGAAATCGAATAAGTAGTTTTTTAGCTATGCCGCGAACAGACAAACTGACGGACAGACATACCTACAGACAGACGGAATTGAGAAGACATGTTTTCCAGCATCTAGGAACCCTTAAACGTAAAGATCTGGAAAAATCTCACGAGGGAAGTAATAACTAATTATCTTGTGTTTTTAACAAAAGTGTATAATATTAAATAAAAAATAAAATAATTTTTTTTTGTTATCAAAATACAAAAAAAAACAAGTTTTATTTGCGCAGGGGTGGCCCGCATTTAAATAAATGACACCGTATAAGTGGTTAGATTTTTAGGTCAAGCGGGGCTCATAATTTTTGGTCATTGATAAAAAAATCTCACTTTCATTAAGTGGCTGTATAAACAGAACATATCCCGATTGTTCCACTGATTCGAACCGATTATTAAGGCGCTTGCCATTTTGTGTATTTTTGTTTTTGCCAACCAAAAAATTTTAACCAAATACATATTTAGCGAATTTTCTTATTTAGTCCCTCGCCATTTAATATATAAAATAATATTAGTGGCTATCTTAATAATATTGCGTAATATAAGAAAAAAAACTAATTTTCTTTCTCCCTGTATATTTGTAAATAGCCCATCGAGATTTAATAGCTCGATAAAAGAATCACACAACATTTTGGTATTCACCGGTGAATACTTGTGTTTTCTGATTTGATTCATAATGTTGGTGACCTTTAGACCCGCACGATAATACCGCATTCGACTATACCTATATTTTATTTAACCAAGTTGACAAAATGTAATTCTGTTTAGCTAATATTACATACCAATAAGTGATTTCACATTTTTCAATACTTAATTGAGATCTCCTAATGTATGACCCCCTACACGCTACGCCTTAGGTCTACTACATGCCTCGGGCCAGTTTCATTGATAAATTCTATTGAAACGGGGCCAGACATTTAGGATTGTTGGCGCTATATTTTTTATTATTCATGAATGGGTAGCGTCAAAGTTTACTGAATAAAAATATAAGTTGCAGCACTGGGCTGTCGGCACTTTGAAAATCGAAGATAAAAGACGTCTAGTTTCAAACCCCATCGGCACTGCCTCCTATTACTGAGCTGTTTAAAAGTAGTTTGGCTTCGCGCTACGAATCTACCAGAGAATTTCAAAAGTATAAATAATAACTTTAGACAAAAATTATTGAGTTGAATTTTGTCGTCGGACTAGTTTAATATTTTACAATTACAGTTTTAAATGTTATTTAAATATAGTGAATTTAATATTAAATTGTTAATTACCTGCTAGTCGAATTTAAGAATACAATATTTTTATTATATAAATAAAAAAATCGGTAAATTTCCTTTATACGGAACTTCCCTCGTTTTTTTCAATTTATTCGGAATAATGAAGTGCAACTCAGTTTACTTCAGTACATAGTCACGGTATATAAGTGTTAAATATACTTTTAATTTTTATTGGTCGCCATTTTGTTTCATGATATTTGATTCCTACCAATATTTTACCATTTTCTTTCTACCTACGTCACACTTAACTTTTGGGCATAATTTAAAATAAATTCAATAAATAGTTTTTACATTGACACATACCGCCATTTTGTTACGTCATGTTGAATCGTACCAGTTTATCCCATTTGCACATTTAATTTTTCTGCAAAATTTAAAGTCAATTGAATAAAATTTCTTTACGATGATTTTTTAAAAAAATTATTTGGCTACTATTTCGTTTCGCCATCTTAAACTGAAACCTATATTATCAGCAAGGTCCATTAACTTTATAGCATGCGTCGAGCGATCTTGACATATTTCAACTCGGTGTAAGCGATCTGCTTCACTCGGCGACCGGCTTGCTTTAGCTCGGCATTGTCAATAGCTCTTCTGTGTGCCTTTAATTACATATATTAATCGTTTTTTGTTCAAAATTGAAACTCTTTTGTTACAATAAAATGCAGCCTTTAAGATATAAGTTGTTATAATTTTAAACTTAGGTTTAGGGATGTTGGTTTAAATTTTAACCAAGTTTTTTTCCATGTCAAAAAGTACGCATCGTATTTGAAAAAATATGATGTATTTTTAAAGTTTCAAAAAATATTCTTGTAAAAAGTTTTAGCATGCCAAATAGTTGTATAACTTTAGAAAATGTACATTTTTTTATACAAGGTGTCCCAGTATTGTGTTCTCGGTTTTGGTGATAATGGTTAGAGAAAAAGAAAAATTTTAAATATAAATAGTATATAGGATGACTTATATACCTACTTAAATAGTTTTTCATATACGAAACACCCTATATTTTATTAAATTTTTGAATTGTATTTAAAATTCTACGTCTATTTCATGTATTGTCCATAGGCCTAAGTTTAATTGTTTTCGAGATTAATATTTAAAAACTTGGGATTTTCAGTTTTGAACAGCTGTAGAGTCTAAACGGTTCAAATTAGAACAAAGCTGTTTGCACTTTCCTGATTTAGTTTTTAATAGTCTACCATAAATTTCTTCTCTATTTATAACCGGTACCAAGATATCAACCGAGAACACACCACGGGGACACCTTATGTATATTATAAGTATTTTTCATATTTTATTAACTACAGGTATGCTATTTACAGTAAACGCAATTATTTAACTGTTCAAACATCTTTTTTAATAATAGGAAATAAATCAGCACATAATATATGCTTAAACGGTAACAAATTAATAATTCATTTAATAATTTTTCTCATTTTTTTATACAGCCTTTCGTAGAGTCCACTTCAGAATGGCCTCCTTTTTTACCTTTTTTTTTCGCCAGTTCATTTGAATATTTCATTCTTATAAATAACCTTTGTCTTACGAATAGTCTTGGGGCATCTAGGTTTATGTTGTTTTGTCTACTTGTAATTATTTTCATTCATACTTTACTCATAATTTACGTAAAAAGTCGTTTAAAATATTCACATATGTACACAGCAAGACGAAAATGTCTTAAAACTTTTACTTGAGGAAGTAAGAAAATACTCTGAAAAACACCACTGACATCTATCGCAACGAAAAGGTCAAACTGAATAAGCAATAAACTGGCCACCTTGTCAGACCGGGTCGCCAATCGACGTCACAACCCCCGCCTCACCCTCGCGCCCACCTCGCCCGATAGCTGCTCAACGAGGTAACCTAATAGAGTTAATAAGCCTTGTATTATCAGTACTCCCTTGGTCCTCAGATATCTCCTAACCCCAAATAATATACTACTTTAACATAACAAAAAGAAGACCGTTAAGGAAACTCATTTAGAAACTTAATATCTGGGAAATATCTGCGGACCAATAGGACGTAATAGGTAAAGACTGATAATGTGGGTTATAGAATTTATGTGTCCTGAGGATGCAATAATAAAATAGCGAAACGTCGACAGTTTAAAAAAACTCTGTTTTTGTTTACTGGATCCCAACCCCAAATAATACACCAGTCTAACATAACAACAAGAGGATCGTTAACGAAAACCATTTAGACACTTAATATCTGGGAAATATCTGCAGTCCAACGGAGTAGGTAAAGACTGATAATATGGGTTTTATGAAGTATATAGAATCTATGTGTTCTGAGGATGCAACAATAAAGTTGTGAAACATCGGCAATTTAAAAAAAGACTTGCTTTTTTACTGGATCTTAACCCCAAATAATACACCACTCTAACAATTTTTTTAAACATATTACTAGGTCATTCTCATATGACCCTTAATTTTTGGTCAAAATTCGAAGTCAATCGAGTAAGTAGTATTTAAGCTATGTCGCGAACTAATAGACAGACATACAGACCGACAGACGAAAAGACGGAATTGATAAAACGTGTTTTTTACAAGGATCTACAGAGCAAAATCTAATAGGCAGATTGGCTCATATTTGTCAAAGAAATAAAAAAATTTTGTCTCACTATATAGCACAATACCAATGTGCCGGAGACCCGACCGGTACCCAGAATGTATCACAGTGGCGGCTCGTCAGGGTAGGCCTCTGAGGCCGCGCCTCACCCCCAAAATAAAGGAAAAGATAATTTTTTTATATAACTTTTTATCTATTACCAATTAGAAATATACTTTTTAACAGTTTTACAACATAATAACATTAAAAAAAAAACAAAATATAATCCCATAATAAATATTTTAGAAAATAAATTCTGACCATATCAAAAAACCGACCGTGCAAACCCATTCCTAAAGAAAGTGCTCTCGAATGAGGCGAAATAATTTTAGCTTGGAAAGTTTCGACTTCTGACGTATTTATCAACGGCCTGATTACGACAGAGCGGGATGGCGATTGCCGATGCACGCGTTTTCTATTGCAATCTTGAGGCGATAAGTCTGTAGCATGGATATGCTTTTATTGGTTATTTAAATCACATGACTAGCGAAATATTCCAACGGCTTCTTTTTACGTGGTGCGTGCGGCTGAGAAAGAAATAGGAAATAGATTGCGATAATCGCTGATTGAGGGCGTTCTGTCTTTTAAGGTGAATAAATACGCGTGAGTAAGTTTTTGTTTTGTTTTGATTTGGTAAGTTGGACCGTTCCATTTTTTGTATTTGCTTTTTGCTTTTGAAATGAATCCTATTCACGACATTATTGCTTCATTAATTGAAACGCCTTTTTTAAGAAGAAGCGAAACTGAAAAGAAACAGATATTAGGTAGCCGTCCGACGCCGAAAATTTTAGCAATATTTAACGATAAGAGGCAAGGTAAAAAATATTCAAGAACTTTTCAAATATCTTGGTACGAAACTTATAGGTGGCTATGCGGAAGTATTTATAAAGAAAGCTTATATTGTTGGCCTTGTATTTTATTAGGTTGCGTCAAAAATAATTGGAGTTCAGGGGGCGGATATTCGAATTTAAAAAATTTTTCACGAGCAGTAAAATCGCATGAAAGTTCAAGAGAGCATATTAAAAATTCGGTAGCACTTACAAGACTGGAGCAAAATAGGGCGACTATTGCGGATGCACTACAAGAAAATGCAAGTCTTAATAAAATTGTTTATAATGAAAATGTTCGAAAAAACCGTTTATTATTAAATTATTTAATTGATGTTACTATTACTTTGGGTAAGTAGGACTTGGCATTTCGAGGTCATAATGAAACAACAGATTCTTTTAACCGTGGCAATTTTAAAAAAATATTTGCATGCTTAATAAAAAGAAATGCCGAACCTACTGAACATTGTGCTAAATTTAGTAATATTTTTACGGGACAATCTAAGACTATACAAAATGAACTAATTGGTTGCATACATGACTATATTCAAGAATATATAAAAAAAGAAATCAATGACACCGATTGTTGTTTTTTTGGCGTAATTGCGGATGATAGTACTGATATAACAGAAAAATCACAGTGTTGGATAACAGTTAGGTATGTGACCAACGGATCTTTAAAAGAAAGATTTTTAGGATTTTTTGACGTTAGCGATAATAGAACAGCAGAGAGCCTTTTTCATTTAATACAAAACAGCTTAGAGCCTTATGACTTTAAAAATAAATTGGTCGCGCAGTGTTACGATGGGGCTAGTGATATGGCAGGTGAAATAAATGGGCTTCAAACAAAAGTTAGATCTATTGCTCCTTTAGCTATGTTTACTCATTGTTGCGCCCACAGATTAAATCTAGTTTTACAACAGGGAACAAAACTGATTACCCAAAGTCGTATATTTTTTACCACTTTATTAGGAATACTAAATTATTTCCACCAATCACCAAAACGGTCTTTTGTGCTTAATCAGATAGTAGGTAAAAGAATTCCGCGAGCTGTAGAAACGCGATGGTATACACGGTCTAAAATTTTAAACTTAGTGGCTAATGAATGGGACAATTTAATTATAGTATTTGAAACTATTATTAATGACTTAAGTTCTGGAACAGAATCTATTAATGGTGCAAAAGGATTTCTAAAGCATTTTAATGATTTCGAATTTTGCCTTTTAACGCATATTTATAAACAAATTTTTAGTTGCACTGATGTACTGTTTCAAATATTACAGTTAAAGCATTTAGATATAAATTACTGCATTTCGCAAATAAACCTTGCCAAGCAACGAATTATTGAATTTAGAAACGAGGACCATTTCAAAGAACTTTTCAATATTGCTAAAAAAGCCACTATTCTGCCAACTAACACACGTCGAGGGCAATGTTCTAGCGACTTTGATATTTTTACTAAATATAAAATATTATATTTCGAAATAATAGATTGTATAATTCTTCAATTAGGGACGCGGTTTGAAAATTTAAATAATTTAAATTTCTTTGCTTTAGTCGATTGCACAAAATATTCGGAATATGTTAAATGCTTTCCAGACGACTTATTAAATAATTTATTAAAAAATTATCCAAACATTTTTGACAGAGATAGATTAAAGAATGAGCTTTCTGTATTGTATAGGGATGAACAATTTTCAAATTTAGATGTCGAAAAAAGTCTAGCTTTGTTATTTAAAGATTTTAAAGCAATTTTTGCGGAAGCATATAAGCTTTTTAATTTAGTTTTAACTATTCCCGCAACAAGTGTATCGGCCGAACGAAATTTTTCATGTCTTAAACGGATCAAAACCTACCTAAGAAACACAATGACACAAGAACGGCTTTCGGGTTTAGCAATGATGTCAATAGAGCAGGAATTACTGTCAGAACTTAGTGAAGACCAAAACTTTTACGACCAAATTATAGATAAATTTGCAACCTTAAAAGACAGACGTATAGATTTAATGTACAAAAAGTAGTTTTTTTATCTTATTTCATACGACTATTTATTTTAAGTTTTAATAAACTAAATTATGTTTTTATTATCGCAATCACCGCTATATTTTAGTGATAGGTGTACATATTTTACTTGTTTTGTTTACTTTTTATTTACTTTTTTAGAGTTTATTTTTTTAGTTTTTAATGGTTTAGTAGGGCTATTGGCGATGACCTCCATTAAAAAAAAAGGTCAACGCGTCGCAGAATAATACCTCATGGGTGACGTGGAAATGTATTCACATTTAAACAAAATTAACCTCATGTAGTCTCACCCTTCAATATACTCACGAGCCGCCACTGATGTATCAGCCGGGGCGGGACGCGAGGAATAGGTAAATCGAGTCACGTGTTCAAGTGCCGCAACTTATATTTTTATTCAGTAAACTTTGGTAGCGTCGTCTATGTTTTATTTTGTTTCCATCCGGCCCAATAGGGCGGAATATCTATATGACTTTTTTTATTCACAATGTATTTTTTTTAGGACTACAGATGAGAGCAACGCTGAGGAAGCAGGAACACGGTTCGCGTGCGGGCAGTGCGATTATAAAACTATTCGTAGTGCCGATTTACAGAGGCATGTCTATACGCACGATAAAATAAACGCCCCGAAATTTTCCTGTGATCACTGTCCCTTTCAGAGCCTTCGAAAAAGTAACCTACGGATTCATCTGAGGATTCACGATAAGAAGTTCGGTATGGTGTGCGTTTTGTGTCAGAAATCTTTCAATCAGAAGGTGCAATTGGATGCGCATTACGTGTCCAAACATTCAGAACAATACGAAGTGTGGGGAGATCTTATTACGTGTAAAGTGAACAGTTGTACCCAGTGTCCCTATAAAAGTGTACAACTCAGGCATTTTAAAGATCATCTACTGACACACGAAACCGGCCCCGATAAGTACAAGTTTAAATGTAATGTTTGTCAGTACCAGTGCCTTGTAAAAAGTAATTTAACTAATCATTTACGTATTCACTTTGATCAGAAGCCTTTCCTGTGCCCTCCTTGTAACAAGAGGTTTTATAGCAAACGAAATTTAGACAATCACATAGTGACTCGACATTCGGATATCGAACGCTTGATAAACACTGTAACTCATACAAGTTTTTCATGTGACAAATGCCGCTATCGAACAGTTCACCTAACACGTATGAAACGTCATTTAAAATCGTGTAGATTTGCGCGATAGATAAGACATTTTATGATATAGATATATAAGACACAATAAATAACTAACTATAAACTTATAAAAATCAGGTTCCGATTAATTTCCTTTTTATAAAATTTTATTACATTTAAAGTTATATTATTTTATTAAATTTAATTATTATTTATTAAATTAATTATTAAGATTTTCAAAACACTAAATTAATAAAATTTAAAAAATCGAGATAATGGGTTTTTATAATTGTGAAATTTATATAGATCTGGCCCATCGATTAAAAACATTCAGAACTATCAAAATGTTACTGTAAATAATATTATCATTTCCAAAGTACAGTCAGTACACATGCAATTTTATTTTAATTATTTTAAGCTATAATTGTTATGGCCACAAAAATATATTAATTATTTGTTCAATAGTTAGGTATATGAATGTGTGTTTTGTTAAGTACAGTACATGTTAAATATTTGTGTATTTTTGTTTGAAAAGTTCTATTCATGGCAATAAAATCCTCTTGAAAAAGCTTCAAACAAGAAGCGAAACGTCGAGCTATATATATATATATATATATATATATATATATATATATATATATATATATATATATATACATATATAGTAGAAAATGGATTTATTGGAATGACTGCTAAAGCATTGGAATTTGGCAAACTATAGACACGTGTTTCTGACTTAAGGTCTTCAGCAGTGCAGTCAACTAGTTGAAAGACGAGTATAACTAGCGCCAAAATGAGTACACAAAACAACACCAGAACTCCTGTGGGTGACTCTTGCTGCATATATATATATATATATATATATATATATATATATATATATATATATATATATATAGTATCTTGGATACCGAAAAAGCATCTAATAAACCAAAAAGTAACTTAATTACCGCGAGAAAAGTTCCTTTAGACAAGTTACAACTGGTTCGAAACGGTGATCGAAGTCATTTCTGGCGGCGTTTTTCGTTTTAGGTTTATTATAAGACATTCATATCAATTCCAGCTAATCGTTGAAAATCATGCAAGTGACGTCATGATTAGCCGGGATTTGTAACAATTCTGCCTAGACGTCTTATGTGTAAACTGTCAACCGGTATTCGCAGTTCCACTGGCTAATAGCAAGTGTTAGGTTAGAGTTTTGTATTGTTTGTGCAATAGCGTTTTACCAGATTACTAGAAAGTCCTTTAAACTGGAATTAAACCCTATTCGCACAGTTCACACTGCCTAGATAAGTAATGCGTGTTGTGGCTTCTAGAAAAGAACCACGCTCGGCTGTAGGTATGTTGTACGTTTTGATGTTTTGTTTGTTTTAAAGTCTAAAAATAACTGGATAAAGCACCTATATTCTATAAGATTCAATATATACCTCTTCTGTTAATCATTTACAGCCGTATTCACTAAAGAGGTTTAAGTCACACAAAATATGACTATGACATAAGCGAAACATAGCTGGCGAACAAAGAGTTTTAACTGCCATGGCAACTAGATCTGGTTTTAAACTTAAAACTTTTTAGTGAATACTGGGGTTATTGTTTTTTTTTTAAGTGTGTTGTATTTACGTTAACTGCTGTAAAAATACCATTGTCGCTAATTCTGGGGTCATAGATGTTTAAACATACGTATTTTTCTTTTACCTAAATTAATAAAAACAGAAATACATTAGCTAATCTAATACGTTACGAGACTTAATACGTAATATACAAAATAACTAAAAAAGTATCTTATTAGGTATAAATATTATATATAAGGTAAGTTAAGTATTTAAGTTCCTTTTCTCAGTGGCGTACGTAGTTTTATATACAACTTTACGCTCAATTAGGAAAAAAACAAAAACTGAACTTTTTGGTTGTTGAAAATTTTCGTCTCAAAAACCCCCAGAAACATTTTCTATACACGGCATTGCCTTTTTTTAAGAGTAACTAATACCCAGAGTAACTTTACTTTTCCAAAGTATCTTTGACACCTCTGTATAGATATATACGAGGCATGTTTTTTAAGTAAGTACCGTGTTGGAATTTTAAAAAAACGTGCAAAGATATCGCAATAATTTTATTTTTACATGAAAGCCTGTACCTTAATCTACTTTTCTACATAATTTCCGTGAATATTGAGGCACTTGTCATAACGTGGCACCAGTTTTTGAATACCCTCCTCATAAAATTCTGCCGCCTGACTGGTTAACCACTGTGTCACAACTGTTTTGACTTCGTTATCGTCTTGAAGACGCTTACCGCCCAGGTGTTTCTTCAAGTGCAAGAACTTCACCTTCATTGTGGTACCGCTCAAGGAAAGTCAATGCACTGCCTAAACGTTGGGTTTTGTGCAAATCCGTCAACATTTTCGGAACCCAACGTGAACACAATTTCCGGTAATTCAAGTTCTCGGTCACAATGCGATACAAAACACTACGAGAACATTGAGGAGAGTAGTCGCACAATAATGAAATTGTAAAGCGTCTGTTCTCTTTCACCTTTTCGTCCACTTTCTGCACCAAATCTTCATTAACGATCGAAGGACGCCCACTCCGTTCTTCATCATGCACATTTGTGCGGCCATCTTTAAATGCTCTCACCCATTTCCTTACCATTCCATCACTCATAATGTTTTGTCCGTAAACTTCACAAATCGTATAACAGCACGTACTTCACAATCGGCGGGACTCACGATTGTCGGAGGCATCTTAAACACTCAATAAACAACGTATACAATGAAGAATCAGACTGTAATGGCGTCTGTGCGTAGACAAGAGAGGTAGGTAAAGCGCGCATGCGCGGAACGCCGACCGTAGCGCTGCGGCGGCGGAATCGCAAAACGCTACTTACTTAAAAAACATGCCTCGTATATATATATATATATATATATATATATATATATATATATATATTATCTTAACACGAAAAAACTTTTAAAGGTAATTTTGATATAGTTACGGAAACTTTGGCTAATCTAATATTAAAGATTTTAAAGTTACTACTCTAATTAGGTATTACAGCTGCTCCATCAAAATATACAGGAGAAAAATATTCTGAAAATAAATGTGTAATGCCCTAACGATCTCTTGCAATCTTATCATTATAAAATATACAATTAGGAAGCTCAAATGATTTTCGCTGTGACTTCACAAAACTCCAAAACTTCCTTGGGTCCTCACACCCGCCAGATAATTATTAAACAATCTAAAATCAGTGTTTTTAAAGTCTTTATACGAATTTTCAAACTTTAACCTCTTTCAAAAGACCACTTGACTTTTTAAATGTGAATCATTCTGCGTCAAGCCTGGACAGTTGACATCGAGGCCATTTCCCTGGTTCGACCATATAGCTTGTGGTAAATTAAAATATCCATAAAAGATAAGATTTGCTGACGAGTTCAAGAACTTTACAGTGATGTCGGTAAATATCAACATTGGGGTTGGGTGTATTTTGTGTTTATTTCGTCTATGGCCTCCTAGTGTCCGAGTTCTTTAACTTCGTTTTTGTGTCACTTGTTTACTATTTGCTTACTATTAGCGCAATCAGTGACGCAACTAGGGGGGGCTAGGGGCAGCTTAGCCCCCCCGCCAGACGATTGGTTATCATATTTTGATGATGCAAATCCGATAATAGTCAAATTGAAAAGTGATATAGGTGGGGTAAATGTTCTAACATTGAAACATAATGTAAGTCATTGACATAGATATTTAATTTTTGTCGACTACACATATTTAAAATAAAAATAATACTCTAAAAAATGGAGAAAATTCTCAAAGTTATTTAATTGTTTGTAACAAAATAATGTTTGTCCAGTATATGTATAGGGTAAGTCTGGCAAGCGAGAACCCCCCTTTATATCTGTAATAGCTGAGAATTAAAAAAAACTTTATATAAAATACTTTTAATATTCAGCGAACTTTATTTTATGACGAGCGTTCACTATACAGAGTGGTTTTAAAAAAGTTGGGCGTGTCTAACTTTGCATTTTTAAATGTAACTCTGTATTTTTTATTTCAGTTTTGAATTCAGCTGGCAATTCTGGATGTTTTTTGTATAACATCATGGTAAATTTAATAGTTTTCGCCAAAATGATTTGAAATAAAAAATGTAGTTTCCCTCTACGATTGTGACGCAACTACCAACTGCAGCCAATACCAGTAACAAGCATTGTTATCAAAATTGTACCAGTTAATATCCATTTGCAACAACAATATTTCGATTTTAATTTTTTATTTATTAATAACTAAACAAATAATCAAGGAAGTAACAATTAATTAACGGTAGAAAACGCAAAAACTATTAAAAAAATTAAACGTGATAAAACCAGTGGATGAAGTTTGGGATATTACAAAATGTTAAACTCTCAAATGCTCGAAAGTGTTTCCATTTTTTTCGATACACAGTTGTAAACGTCTTTGATTATTTCTCTTCACATCTAAAAGAATTACATAAACTTGTTCTTTGATATATCCCCAAAGGAAAAAAATACATGGAGTAAGATCAGGTGACCTTTCTGGCCAGTTTATACTCCCTCTTCTTTCTATCCATTGTTTGTATAAGTTTGATCCAAATAACTGCGAACAATGTGGGAATATTGAGGAGGTGCCCCATCGTGATGGAACCACATAACTTGTCAAACCTGTTGAGGGACCTCTTCCAAGTATGTAGTCAAATCGTTTCTTAAAAAATTTAAGTAAATTTCGTTCCTTAAAGTGCCGTCAAAAAAATGTGGTCCAATAACCTGCAATCCTAAATACATTTAACGATCAAACTCTTTGATTGCTTGACAGCTGTCATCCAATAAGCTTGGATCAAGGCCAGTGTTGAAAAATATGTGATATATTGCTATTTGTTTTCATATTAACATTGTTAGTTAATTGTGACATAACTCTTTTGAACTTGTTTGTATTTGAGTGTAATATTCTTGTAATTGTGATGGATTCCATACATTGTAAGAATGTCATTATTTGGAAATAAAATTATTACTATTATTATTATTACTGTAATGTAATAAGTGCATGCTGTTTCTATTAACAGCTCCATTACTTTTAAAAGAGGATTCGTCGGTGTATAAAATATTTCTCAAAAATGGTTTATTTTCAATAACTCGCGTTTGAAAATGTCTACAAAAATTTACCCTGTTTTGGAAATCATCCCCATGGAGTTCTTGGTTAAGACAGAGGTGATAAGGATGATACTTATGTTTTCTATTAATTCGGGATACTGTGCTCTGCGAAATATACAGATCATCTGCTGCTGAATAGGTACTTGCATTTGGATTTTCCACTATACTCAAAATAACATTGGTTTCATGTTCCTCACTCATTATGAACTGTTTTTTCTTTCTTCTTATTGCCGGTTGTTCTGAAATGAAGCAATACTTTGCGAAATACCTGACGGCTTGGTTCTCTTCTGTCAGGAAAATGCATTTTATAACGACGTTTTGCTGATTTAATTTGGCTACGTTCTCCAATAATTAAAATCATATCAGTTAGTTTGTTTAAGGAAAACTGTTGGTTATTATTCATCTTTAATTATGAATATAGAAAATAAACAAGTCTTGAAACTAGATAACTTCGATACTTGACAGAGATAGGCAAACAAAAACAAAAGAAAAACCACCATAGTTACGCACATGTTTAGCCTACTATTATTAATTATCACAGACTCATGTTAAGACGTCTTTTCGTTGATGACCGTAATATTGGTCTAAATTTGGCTGTGAATTCTTTTGTATTATTTAAAATTTTGACATCCCACTCAAATTTTGGATAACAATACAAGGATAGTCAAATAAATTTAAGAGCAGAGGGGGGTTGCCCCCCAAAACCCCCATTGAGTGCGCCAATGATAACAGTAAAGTTTGACGCAGCAAAGCATGAAAGCTATAAAAAAATTTTTACAAGTGTCATTTTGGCGAAAACTATTAAATTTACGATAATAGTATGCTATACAAAAATATCCAGTATTGCAAGCTGAATCCAAAAATGAAATAAAAAATACAGGATTACATTTAAAAAGGCAAAGTTGGACCACGCCCAACTTTTTTGAACCACTCTGTATAGTGAACGCTTCTCACAAAATAAACTTCGCTGAATATTTGATATAAAGTTTTTTTTCTGATAGCTGAGTATCAGATTCACCCTGTATATTGCCAGACTCACCCTGTATATTATGTTATACCGGGGAAGTGCTAACTTTTGAACTCCTTAAAATTTTATATGCGGGTTTCGTCATTCTATGTAACTTTAAAGTTCGTAATTTATTCAAAAAAAATATATATATTTATTTATATATATATATATATATATATATATATATATATATCGCCATACATGGTAATTAAATCATATGATGGTCTAAAAAAACTAAAAAAACAAAAACTTAAACAATGTCGAGAGTTTATAATTAAATCATAGCCGTATAAAAAAATGCAGCCTAATAAAATGTATAAAAAAATATTACTAAAACTGGATCAACTGGTAAAATTTTGATTCGTTTCAAACTTGTACCATAAATAGATTAGAACTGTGTCTCAACAATTCTGATTTAGAATGCCATAGGCGTAGATATTCAGTTTTTTATGGGTTCAAAAGCATACATATTTTATATTTTGAGAACGCTAATCGATTATAGTCAAATAGATAATAGATATAGTGGGGTAAATGTAACACTAAAAAATGGCTGAAGACATTGTCGCAGACTCTTACTTTTTTTTTCGATTATACATATTTAAAATAAAAAAGACGTGGTATTTTGAAAAACGGCGAAATATGGCAAATGTATTTAATTTTTTTGTTCATTGTAGTGTTAAGATTAAGATAAACCTAACATAAAAATTTTCATGACTTTGTTGACTTGGAAAAAATATCATGCACAAAACATCATTGTTTCTTTAAAATTGTTTTTATCCTCAAATCATATATATATTAAGTGTCAGGGCTTGAGCCCCCCCAAAAGTCGATGTTTAGTTGCGCCACTAAGCGCAATCAGATTGGTAATATACCTACATCACCACAGAATTACTCTTGAGAATATTCAAATAAGTAAACTTAAATTTTATTTATTATTTGCAGTATTTTAGTTCCTGTTCCAAGCAAGCGTCCGAATACTTCGCTCTTAGGGCAGAAAGTAATTCTAGATGGTGTGACTACCAGGTTCGTCTATTTTTCTCTAATAGAGATGAACTTGAGCTATAACATCTGCTTTTGGAGTGCCTGTTCTGTTACTCTGTTCACGTTGGCCTTTGTTTTGCAGAAAAAAAAAACCATTAGAATTCTCTGCAATCTTATACTTGAACTTGGAAACAGTTTGATTCCAGAAAATTCTATCAAATTTAAATACACTGCGCAACTTATTTAACGCACAATTGACAATTTGACATAATTTTGATATTGGTCTTCTCTCGAACCTTTAAATCAATTTTAAAAAAACTTTTTTTTAAGAGTTTTTAGGGATTGATAAGTGTAGATGTTAACAAAAAATTACCTCGATTCGTTACTCAGTGATGTAAAGATTGATGTATTGTTCCTGAAGTTTGAAGCACTCTGTAGATTGCATCAGTAACAATAGAAAACCGCTTTTAAGGCAAAAAAATAGCCCACTTTTTTGAACATTTTGTTTTTCTTTTTTAATTTATAAAACAACACATGGAGTTAAATACAACTTTTAATAGCATAAAAAAAATAAATTAATATCTGGTGATTCCACCCCTGCCTCGAGTGACATCTCGGAATCATTAGTTTATGCTTAAAATCATGGATTTTAGTTCGTCTTGATCAAAGCCATATGTCGACAAGATGTTCGCTCAATTGTTGTAATTTTTGGGGTTCTGTAGTTCGTAGCCGTCTCCCATAGTCTATAGGGTTGAGATCAGAGCTATGTGAGGGCGGGCATTGCCATGCATAAGCAAGAAATTAGGTCCAGATTGGGGTGCATATGGGATGACATTTCCTGTATATTTTCTTAAGGTTTACAGCAACACAAAAGTGTAAATGCCAGTTTTCTCTGTTTTGGATGAACCGGTTTTGTTCAACTTTGCTTTTTTGTTCTACACGTGGAGCCGTAAACTGTACCGCAATGACTTCGTTAGTGTTCGCTAGATGGCGTTGTTTCAGAATTCTCCAAATAACGGTGATTTACTCAAAAAAATCAAATAATGTGTTATGACTTTTATATCACAGTTAATTGGAAGCTATGAAGGCCATTAAATAGTGGAATAAAACATCTAATAAATAAATCTAAGTCCGCATTTAGATTAAGAAAATTGATGATGACCTTATTGTAAAGAATCATACCCACGTAGTTTGGCAAATTTGAAATATATGTTTGAAAGATTACCTTTCTTTAATAATTCTAACATACAAAATTTTTTGGATGAACCACTTTTTTTCAAATTAGAATAAACAAATTAGGTTTTTTGGAAGGTTGTACTTAACTTGTTTTTGGAGTATCGCTAAACATATTTTTCACAAAATATAACTTATGAATTACGTAAAAGTTTAATTATATAATGCTTTATAATACAAAAATGTATTATTTCTAACCAAAACAACCTAATTAATATGTAGATATTCTAAAATGTTGACCACCTTTGATATGAACACCTAATTCAGTCAGCTGAGTAATAAATAAACAGATAACTCGTGTGGGTCAGAAAATAATAAAGGTCCTAGACTCTGTAGAGTAATTCCATTATAATGGGAGACATCAATGCTCACCATAGGTTATGGGGAAGTAGCGAGAATAATGTGAAAGGTATTATAGTGCGGAAATTGTTGAGAATAGAGATTTGGTCGTTATGCATGATGGCAGATTTACTAGATTGCTTCCTCCTGGAAGTGATCCTAGCCCACTTGATTTGACATTAGTCAGCATGGATTTGAGCTCTAAATCCATATGGAGGATAATTCCAGACTGCGGAAATAGTTACCACTGCCCCACCATGTGTTCTATATATATTGACACAAACAATTAGTTTGCAAGTAGATAATCCAAACAGGCTAGTTAAAAAAAAAATATTAAAAAAGCAAATTGGCCTCTCTTTGATTTTAAAGCAGAAACCAATTTTGGTAATCTGCCAAATATTATCACCTATGAAACTTAAAAAAAAAAACCTTAATATGATAGCTGCGGAAATAATACCTAACCCAGTAAACATTGAAACGTTATTATAACGTATACTTTGATGAACGTTTCATTGGTTGAAATATAGTTTTAGGTCATAAAATCGACGGTTATATTTTGGTTCTATGCGAATCATTGTTTACGAATCGTTATAATAACGTTTTAAGCCGGCAAAAACGATTTTGTTTACTTTAAAAACGTAATTTTTTCACCTTTTATAAATCTAAATAAATCTGTTCATGTAGCGTTTTTACAACGTAGCAATATTACTTTGTATTATATATAATTACGATTTTTTATAACGTTTCTTAATCGTCCAGGAAGCCTTAAATTTATCCACGCCAAATCACATGACACTTGAGCTCACTTTTCATTGGTTATATGAGCGGGCGTGCCGGTGTCGGCGATGTGTACCAGCCATTTTGTGAATTTGTTATTGTTTTTGCCGTTTGCGTTCGTGCGTAAATAGACCCAAAATTGAGTTTACAAAACATGTTTTCTGTGCTAAGGAGTTGTTGTAGAGGTAAGGTTGATTTGTATTAGGCTTTTTTGATGAAAATGTTGATAAAACTATAAGTATGTAGTTATAGAATAAGGCCTTGTCTAGCTTCACCGGCTTCTGTTTTTTTTTGTCTTTCAAACAATATTTGATTTTTTTTTCATGTATTTGGTATTGAGTACAGAATATACAGGGTTGAAAAATACACAAGAGCAGTGAATTATGAACAGATGTATAAAAAAAAATCCCTCCGTATCAAATATTTTGTATGATATTTGTTTGGACGATTTTTTTGAAGGTTTTTAAAACGTTGTTTTTAGCGTTAACTTTTAATTGCATCTAAAGAACTTCAAGAAAATACAGGGTGTCTAAGAACTATTATGTGACAAAATTTTGGTAACGTATGAGTGACATAAAAATAACACCACAAATTGGGGACCTCTGTTTTTATATATCCCCTTGCGGAAATATACAGTTCCCCTAATAGGCGCCAATTTTCTCGAACGTTTTTATAATCCAAAAAACGTTACTCAATTATTATATTGAAGGAAAAGAACCTCATAGATTGTGGACCAAAAATGTCGGAATATTAAATTCTCAAATTTCACTACTTATACCATATATTACTTCAGACTTTGTTCGAAAAATATGATCTTTACAATTCGTTTCAAAATGGAAAGCTGCGGAATATCGCAGTTTTCTTTTATATTACGGAGTAATACTTTTCCATAACATGCTTCCTGATATTTATTATGAACATTTTCTTTTACTTCACTGTGCTGTTTTTATATTATCATATAATCAACTAACATCAAAATATATTGATTCTAAATTTGTTTCAATTTCTTCTTGTAGCCCTCCATGAAAATGTTTTTGTTTATAATGTACATTCTCTTCTTCATGTTGTCAGTGTCAATTCAAATGTATGGATCAATTAATCATTACACCTGGCCGTTCTACGTTTTAGGAAGCATGTTTTACAAAAGGTTTATAATCGCCGAGTTAATCAGACTCACTCTTAAAAAGCAAGATGGCGGACGCCCCAGATTGCATTTTTAAGGGAAGAACTGGAGAACGTAGTTGTTATGAGACATATTATACGTACCATAAAATATGAAAATATTAGTAATTAACGCAATTAAAACCGTTTTCTTGTACTATATTTGTTTTAGGCTTAAAATTTATGTTTTTATATTTTACTTTCAGATTTATGTTTTTATATTTTACGTTATTTTGATGTTTTCATATGTGAGTACGTTTCTACTCAATAAATGTTTATGTTTATCTATGTTCAGACCTTATGTTTCAGATACATGTTTTAAGCATTAAAAATTGAAAAAAATGCCAGTTTATATTCTTTCATCCCGACTAGGTTAAATTTCTTTGTAAAAATCATTTATTATGTAATCTGTTTTAAATACATATACACCTCTAATTGAGAGGAATATTTTATATTTGTTAACTACCTACGTTTCTAGTTTCACGTAAATGCTATTAAAGAAGTGTTAGATATAACGTTTATATAACTATTTATAAAACGTATTTTTAACGGAAGATTCATACGTTAGAAAGTAAAAAATAGAATGTTTAATACACATTGCTTCAAACCCAATTAAATTGGTTGTTTTAGCGTCTCGGATAACTATATACATAACGTTTTGTCAACGTTGATTTTTAATTTGAAACAATCGTTTAGCAAATGATTACAAATCACGTTGATTTGTGCGACGTTTTTGTGTCGATTCAACGTAAATCTAAAAACTAAAAAAATCTAAAAAAGGAAAACAGCAATCTCCACATTCAGAAAGTCTCCAAATCTGTCCAACTTTATGAATGCAAAAAAGAAACAATAGCCATCACAAAACAATTCTTAAAACAACGAAAAAAGACAAAGTTTAGAACATATTGTTCTACCCATAATCGAGAATCAAATAGAGTGTGGAATACAGTTAGGAGATTTGCACATACTCAAGTAAATAAGCCATACCCTAAACTTCCCAATCAATAAATAGCATATGAAATTCTGGACAAACTCGCTCCATGTGCGATTGATCCCCAGTTCTCATTAAGACCATGCGATCCCCAGGATACCGACTATTTTTTGACATAAACGATTTAAAATATGCTAGTGCAAATAAAAAGGATAAGGCCACGGGCCTAGACAATATTACATATTCTACGATTTCTCATCTACCAGAAACATGATTAAAACACCTTCTTAACATATGTAGCAATATTATAAAGGGGGAAAATATACCAGAATCCTGGAAAAAACACTAATAATGGCTTTTCCCAAACCAAACAAAAGCCCTAAACTAATTGATAGCTATAGACCAATAGGCCTGGGATCTTGTATCGGCAATTTTTTAAAAATATGATAAACAATAAAATTTATTGGGACTTAGAAAATAAAAACTTTTTTTCTTCATCAGATGGGTTTCAGGAAAGGTATGGGAATAAACAATAACATCGCATATATTACAACATTCATACAAACAGCCTTTAGTCAAAATCAAATAGCTATAGGTGTATTTTTGGATATCAAATCAGCCTACGACAATACCAGTATATACCGGCTATATGATCAACTCACCGAGGCAGGTGTTCATCCATCTTTAAGCAGCGCAATATTTAGGATCTTGGAAAATAGATCTCTGTATATTAAAGATTCCAATGATAATATTATAGGCATAACAGCTACCAATGGACTAATTCAGGGCTCCCCCTCAGGCCCTTTCTTTTTAACATATATATAAAAAACCTGTTTGACGTCCGTCCGGATATTGCACAGGACAATATCGAAACTCGGCTTATTGGTTATGCAGATGATTTGGTTGTGATTTGCAAATGGGTTAATGTCATACAAATGACAGCTAATCTAAATCAATATTTAAATCTAATAACAAAATGGCTAGAAAATCACGATTTAAAACTCTCGCAGAATAAATGTGAGGCTGTCTGGTTCAAAAAATCTCGGTATACACAATATTCCCCAAATTATACATTAATAATACATTAATTAATTATAAAGATAACATCAAATGTTTAGGAATATATCTAACTAAACATTTTAAGTGGGACACTCACATTAGTGAAATGATTATTAAAGCAAAAAAAGCCTGAACCTCATGAGAGTATTTTGTGGGACTTGGTAAGGAGCAGACCCAAAAACGCTGCGAATTGCTTTCGGGCGGTTGGTCAGGTCTTATCTAGACTTTGGCTCAATATTTTTAAAATCAACATCCAAATAAAATATTAACAAAATAAATGCCATCTTTTATCAGAGCCTAAGACTGATTAACGGTTGTAGACGAAGTTGGCTCGCTCACAAATGTCTCATCAAACCTTTAATAATAAATAATAACCCCATCATAAATCTGCTTACTCAACTAAAACAAAATCTGGTTGACTACCAATCATATCTGTTAAATGCCTTGCAGCAAATAGAACCTTTTCAGAAAATTGTAAGAACAAGTGATCAATTGTTTTGAATAGGAGAAAATTATCGATTACAACATATTCCAATATTAAAGCTAAATTAAAAAAAAAATAGTGTGAACGCTAGGCAGGAATTCATCGATCTGCGGAGGAGTATCGTAACAACTATACATTTCTATATACCGATCAAAACAGGGTGAATCTGTAGAACATGGTATCCGTATTCCAGAGATAGAATACAACTTTTCTGGAAAGCTGCCTGGTAAGATCAATATTTCAAATATCAAGAGAGCCATGATCTTTACTTACTCCAAAAGTGCAATAATACAAAAACTAAATAGATCCTCTATTTATTCAGACAATGACCATATCACGCTGCTTACCAAAAGATTCATCTTAGAGGGCTGGAATATAACATTAAACGTCCAATTAGCATGGATACCTGGACATGCGGGTATTGTTGGAAATGAAACTGAATGCCGAAATAGGAAGATGACTTAAAATTCCCAGGGATCTACAGCTGAATAGGCAGGATATAAGCAACATCTGTAAAATTAGGATCAAGGAAGATTTTATTAATTATTGGCAAACCACCAGAGAGGGAAAAGGGAAGTTTTATACACGGGTTCAAAAAGATTTTCCTAGTAAACCATGGTACGAAACAATACCTTATGTAGATAGACGCCGTATAACTACAATAATAAGAATGAGAACGGGACACTGCAGAGCATTTACATCGTATCAAAATAAAAGAATCCCCGCTATGCGAATGTAGACAGATTGAGAACCTTGACTATATATTTTTTGATCGCCCTCTAAATATAATTCCGGGTCTGAATATTTATGATAATCTTAGACAAAATGGGTTAAACACCCCATTCAATATAACTTCGGTCCTAAATAATCTAAATACCTCCAGAGTCAAATCCCTGATCACATTTAAGAAAAATAATATCAATTTATAAATATTGAAAATATATGTGAATGCCTATACATTTAAAACAAATAACGTAGTACCTACGTATCTTGCATATGTATATTCAGATGTATACATAATTGAATTATAAAAAAATAGATAAATAAACCCTACCAGCATTATATTTAGTGTTTTTTGTTGTTTGTTACTCTTTGTTTGTGAAGGATACGAGTGAAAGACCAACTTCCCGTGCTAAAAAAAAAAAGAAAAACGAAATTAATAAAAGGAAATAAGTGGAAAAAGTAATCCAGAAGAAAAGACTGGGACCAGAATGATGCAAGAATCAGACTGCGTGGACCCAAAGCTCTTCTCCTTTGGGTTAATGACAGCGCCATAAAAAAAGAACTGAACTGAACTAAACCCAACACTGACTCTAGAGCATCTAGTGGAAGCCAAGATACGTTAGCAGGGTTTTAAAGAAAGAAAATTTTAAAAATATTGAAATATACAGGGTGTACCGGGAGCTTAGAGCTCGCCATCCGGACATTCCATCGAAAACATCTCTAAACCGGAATAAGGTGTAAATCATCTGGAAGGGTCGCTCTTAGCTCTGAATAAGCCCCGGGCGAAGAGCAATTTGCAAAATGCAGTGCCAAAAACATATATTGAAATTGGTATATTTTATATTCAAAATTTATCAAATTCCATAAGTATAATTGTTGCCAAGACCTATTATATTGTTCAAACCTTAATTTATAACAGTTGCTTAAACTTATGGATAAACATTAACTTATATTTGACAACATCGTTTGCGCATGTGTACTAGTAGTAACTTCTTTGAAAATAAAGTACAGTTGGTTCGGAAAAAAATGAATACGATTTTTAGAGCGGTTTTTATTTTTTTACGAAAATGAGCAGTGTATATCTTGTCAAATATTTAATGGTTATGGTGAATGTCAACATGGATGTATGATATGGATGTAAACATTATGAATTTGTAATCATTCATGCATAATAACTTATTACGATATGTAGCTTCTTACGGAAATAGGTATAGTTTTTTTAGATTCATTTATTTAAGTTAACAATACAAATAAGGGAAACAAATTAAATTACTTAAATTAATATTTGGTCATGTATCCATCAGTCTATGATTGCTTGCAGTCTTCTATCCATCTGCATGAAACCTGGCAAAAAGTCCTCTCTTACAGACAATTCTTCCCAAACTTCTTGGATAGAATTCCACAACTCTTCAGCATCTCTTGGCATAAAATCTCTTTGATATAGCCGTCTTGTTATGACCCCCCACACATTCTCTAGCATCTGGGCTATAACTTGGCCATTGTAGCACTTCAATATTGTTGGCCCTAAACCATTGCGTGGCAATGTTTGACGTGTGCACAGGACAATTATCCTGCTGATAAATGAAATTATCTTCGGGATATAAAAGTAGCACACTGGGCCGCATCACATTTTCCAGTATATCCACATATGTTTGGCCTACAAATCTTCCGTTAATTCGCCATGCCACACCCATCCCTCTTGATGAAATCCACCCCCAGACGTTAACGCTAAAATGACCCGCAGCTCGAAAATGGTTCACGTAGTTTGGGTCAAATCTTGAGTTATTTGGCCTGTACACTTTAATTTTACCCTGTTTGCAAGATTGAAAAATCTTTTCTTCTTCACTAAAAATTACACTGTCCCAAAAATTTTTGCCGCGGTTCACGTGATTTAAGGCGAACAGAAGACGAGCTTGTCTTTGTTCTACGGTCAGCTCCGTTTTGTTTGCCGCCACTCTGCAGTTTAAAGCAGAATCTTGAAGTCTTTGCCACGTTGTGGTTTTTCGGCCAGGAAATCCAGATAGGATTCGGGCTTCCTTTGCAGTACGGAATGGATTCTCTTCTAAAGCTCCTAAAAGAGCTCGATCTTGATCTGCAGTGCTGATCTTTGGCCTTCCCGAACCCTCCTTCCTTTTTAAAGACTGTTCATCCCTCCACCTTCTACTAATTCTATATACGGTTGCTCTACCAATATTAAAATGTTGGGCAACTACTGTGAGGGACCAACCATCTTCCAACTTGGAAATTATTCGCGCCTTTAGTTCAACAGAAGTATGAGGAGGCATTTTTTAAAAATCTTTAGATTTTTACATGACAAGTTGTCAAAAAATCTTGACAACAAATAGTCGTAAATATGACTCATTATCCTAACCTGATGTGACATAATTGAAGAACACTGCCCAAACTTATTTAAGTATTTTTTTTGCCGTATTCATTTTTTTCCGAACCAACTGTACAATAATAGGAAATACATGTTCTTCCAAATCAAACAGCACATTGAAGAAAATTAGACTTTAGTTATTAGTTATCAGAAAGATTTATATTATATTCAGTATAAGAACTTGCCAGGGGCTAATGATCTAAATGATTATTTTATTAATGTAAGCAAAAATGTTACCTCTAGTATCTCGCCAAGTTTGGACCCTCTTTCGTTTCTCCCTCCTTCAAAAAATTTAGCTGATAGCTTTTTCTTAAGTCCCGTTAGCAACACTGAACTATTGAAGGTAATACATAATATTAAAAGTAAATCTTCGTGTAGCACTGATGGCCTATCAATTAGAATATTCCTGAACTTGCCACTCCCAGTCATAGAGGCCCTTACAACATTAATAAATGAGTCCTTTATAAAAGGTGTATTCCCTGATTGCCTTAAAACAGCTATAATTATTCCACTTCATAAAGGCGGCGAAAAAACTAACTCTTGCAATTATCGCCCAATTGCACTACTACCAGTGCTATCAAAAATCATCGAAAGGCTACTGAAGAACCGTCTTATGCCATTTCTCCTGAAACATCAGATAATATCCCCGGAGCAGTTCGGATTTCTACCCAACAAGTGCACCAGTGACGCCATGTTCACGTTGCTTAGAGGCGTCTACTCATCTCTCAATAACAACCACCCAACTGCCTCAGTTTTTTGTGACTATGCGAAAGCCTTTGATTGTGTTAGTCATGAAATTCTGATAAACAAACTACATTTTTATGGAATTCGTGGTACTTCTTTAAATTGGTTCAAATCTTATCTTGGAAAAAGGCAACAACTTGTAAGGGCTAATGGTTCCGATTCTGATTGTAAGTTGATTACAAGTGGAGTTCCTCAAGGTTCAGTCTTGGGACCTATTCTTTTTTTGTTATACATTAATGATATCACGAACCTTAAAATTAATGGAAGAATCTCCCTTTTTGCTGATGACACAAGCATAACATGGAGTGATTTTGATACAACGTCTTTACACTCTAGTATCTCCAAAGACTTGGTTATAATTAAGGCTTGGTCCGATTCCAATATGCTTTGTTTTAACGTCGATAAAACGGTGGCGTTATCTTATAAGGGAACTTTACAACCACTTCAGGTACATAACAGCAATATTGAATACGTAGAGTCGGTTAAATTCCTGGGTTTAAATATAAATAGCAACCTAAAATGGTCTAATCATATTGACACCTTAACTAAAAAACTTTCTACCGCCTGCTTCGCCATTCGATCAGTTTCAAAAGAACTAGACGTTCCTTCTGCCAGACTTACTTATTTCTCTTTATTTGAATCCCACCTCCGCTATGGCCTTCCCTTTTGGGGCTGCTGTACCACCGAGCAATTTCGTAGTATTTTTATGCTTCAAAAGAGAGCCATTCGTTATTTGTTTGGTCTAAATAATAGAGCTCACTGCCAATACTATTTCAAAAAACATGAAATATTAACACTTCCTGCATTATTTATTTTGGAAACGGTATGTTTGCTGAGAAAACATATAAACACCCTCCCAGAAAGGCCACAACATGTATACCCTACCAGAAACTCTAGGCATGATATTTATCTTCCCATTCCTTCCACAGAATTAATAAAAAAATCAATTATTTACAACGCCATAAAACTTTACAACAATCTGCCAGTACATTTAAAATCTATCCCTATGCTTGCACAATTTCGAAAAAACACCAAAGCATACCTCATTGAGAGACCACTTTACAGCGTTAATGATTTTTTTTACAGTGAGTAAGTCTCTTTAAATTGTCACTAAACTCGCTTGTTTACTTAAATCTTTTGTGAGTCATGTCCTAACTCATAGCATAGAATTTTGTAAATCATTGTATAGGGAAAAGAACTGTCGAACAATCACTTAAAAGTTAATTATTTTTGTTAGGTATTAGATTAAAAACAATTTAATTCTTTTTGTATACTACATTCTGCACTAGTTCAATATACCTTCTGTTTAACATCACAATTATTTGTATAACTATAATAACATAGAGTTTAAGGTCGCATAGTTGCAATTTTGATTTCAATGTCATCGAAATTATTCACCTCGTACATGTGTGTTTGTTTACTTTTATAAGGTTATCATGATTCATTTGCTGTTTGCAATGTTATGCTATATTCTAACGTGTGTTTTACGATTTGGTAAATTGATAATTTACATTTTAAAAAAAAAAAAAAAAGCACTGACTTGTCGAAATTATTTTCGATTAATGTTTTGATATGTCTTATTTTTAGGTATATTTTGCTTTGTCCATAAAATTGTAGAATTTTTCTGCGGCAATAAAGCATACTTTTGTTTGTTTGTTTGTTGTTTGTTTGTAAGGAGCATCTAAGAATCTGTAATAAAACCAATACTAATACTAAAGTTTAGAGTTCCTATAGAAAAAGGCCGAAAATAATTAAACACGACAAGAATTCAAAGTTTTGCCAATTTCCCATAGCGGTTGAAAAGGACAATGATTGCATGAAGTAAGTGTTGTGGTGTTATTTCTATTTATGGAAACTTTAAAAAAAGAATTTTTGTTTGTTTATAATTATGACCTCATCAGGAATAGGAATTTCATTAATTATTTTATTCACATTAAGTTGAACAAAACAATAGAAATATGGTATTTTCTAAGTTGTATAATTGGAGGCATATTTTAGGGCTTTAATATTAATGCTAAAAGACTTACTTTGTTGTCAATTCGGTAGTAGTACCAAAATATTAATTCATAGGAGATATTTGATTGAACTAGACCATAATATGTCTCAATTCATTGAGACAGAAGCACTTAAGATTCAGATTACAAAACAGAATAATTTTTTTTTGGCTTTTTCACAATTGAATAAAAATATTTAACGGTAAACTAATTGAATCAAATATTTAATGAAATTACATACCTCAACATGTAGACTAGTCTGTCTATAGAATGTTTCGATAGATAATATAAACAATATTATTTAAGCAAGCATAAGAAATTGTGTTATTTACCTTAAGTTTTTATAAACACATAGTAGTTGTTCAAATACTTTCATCCTATCGGGACTCATCAGTGCACCAATCATAAGAAAGAAATACTAAATAATAGAAAAGAATTGATTTCAAAATTTTAAAATTTGCTAGTTTGTTTGACATGTAACCTAGATATGAAAAAAAATGTTAGTTTGCAGTCATCTGTAATGTTATTTTTAAATGTATTGAGATTATTTGTTGTGTTTAGATTGACAAACAATTCTTCAATTAATTTAAAGTTAAATATTTGTATTCAGTTGCGAAAAAGCCAAAAAAAAATTTTGTTTGTCAATCTAAATGCAACAAATAATGTGAATATATTTAAAAATAACATTGATGGCTGCAAACTATAATTTTTTTTCATATCTAGGTTACATGTCGAACATACTGACAAATTTGAAAATTTTGAAATCAATTCTTTTCTATTTTTTAATGTTTCTCTCTTACGATTGGGGCATTGCGGTAGGATAAAAGTATTTGTACAGTATACTATATGTTTTTAAAAACTTAAGGTAAATGACATAATTTCTTATCCTTGCTTAAAATAATATTGTTTATATTATGCATCGAAACATTCTGTAAACAGACTAGTCTACATGTTGAGGTATGTAATATTAATAAGTATTTGCTTCAATTAATTTAAAGTTAAATATTTTTACTCAGTTGCGAAAAAGCCAAAAAAAATTTTGTTTGTCAATCTAAACACAAATAATCTGAGTGCAATAAAAAAAAACAGGATTTGTTTAATTTGGCTACCAAGTTATTGATTTGATTCTTCCAAGTCATATACTGATCCAAGGTGATACCTAAAAATTGTATATTTTCTACCTGAGCAATAGATTGATGGTCTGCTTATGAACTTGATAGTCAGTATTCAATAGAGGGCCATTAGATGTGTAAGGCTAGGTACAAAATTTTAACAGCAATACATCTGTTTATTCTGGAAATTCTATGTTTAATTCATCGCAAACTGTTGGGAGGTGAGTTTATAAGTGAATCTTTTTAAAACCTTTTATCAATTTGTATAATTTTATCTTATTTTACCTTAGGTAACATAGAACGGAAGCTTTCACATCTTCGGTCAATTAAGAAATCATGGTTCTTGGGATTGGATCATGTCAAATTGGAATTACTATCTGACGTTTCGCCTTTGATTGCCCAAGGCATGTTCAGGTATCTTTACTCCACGAGATCTGAACACTGAATGAGCTCGAAGAGATGTGTTAAGATCGGTTTCCATGTATGATGTAGATCGTAACCAGTATCTCTATTGAAATTTTTTATGTTTTAAAATTTCAACAAATTCTCTAATATTTCATTTATAAAATCCTGGAACCGATGCTAGAACCTTGTTTCCTTTACATTACAATATGGCCAGTGATATGCTGGTATTCAGCTAAGGCAGATTGAACAACTTGTTTCTTTTTAATACATTGTTCATGTTTCTTACTTTCTTCCCACATACACTTCTCAGGAACGAGGAATTTTATATACTTCTGTTTGGAAAGGTACAATATCAGAAATCGAAATAGCTGAAATCCAAATTCTTTATTCATGTCAGTTACAATCAAAATGTATTACACACGTCAGTAAATAAATAAAAATCTTTAAAGAAAAGCATAATAAAATTACTTATTACTTACAATTAAATTTAGACATATTAAAATGTCATATATAAGAATATAAACATCCCTAGGGTTTGTATTTAAATCGTTTCCAAAATAGAACAATAAATATATACAATTAAAACCTCAATAAAACATAGAATATCATTAATTAGCAACACTAGTCTATATTTAAAACATTCACACGTAATTTATTCACAGGACTGCTTAGCTATAATAAAAACTTTATTTAAAAAGGTCGAAGAATTCATCTACTGAGTAAATACTTTGCTCTAATAACATACTCTTAATATTGTACTTACCTCAGACCACCCTCTGAGTAGAAAAATCTGGCACTTACATTAGGGGGATTCACCACACCCAACTCTTTTATTGAAAAGACCACCCTCTGAGTTTTATCTTTGTTGCGAAATAATTTATTGGAATTAAACCACTCCTCGGCCTTCTCCTGTGCCACCATGGACATCCTCAGAGACTCTTTGAGTGTGTCAGCTGCTACTGATATTGTTGTGTCATTATCGAAGTGCATATATTTTGATTGCTGATCAATGAGCGGTAAATCGTTGATATAAATTAAAAACAGTGTAGGGCACAGACCCTTGCAGCACTCCAATATTGATTACACTCTCCTCTGATGACAACCCAAAATACCTCACAATCTGATATCTGTCCTTTAGGTTGGAAGGTAAAAGCTTCAGACTCTTCTCACAAACGTTCTATGGCTCCAGTTTGCGAAGGAGAATCCCATGGTCAGCACAGTCACAGGCCTTAGTTACATTGCAGAGTTGAACAGTGTCATACTGAAGGTCATGAAATGAGTTGGCAATATCTGATACCAGATCTATTATTCCCAAGGTAGTGTTTTTATCCTGTCTGAAACCAAACTGGCATCTTTGGAACAGATTATGACCCTTAAAATAACCCCAATTTATTTAGCGAAACATTTTTCCGTGATTTAGAGTTCTGAATAGTAGTTAGTTAATAACCGATTTCTTTTGTGCTGGATGGATGGGAATTTGCTTTTAAGTATCTATTTGTATGTGTTGGTTTTCTATACAGAATGTCTTAATGTGAACATATACATCTAGAAATGGAATTGTTCCATTAGATTCAATTTCTATTGTGAATTTGATATTATGATGTTGATCAAGGTGATCAAGAAATATGAGGAAATTATCCTGTCCATGAGGCCAAACAATAAATGTATCATCTACATATCTGAACCAGTGTTTTGGTTTTAGTGGAGCAGATGTTAAAGCAATATCCTCAAAGGCTTCTATAAAGATATTTGCTACCACAGGTGATAGAGGAGATCCCATAGCTGCCCCTGAAGTTTGTTCTTAAAAAGTTCCTTGAAAAATAAAATAAGTAGATGTAAGACAAACTTCCACTAGGTCTTTTAAGTTCTTATCAAGATTATTATGTGTGATAATGGAAATTGAGTCTCGAAGGGAACATTTGTGTATAGTGATTCTATATTGAAACTGACCAAAATATTTTCAACAGAGTTTTTGATAAAGGAATCTGTTCTTCCAGTAAATTTTTAATTAAGAAAATTTCAAAGATATTTACCTAGTTTGTATGTGGGCAGGTCTATTGCTCTGACTATTGGTCGAAGTGGTACCTTGATCTTGTGTATCTTCAGAAGACCATAGAACCTGGGAATCTTGGAGCTGCTTGGTTTTAATAATTTCTTCTCCGCTGGTAGTAGACTGGATGCCTTAACCAGATTGGTGATGCATCTTTCTATTCTACTTGTCACTCTACAGTCTGTCTGCATAACCTTGTAAGTGTTGTCCAAAAGTTGAGTTTTCTGTTCTGTCCATGAAGACTGCATTGCCTTTATCCACTGGAAGTATCAGAATGTTTGTATCTTCATTTGAGGTCCTCATTGCTGTTTTTTTTGGTTGCAGAGAGATTCGACATCAGTGGTTTTGAATTTTTACTGATCTCTGTTGTCCACTCATAATCTTCTGATTGCTGCTTCAACAAAGGATATTATGACTTCTACGAGAATGCTACTCAGTGCTATTGCGATCTTAACACAGGGTCACGGTTTGGCGAGCACAAGTCGGGTATAACAGCTGGTCTGAATCTCTTCGAGCTCATTCAGTCATCAGATCTTGTGGAGTAAAGATCCCTGAAGATGCCTCGTGCAATCGAAGGCCAAAACGTCGGATAGTAATTCCAATTGGACATGGTCTAATCCCAAGAACCATGATTTCTTACCTCAGGTGAATAAACATTTATTTGTTTTAATCTTTTATTTTTATTCTTTAACTGTACTATTTAGAATTATATTTTTGTAATGTACATTATGACTAGATAGATAGATAGATAGGTAGATATTTATTGGCAATAATACACAAAGTGCTTTTACACGTCAATAAGTAAAATAATAAAATGTCAATAATAGAACTAACACTATTTAGACTATTACAGGTTACAAACAGTACAGTTAAACACAAACGTATTAAAAAAAAAAACATTATTAGTACAGTACTTTACAGGTTAAAACAAATTAAAATAGAAAAACAGAAATAGAAAAAACAGTTTAGCAAATCTGACTGAGATCATTAAAATCATTATTAAGGTACTCCTCAAGGGAATAAAAAGACTTTTTTAAAAGATACTCTTTTATTTTGCGGACAAATATTTCCCCATCCAGCCTTCTGACACTCTGCGGTAGGATATTATAAATGAATAAAAAAAGATTGGGAACTGTATGTATCTTATATTTATCATGAAGTATTTTTATTTTTTAGAGAATTTCTCACTGAAGAAAGGTCTTCACTGGAAACGTCTGTAACTCTGAAGCAAGAAGATTTAAAAACTAAAGAAGAAGATTTGTAAGTTATATTACATATTTAGTTAAACTACATATCTTGTGTTTTCTATGTTTTCTGTTGTGGTTCAGTAGTGCTTTTATTTTTTTCAATTTTGTCATGATGTAAAGTAGTCTGCTTTTATTAAGAAATAAATTCTAAATACTAAGTATGTGAAGTTGAAATCATGATAAGCATTATTGTAAAATACCAGTATAAATTATTATTTCTGCTTATATAAAAACATAGCATTAAATTAGTCGTAAGAAACCAAGCACCAAAATTTGGAATAAAATAAACTTTTATAAAAATAAAATATTTAAGTTTTTTTTTTTAATTCTTTAGGATTGAGAACTTTTAGTAGTGTTGTATACTGTCAAGACTTTTTTAAAAGACAGTATATATCCTCAATTTAACACTTTTCTTTATGTTTTTAGATAGACATTCCTAGATAAATATCATATAAAAAGCTTGGTATAATTCTTTAAAATGGGCATTTTCCATCATCAGATCATTGCAGCTGTTTATTGTATACTAAATTTAATTGTATGGACGTAAGTGTAATGGTTTCATAGTTAGGTTTTTCGTCAGTTTTTTCACCTATATCAGTTTCAGTTTTGCAACAAACAAGCTAAAAAAGAGCAAAGAACAATTTAAACTATCAAGCCTAAGTAAAACTAAATAGTTGTATTAAACAAAATATAAGAAAAATTGTTTTTTTTTTGTTTAGTGGCATTATGGTACTTTTTCCTAATATTGTGCCCTGATCCCTAGGATAGTTGCCTTAGTGGGTCAAAGATAAATCTAGTACTGAAACAAGATTTTATTTCTTTTATTGTTTGTTTATTATTATTTCAGAATGTTGAAGCTTTGAAAGATTGATAGATAAAATTTGAATTATTTTATACGTATATATATTTAATATACACCATACAAACTTACTTAAAAAAACTTGTAAATATGCAGAAGGGAGTTTGGTATAATAAATCAAACCATTAAACAATGATCATATTATTCATGTCATCGTATAGTTCAACACACAATAAATGGTCATGACTAAGTAATACTTTTATACTTTATGCCTGCTTGTGCATCTGTTTTGGTTAATAAATCATTCCGGTCCAGGGTGGTAGTAGGAAGATTGAAACAATGTTTATATATGTAAGTACAAAAATTTATTGTGTATTGTTGACTTTGACATAAATTATTTATATGCGGAAAAGTAATAAGTCATATTTTTTTCAAAATAGAGGTCATGTTGGCTGCTTATGGTTGTTATTTTTTTCAGGTAAGGTGTTTTAATAACGGGCATTATCATAAACGACTATACTGCCTGGCAGGATATTCGGAAGAAGAGAAATTTTCATCCAATTTTGAAAAAGCTCACCTGCCATGTCTTGAATGAATTTTTTATTCTCTTTCCTCGAGAAGCAGGTACATCTAAAATGCACTTTGGTGAAGAATCTTGCTAACCTTTAATTGTAATGTCTTGGGTGTTGAACCAAGTCTCATCTGAGCATGAAAGCAAATAAAAAGTTTGGGACAAACCTTTTGAATGATCATGTGGCTTGGGATAGAAACTGTCATGTTTGCAGAGAGTTGAGGATCAGTTTAGAAATAGAGTAAATTATAGCCCCATATAGCAATTAAATGTTTGCTGTTTGAACATCCAAAGTTTTTTGTGCGATAAAGAGGAGCTGTGTAATTATTTTCAAGCAAGTTGTATAGATGTTCTTATTGCTACAGAGTCAAGGGTAACAAAGGATATTTGTGATAGTGAAATTGTGATGGAGGGCTTCTCTGTTGTATAATGTAATTCAGCCAGCAGGTATACTGGAGGTGTTTTATGTTATATACGAGACCATATTTCATATAAAGTTCTTGATATTAAAGAAATAGATAGCTCCCTGTGGCTAATAACTTTGAAATAATGAAGTGTATAGTAATAAGGATTTACCATTCACCAAGTGCAAATATAGCTAATTTTTTGCATTTCACGAAGGAAATACTTGAAGAAAGTGTGTTGATGGAATGTGATTCACTTTACATGGTGGGAGATTTCAATATTAATCTGGATGTTGCAAAACCAACTTTTTACAGTACAAGACTGGTCGACTTAATGCAAGCATTTAATTTAACACAAAAGGTATCAGATTTCACACATACATAGGGCAATAGTAGATTTATTATTTACCGACAATCAATCAACGAATGTGGAAATTAGGAGAACCCCTAAAATTACAGATCACAACATGCTTGTTTTTAAAATAGGTAAATTGAATGAGGAAAGCAAAAAAGGAAAATCATCAAATCATATGAAAGATAGTACTTATATGCAATGTAGAAATTTATAGAAGCTAAACAAAAATACCTTTGAAACCGAATTAGAGAAAAGAGATTGGTTAACTATAGGCAATGTAGAGGTATTATCAGAATCCTTCCAAAAGAATGTAATGAAATCACTGGACGGAATGGCACCACTTTATACCATAAAAAGTGATCAAGATAAGAATAAATGGTTTGACCAGGAATTAAAAAACCTAATTAAAGAGCGTGACAAATTATACCAAAAAGCAAGATTGGAATATTCTGAACAAAATTGGGAAGCTTATCGACAAACGAGGAACAAAGTGACACAGGAAATAAGAAGTAAAAAATGTAAATATTATGAAGATGTGATTGATAGAAATAAAGGAGACAGTAAAGCCATGTGGAAAGGTATAAAAGAGGTTTTGGGACAAAATAAAAAAAGTGAAATTAAAGAAGTGTACTAACTGTAATAATTGTTGAAAGTTTTAATTCATTTTTTATTAAGAGCATAGAAGACATTGTAAATAAATCCTTAATCGCAAATCCTGTTCAACTACAACTGAATAATAGGGAAATTTTAAATATTGATTTTCTGAGTGAATTTATTACGGTTTCAGAGAAAGAAGTAATCAAGATCTTTAGTGACCTTAAAAAAGACTACTCTATAGACAGAATATCAAAGAATGTTTTAAAGAAGGGAAGTAAAGTGACTGCGAGAGAGTTAACTAAAATAATTAGTAAATCATTGATAGAAGGTGAAGTTCCAAAGAGTTGAAAGGAATCTATAGTTGTTCCTGTTCAAAAAATTCCAAACAAAAAAATGTGAGGAATTAGGCCTGGTGTCACTTTGTGAAAAAATTCTGAAGTTGTGTGTAAAGAAACAGCTTATGGACCACCTACATCGGAATGATATTTTAATAGAAAACCAATCTGGCTTCTGTATTCAGCATTCCTGTGAGACAGCTATTCAGTTAGTCATTACTAAGTGGAAGGAGGTACTGGATGTAAATAAAGTGATGCTAACAGTGTTTATAGATTTTAAGAGAGCGTTTGGAACTATTAATCGGGATATACTATTAGAAAAACTTGAAAAATATGGTATTATGGGAAAGGCAAATAAATGGTTTAGTAATTATTTAAAGGACAGATGCCAAAGAGTTAAAGTGGGTGATTTTTTGTTTTCACCTAAAATTGTTAAATATGGTGTCCCTCAAGGAACTGTTTTAGGTTGTGCGTTGTTCATACTGTATATAAATGATATTATGGATTGTGTAGATAATGATGTGATAAATTTATTTGCTGACGGACGATACAGTGTTATCTGTGGTGGCTGATGATGTGGAGAAGGCTAGGTTTAAAATGCAAAATGTAATAAATAAGTTAGGAAATTGGTTAGGAATAAATAAATTATACGTAAATGTAAAGAAAACAAAAGCAATGTAAATAATAAGCAATAATAGAGCCAGATTTATTGATGTTAAATACAAGATTAAAATTTGTAACTGAAATTAAGTACCTAGGAATTATAATAGACAATGAACTTAAATTTTCTAAACATACAAAATATATATGTGATAAGATAGGTAAAAAGGTAAATTATTTCAGAAGAATTAGTCACAGCTTGTCATTGATATCTAGGATTACAGTCTATAAATCCATCATTGCTCCACACTTTGAATACTGCCCTACAATATTATTTTATGTTAATGTGAATAGCAAGGCTATACTACAAAAACTTCAGAATAGAGCAATGAGGACTGTTCTAAGGGTAAATAGGTACACTAGTGTTAGAATGATGTTGGATACTTTAAAATTTTTGAGTGTAAATCAAAGACTGGTATATCATAATTTAATTTTTATTTATAAGATGTTGCACCACATGTTACCTAAATACTTGATTGATAGGATAAGGTTTGTGAATGATATACATGGTTATAACACGAGATCAGCAGGAAATATATTGTGCCTAGAGCAAGAAAAACGATTACTCAAAAATCTTTGTTTTATCGGGGTGTATGCATTTATAATACATTGCCACTCGATATAAAATCTTCCCAAACTCTGAGAGAATTTAAAAGAAATGTTTGCACATTTATTAAGGAAACATTCAATTGAGGTGTACTCTTTTGACTTCTCTTAATATATAGACGTATTTAAGCCTTATATTGTTTAATTAATTGGGGAGGTGGCAATTTTCGCAGGTTAGATTATAAGATAGATGGAGTGTCATGATTGTATTAGCATATCATATTTAGTTCCTACCATTATTATTGTAATGTTTTAGCAAAGTTATGATAATAAATTATTTGTTTTTTTTATCTAACTAGTAAATATTTTGGTTTCCTGTGCAGAACTGATGAATTTGGATTAAATATTTTTGTTTCCATTCCTCTAGCCGTTGGGTCTCTCTAATGCAAATGCGCTTGTCAATTTTTTTTAAATCGAAATCCAGTTTTATGCAGGAATCGGCGCAACGTTTCGCAACTAGCAGTGAATTGACCATTTGCTAATAACTTTTCTCCCAAAGAATCAAATGACGGAATCTGCTTAAGCTCATACATCTTATACACTTCCCTGCGAATTAATGCAGCATCACCATTTCCAAACACTTACATTGTGCCTTCGTCAGATCTGTTCTTCCTTTCAAGTGAATTGTCTTGGTCAAGGAATCGACGCAAGGTAGATCTTGGAACGCGAGTTACCTGCACTGTCCTCTTAATGGTAGTCCTGCAGACAAATATTTGAAGGTTGCTGAGCCTTTCTTGATTTTACTGCATATAAATATTAATGAATGCAATTTAAAGCTTTGCATTAGTATGTGAGTTATTATTGGCGGATGTGCTATAGTCAAAGGCACCGAAAGGAGTCGCAAAAGACGTCACTTTATAAATACAATTGAAGTAAACAGAGATAACAAAAATATTTTAAAAATAATCAAAATGGTCACCGGCCAACAGTTGACTTCCAAGTATTTCAAACGATGGGTTAGGTATATTTTGGAGTACATTCCAAAACTTAATTGTGTGGAGCAGGGTCTGTTAATATTTTTATTTTTCCTATTTTTAGTGAATGAATAAATATAAGAATGGGTATTATTTGTAATAATTTAATATTTCAAATTAAGTTCTTTTACATTTTTAGAAAAAGAAAAATGTTGCCCCTTATTTATATTGTTATAGCGTAAAAATAGCTTTTAAGTAGTTTATTGATAGAACCGTTTTTTATTTATTTATTTATTCAATTTAGTACACTACAGAATCTACAAAAATTCTAAATGGTACTCTACTTAGCCTAAATTAGAAGAAAGGAAGAAGAATAACATAGACAACAAAGAAAAAACGGCATAGTCTAGTTAACATACATTTAAAATCAACTCTTAATGAGGTTTGACTGAGGTAAAAAATTTCACAATGAGAGAAGAATCTATTATGGTTATAAAGTAAACGATCTGCAAAGGCGCTGAAACCATAATTAGTTCGGTGATATTGTTCATAGAATAATTGCAGTTGCCTAGTACGTCTCATTGGTACTAGAAATAAAACTAAGCTTAAAAGACTACTACAGTTTAATATACCGTTGACAAGTTTGTAGAGAAATAACAAGTAAGCATTTCTACGTCGATATTCAAGACTTTTAAAGCCACACAGTAAGAGCCTGGTTTCATAGGCTATGTTATTAGATGGAAATTTAAATTTATACAAAAGATATTTTACAAACTTACTTTGAAAATTTTCAATTCTATTTACGTGGCAAACATAAAATGGAGATCATATGATGGAACAATACTCTGAAATACTGCGAACTAAAGAGTTATATAGACACGTAAGCGCCTTTCTATCATTCATGAGCTTAGTATGTCTTTTAATAAAACCAAGCAGTCTAAGTCCTTTCAGAACTATGCTGTCAATATGAAGATTAAAAGTCAAACCAGATTGAAAAATTACTCCCACTCGTTAAATGATGCAAAATTTTCAGTGTTTAAATTATTAATAGTATAGCGAGTTCTGATTGGATTCCGACATTTGTAAGAGCTAATAGATTTACATTCAGGTACATTTATAGTTAAAAAATTAAAACTACACCACTTCGCAAATCTAACCAGATCACACTGTAGACCGTCAGAATCGGGATCAACAACATTATAAAACTTAAGGTCATCCGCGTACAAAAGACATTGAGTTGAAGTAAAACATGATATAGCGTCATTAATAAGCAATAAGAAAAGAACAGGCCCCAGATGTGAACCCTGGGGAACACCCGACGTTACAAACACTTCATGTGAAACAGAGCCAGAAACAATCACACGCTGACGGCGCTGAAACAGATAGGATCCGATCCACTCTAGATACTCTCCCGATATACCAACATCAGACAGTTTCTTCATCAGCAAAGAGGGGCAAATGCTATCAAAAGCTTTGGACAAGTCTGTACAGGTGAAGTCAACTTGATTTCCAGCCTCAATATTGGTAACAAGAAAATTTGAATGAAATGATTTTAAAAGGGTGACAAAACCGCGAGCATTTACGTGTCCGATAGCTAATATTTGATGATTTTTCTTTTGAGTAAAATTGTGACCCCCTTGTGAAATTGCAGCTCCAATGTCCTCAGTTACGTTAGTGACTTCAGACTTTTTTCAGCTCATCATTAAGCCTGTAAATTTCTTTGGAATAGACATCGTTGTCACTTTTCAGTACTCTAATTGACGCAATCATGTTTTGATTAACTGTTCTTAACTCTAAGATTTCATTTTTAAGCATAACAGACTAGCCTGTGATATTCCTTATATCTTCAATGAGTGATGAATTTTTCTCAGACATCTCGATAATGTCTTTATTAAGTTTGGTTATAGCGTCGTACTTTTCCTTAATTCGTCCAAGAAGTTTTTGTTCATTTAGATACACCTCATCGGTAAAGTCCTGTGTTCTTTTTCGTTCTCTTACAAAAATGTGAATCTTTAGCTTTGATTTCCAAATAGGCTTTAGCCAGATCGTCATTTAAATTGTTAATTTTTTCATCGTTGTCCGTCCTAATTTGGTCCAATTCTACCTCCAATTCATGAATCAATTTGTTTTTTTTTTTCTCGATTTCCAAAAGATAACGACTAAGTTGTCTCCCTTTATGTCGGTCTCTTCACATTCAAGAGAACAATAAACCCTATGACCCATATCACCATTTACCACTTCATACTGCAGATAAAATGTATAAAAATTTTAGCTTCTATTCAAATAACATTTGAGTATTTAAACAAAATAATAATTTTTTTTGAAGATTCGGAAATGTTTAAAACTACCTATTTAATCTGATCGACCGAATGAATTAGAGTGATTGTTTTATTAGATACATCTAAGAAACAATATATATATATATATATATATATATATATATATATATATATATATATATATATATATATATCACCTCGATATACTCGTAAAACAATTCTCTTGCAACACATTGGTAAATGGTATTTTGTTTTTTGCTCATTTATCTCTTCAATTCCATCGTCAGATTCACAGTTTTCAAGCCACGGTCTAAAAATTTTAGAAATTACTAATAACACCTCACAGAAAGACTGTTACTCTAAAAATAAATAACACCGCTAATACAACAGTTCAAATGACTTAATAATAAAAATAAAATACCTACCTGAGAAACACTTGCAAACCAGCCCATAATCGCTTTATTGGGGGTAAAATATCACCTGATCTTTATGAGCCCGGCTACTTCATGACCATTTATCGTGTGTCAGACTATATATTGGCCTTAAACTTAACTTGTGGCATTGTGATATGTCTTTTGCTCAGTAATTATTTAGGACAATATAGAAATTAGTAGTTATTTTATCTATGCCTTTGTAGTTTATCATATCATCAGTAAAAAGTATCACATGTATCTGTTTATGTTTTGTTCATGCATACTTAAGTATTTATTATAAAATCAATGGTATAGATAGAGTAGTTAAAGAAATATTTCTTACAGGACACTTACTGTTTTAATGACATCTGTGAATAACGTTAAAGTTGATTTGTATGGGTCAGAGTCAGAATATGTTTTCATCAAAACGGAAAATGATAGTATAAAAACAGAAGAAGAGGGAGACTTGTAAGTAAATACGTTTATCTGCCTTTATATTAGAAACATTGACTGTATTTGTATTGATTTATATATTTTCTATCAAATATTTAAAGCAAAACATGTCCATAATTCTTTAATCATCATTTGTAATCAGAATATACTAGGCAGTTTTTTTATATTGTAGGGAACTTGATATTGATACAAAAGAGAAAATATATAGTGAGGGATATTTTGATGGGTCATTTACAGAACATGATAAAATCAATATCAAAAGTGAAAATGAAGAGGATGCCACTAAAAAGTAAGTTTGTTATTATGTTAATTAAACATTAGTTCATAATCACCTGATCCCTCCAGACTTTTATTTGCGTTATAATTAAGCATGAATTTAAGTTCTCTCTTTAGATATTTGAAATCTTTTTGATTTTTTTTTTCAATTTTCTAATTAATGTAAAATTACATAAATGAATATTTATATTAGTATTATTTGTCAGTGTTTTTTGATCTCTTAAGTTGTCACAAAGCTTAAGAATTGTACAAATCTAATAAAATTTTGAAAGAATCAGTGTAAAAACTACATTTCTGACTGACTGACATTCAGTGGGTCTAGGGTTCTACTGTCATGAGTATTCTTTTAAAATCGGAGTTATGTAACTAGAAAAGCCCTTATATATATATATATATATATATATATATATATATATATATATATATATATATATATATATATATATATATATATATATATATATATATATATATATATATATATATATATATATATATATATATATATATATATATATATATATATATATATATATATATATATATATATATATATACTTATTACTTATATAGTATACAGGTTTCAGGCTTCCTAGAGTGTTACATAATTCATGTAGTTAAGTCCTTATTCTATAATTTTTATAGGTTTTATTTGTTAATAAATTATTACAAAATAACACTTTAAAAATACAGTTAGATAAATCAGAGTTCCTATGAAAAACGGTTGAATTCTTAGGACATGTGACAACCGCAGAAAGTATAAAACCTAATCCAAGGGAAATTAAAGCCATTCTAAACTTTCCCGTTCCTAAAAATTCCAAAGAAATAAAATCATTTATACGAACTTTGCGAAAATCACTAAACCTTTAACTAACTGTCTAAAGAAAAACTATCCAATATTGCAACACCCAGATTTTTCAGAACCATTTAATTTAACCACTGATAATTCAAATTTTGCAATTGGAGCCTTCCTGTCCCAAAGCCCAATAGAAAAACATCTCCATATCGCATATGCTTCGCGCACCCTCAATCCCTCCAATTATGCAATTATTCCACGATCCTCCAATGGCTATTTGCTATCAAATAAGCAAATTCTAAATAGGTCCGTTGGATACTTTAATTAGCAGAATTTGATTACGATATAATTTACAAACAAGACAAAAACAGCACAAACGCCGATGCGTTTTGTGTTGTCGTATCTCCAGCCAAATAAATAACAATTGAAGGAACCCCCATATAGAACGGACACACAAACAGTTCATTCTAGCTATGAAAATCCCATCATCGGAACCCCTTATGTCAATAAACCACTTAACACCTAGATTCAAGTCGTTTTTAGATAATTGAGAGATAATAAAAATAAAATTGAACGACCCAAATATATGATTATTGATTTTCTCACCATTATTGTGTTATTATACAGTGAATAGTTATTCCTAATTATATTCAAAAAATACATTCTAGTTTTTTGTGAAGAGTTATATTGTATTAACTGTTCAACCCTTTCTGCTTCAGAACAGAAAGTAGTAACAATGAAAAAAAGATCATCATGTGTATCTTTCAACTGCAAAAATTGTGTAAAAACAAGACCCGATAGTAATATTTCAGTAGATATCAAAACCCCAATTATAAAGACGCTACAGGAACGTTTTAATGAAATTAAAACTACACTTATAAAACCCGAAAAAATTGAGAAAATTATAAAGAGTATGGATTCTACTACGAAAACAGTAAATGCTTTAAGAACAGAGAATGCCAATATGACCTCAAAACTGGAGGAGATGACCATAAACATTAAAAATCTCAATCAGGTGAATAAGGAAATTGCATAAGACTCTAATGTGTTTAGTGCCACTACTACTCTACCAAAAAATGTATTGGAATCTGCTAATTTACAAGAATTAAAAAGAAACTATGAGCAATAAAAAATCCTTTGAGGCTGAAATCTTATATTTGAAGGATGAGTTATCTAAGGTGACTAAAAGTCATATGAGGGGACCAAATAAGCCGATTAACACAGGTCTCAAATCCACATTTTCTTCAGATGCCACTTCCTTGAAGAAGACCACTAAAACAGTATCCAGTCTAACGCCAGTTCAATCTGAACAGTCAAAAGGAAGCAGTAAACTATCCGCTGCAAAAATAAGCCCAAAAACTTCAATCTTTGTTAGTAAGCTGGATCCTTCTACGTCAAAGGAGGATATCACTTAAAATCTACTTTTGGGACACAGTATATTCTCCATTACCCAACAGCAAGAAAAATCTCAAGACTACTGCAGTTTTAGAGTGGACTCTGATCAAGAACTTCAAGACACCATTCTTGATCCCAGAAATTGGTCAACAGGGAGTTTTAATTAAAAAATTTTAGTTTTTTCAGGAAAATAAAACCTTCCAATCAAAACGCTTTCCACAACCATAAAAAAGAAAATGGGGATCATGCCGTTACTAGCTTTATCTTCAAGATGCTTCACTTAAATGTTCAGTGTCTCTCAAACAAAATCAACGAAATGGAACTATTACTCTCTCAGATCAAATTTGATCTAGTCTGTGTATGTGAACATTGAATGACTAAGGACCAACTTTGTGTTACAAATCTATCTAATTACGAGCTTATTACATATTTTTGTCGAAAACAACATATTCACGGGGTAGTAGCTATGTACCTACGTAAAAAGTCCTTAGCCTCAATTAAAACAATTTCTACTGATCTGTATTGTAGGGAATTTATATTTGAATGTGCTGCTGTCGAGTTTTGTTACAATTGTAAAAAGGTAGCTTGAGCTGTAATTTATCGTTCTAGTTCTTATAACAACTTGTCTGATTTTAGTCTGTTTCTAAAATTATTTAATGACCTAGTATGTTTTCTGGCCAAAAATAATGAAACTATCATAATATGTGGTGACCTATATGTTGATTTTTTAAAAAATTCTCTTTAGAACTATGTTGTTAGACTTGTTTGATAGTTTTGATCTACACCCCACTCTTCCTGAAGAGCCTACAAGAAGGGCTTCTGGTTCATTTTGAGTCATATGTTGCTGATCACTTAGCGCAATCTATTACTATAAATTTTCCATCTGGAAAACCTAACCCAGAGGATATCAAAACTTATGTTTACAGAACATCCTTTTCTCAGAGCAACATGTTTAATTTTAAACTATTTCTTTCTACTAATGATATGTCAGAGTAGTATGTTATGAGTGATGTGAATGAAGCTTGGGACTACTTTCACAATAGCTTAATTTACCTATTGGATCTGACCTGCCCAGTCTTAAAAATTGACAGCTCTGGGCATAGTTCTAATAAATGGATAAATCCAGTTGTTATTAAAGACAGCAAAAATTTAAAAAATTGTTTTGGTTTAGTAAAAATACAAATAGTATAATTATAAAGGAACAATACCGCGAAGCTAAGAAAAATTTTAATACAAAAATGGAATTAACAAAAAAAAGGCTTTTCAAATAAAAAATAACTGACTCTACCAACCCAACAAAAACTATATGGAAGCTTGTCAATGAAAATCTAGGTCGCAGTAAATGCAAAGACATACTTATTTCTATTACATTTAACTGCTACTGATCTCTTTGCTATCAATAACCTATTCTGCAACTATTTCAGATGTTCAACTAGACATTAATATCGATATAAACATAAATTCTATCTTTATGCCTAACATTTCCGTACAGGAAATGCTTTCAGCTTTAAATAATTTAAAAAATATTCTAATGAGGATATCCCCCTTTTTGCTATCAAATATGCATGGGACTATATTAAAATCCCTTTAAATAACATCTTTGACCTAAGTATAAAAGCAGGAATTTATCCTGAAAGATTAAAAAATGGGGAAGTAATTCCTTTATATAAAAAGGGGGATGCAGAAATTGTAGAAAGGTATAGGCCTATAACTGGTTTGGTATCCTTTTCAAAAATTCTAGAAAAGATATTAAAAAGAAGATATGAAAAATTTCTACAAAAATATAACTTGCTCACAAATGCCCAACACGGCTTTAGACATGATTACTCTACAAATACTGCGGCATTTAGTTTTGTGCAGTTTATTTATTCCTCTATAGACCAGGGTTATTATACAATCGCCCTGTTTTTTTATTTAACGCGAGCCTTTAATTGTGTGGATGGTACAATACTAATGGAAAAGCTAAATTCCCTTGGTTTTCGGGGCTATACAAGTGATTTAATTAAGTCTTTTCTCTATAATCGAAAAATTCGAGTAAACCTTGGTAGTATTAGGTCAGAGTATCAAGAACTAAAATATGGCGTACCTCAGGGTATTGTACTGTCACCTTTACTCTTTTTGCTTTTTATTAATGATCTTGAAGCTGCACTAAATCTTGATTCTGAATCTTTACTAGTCTTGTATGCAGATGACACTTCAATTGTGTTGGTATATCTCTGGAAAATGTTAAAGATCGGGGAAATATGATCCTAAAGTTATTTAGTTTTTGATGTACCAAAAATAACTCATTGTAAATGAAACAAAAACACAATTTTTAATTTTTTCTCTTAGACGTCATATCCCAGACTTCACACTGGAAATGAATGGTACTCAAATTGAAAAAACTAATGAATGTAAGTTTCTAGGTTTAAAAATAAATAATGATCTGTTCTGGATGGCATATATTGAACAAGTCACAGACAAACTGAAATCTGCCTATTTCGCAATTATAAATTTAAAAGTCTTCTATCTACTAAACAGTTAATAAATGTATATTGTGTATTAGCATATAGTAACCTAAAATACATGATTTTGTATTGGGGCTAAGCAACTGTGGATCGTGTTTTCATTCTTCAAAAAAGAATAATTAGAAAAATATTTTCATTAAATCCAATGGAGTCATGACGACAAACCTTTAAAAATAATGGTTTAATGACTTTAACATGTGTATTGTTTATGGAGGCAGCCATTTTTTTTAAAGGGAACCAACATTTATTTCCTCTTGTCTCTTCAGTTCATGATTTTGAAACCCGTTCAAAAAACTATATTAATAACTATCAACTGTCAAAATACAGAAAGAGCCCAATTTGTTTCTGCAGTACTGTCTTTAACAAACTTCCAAATGATATACAGAATTTAAATCATTTTGGAACATTTAGGAAACAAATAAAGCGTTACCTATTAGAAAAAACATTTTATTCATTGACTGAATTTTTTAACTGTCCAGTTTAGATGTTCGAGTTTTACTATTTTATAGTTTATAAGTGTATTTTATCTTTTTTTTTGTTTTAACTTTTAAAATGCTTTATACTGTATTGTTGGTTAGGTATTGATTTTTGATTTCACTTGACAATGTTAACACGTTAAAGTCTTATTAACAATAAATAAATGATATGATAATGATATGATATGATATGATATGATATGACATGCAACGAATCTTTTTGCCCAACGGCCTCTCAAAGGAACTTCTCGGGAAGACCCCTACTTTTACTTTATAAATCAAACATTAGAACCTCTGATAATAAACCTTTTTGAATAATAACGCATTCAAACTACGTTTCTAGATTACTCTTTGAAGACAACAGACTCTTACGAACAACATTTAAAAATAAAATACTACCTCGGAACAAAAACTACCAAAAGAGGTATTAAGGAAAACATAGTCGCATTAACGAAAAGATTTTACTGACCCAATCTCGAGAACGACGTTAAAACTTAATAAAAATTGCGTAATATACCGAAAGACATCCCAACAAACTAGTCTCTAAACCAACTCCTTTCAGCTATTAACCCTTTGATCACATATACTTGGACACATACAAAACCCACAAACTTTATTTTTAACAATCCTAGATAGTTTCTCAACGTTAGGTTCAGCATACCCCTTCAAAAGTCGCCATGGTCCGGAAATCTTAGAAAAATTCTCACAATACGTCAATTATTACTGATCCAGCAAAATAGCAACTGCCAATAAAATATTCTTTAAGAATTGAAAATGTCCAAAAATTCTGCATGCTCCATAATATCAAAATACACTACTGCACACCACACCGCATAACCCCAGTTCCAATAGCTATGTGGAAAGATTTCATTCAACTGTCAATGAAACGATTCTAGACCTTCAAAATGAAAAGCCTAAGGAAAATATTTATAATAATACCACCCACAGTGCTTTGATATACACATAATTTCAAATCATTAAAGGTAAACTTGATCACAAAAATCCTCTCGTACTTTCAGAAGAAGAATAATTAACCCATTTCAAGAAAGAACATTCTGAATATATAAAATTAATGATTTCCCGGATGTTTATTTGACACTCTCAAAACGAAAATCGGTAAACCGAAATTAAAATTCCTTTAGGAAAAAACTTTCCCGATCAAATCAAAAACTAATCAAACAAATACAAAAGACTAAGTGTCCCCATAAAAGCATATCCCACTTTAGGCAATTGCACAAAAACGGGTAATTCATATCAATCGCCTGAAACCACAAGGTTCTGTTTCAGATGACGAGATTCCTGATTTTAGCCCTCGCTCTTCGCATGTTATGGCCGACTATAAGTTGAAAAAGAAATCACTAATCCAATACTCCCCATTGTCCTTGGAACCACATACATTATAAACGTAAAACAAACAGAAAACTTTTTATAGTTAGTAACAGAAAAAATTAATGAACCCCATGAATTTCTATACGCCTTTAAATCAAATATACTAACAGAAACTCTAAACAAAAATACGCATTGGAGTAGGAAAATTCGACAAATGGCTATTCGGTAGTCTCGACACCGACTACGAGAAAAGTTACAACAAATACTTGAATGGTCTCTCTAATAGTTAGTAGATAAGACAAAATGAAATAAAACATTCAATGTTTAATCTCTCTAATATAACACAAACATATGATTTACATCTCAACTAGATCAACGCAAAACAAAATAAAATCTACGCCGCACTTAAGTTTTACAGTCACAAGAAATAACGAACTCGAGTTGCCCTCTACTTATCATTAATGGTCGATAATATATATAACTAACTTTCAAAATGAAAAACAATATTATTAAATTTTGAAACTACCGTCAGCTTCGCTAGGCTAAATACAGTGCATAATAGTATCCTCAACGAATTCCAAATAAAAGACATTAAAAAAAACAGAATTGAAAAAAATACTGCACCAATCTCAAACTTAATCAATTATTAAAAATTAATGACACCTGAAGTTAAAGTAATAAAGAAAATTGTAATTTTTATATACCCATCGCTTCCAAAATATAGTTTACACTGTACAAAATACTTCCCATTCCTATCCTGAACTAAACGTTAATCATACTCAAACCCCACCGGGCACTCACAGAAGAAACATTTCTCCACTGACGTAGAATGTCCGTAGAAAGATTGATGACATGTTCAGATGCCCACGAGAGACGTTATCCAAGAAAATATCTGCGTGCCAAGAATATTAAGACCAGAACACCTGCCCAGTGGTCAAGATCCACTATAAGACTTCAGATATAACGAAAATCAATGATAAAGAAATTCTGGTTATTTCAGCAAAACCAATGCCAATAAGTAGCAATTGTAAAGAAGTGAAACAGTCCGCCTCGATAAACAAACATACACTCATCACGCTGAACAAATGCCCAGTAGAAATCAGTGGTCGAATATACATTATCCAAAAATCAAGCGTCCTGTGCTATAGTTGGAGATCCCAAGAATCAAGATCCAAAACCAGAAAAACCTAGCTCACCTGAAATTACAGACAACAAGGCGATATCAACCATAAAATTCCACAATCTAGAAACTCCTGGAACTTTCAACAACGAATGGACTTCATCACTTTCTATCTTGCTAACGCTTACCACAATAGGACTTCTGACAATATTCTGAAGTTATATGAAATACCACAACCAGAGAAAATACAGGAAATTGATCTATCCAGAACCTATGGACATTGATCTCCAGGCCAGAAGAATATCCAACTACAGACGCCCATCCGATCGGAAAACCGTCAACCTCTATTTTTCGAGCTTAAGGAGGGAAAAGTTATGTAGCTAGAAAAGCCCTTATCTGTGTATATACGTATCTAGTTTTGTTTAACTATCTAAAAATATATATAAGGCTTACGCTTCCTAGAATGTCACTTAATTTTGGTAGTTTATGTAGCTAAGTCCTTATTGTACAATTTGTATAAGTTGTATTTGTTAATAAATTGTTTTTAAAAACAAAATATACAGATCAAGTTATTTAACTCCCGCTTTAAGTGTTACTTAAAAAGTCATTCATTGCGACCTAAATAGCCAGATTAATTTGAATGGCATCAATGTCTAAACTGTTGATATAAAATAAAATTAAAGGGAAGTCTAACGCAACATGCAGTTGTTCATCATAGGAAAACTGACATTCATAGGTTCCACTGTCACGAGCGTGGGTTTTAAAATGGCACTCGTGACAGTGGAACCACTTAATGTCAGTTTCATCATCATATTTGTTGCAGCCCATTACAGGACTGTGTCTAAAATCTAAAAAAATCGAATATACAAATTTGTCACGAAAAATGGCATTGTGTTTTCAATATGTTTTTAGCGTATTGTTTTCATAGGAATTACCGATGATAATTTTTTTCGTACACTAATTAACAATAAAAAAGAAAAAAAGTATGCAAGTAGTGGAATTCAAACTCAGGCTATCTAGGTGAAAACCAAAATCAAAACCGAAAACTTAGACCATTAGCCCACCATCACTAGTGATTAAAAATGTAAATACAGATATATAGGTTACTCTATAAATTTAAATGGAAATTACAATTTTGAACATCCGGCCATGAATTTTCCCGCTTCAAAGGCGAAATGTTTGGAGATAACTTTTCAAATAAGATTGACTAGAATCTCCTCTTCTCACTTGAAAAATTTGCTATGCATTTTCGCCCGCTATACCTATGTTATTTTCCCAAAGGCAGACACATAATCAATATTAATCAAGTCGGCTATGGATAGTATTTTGTTCATCGAGAGGGTTTAAATTTAAACCTGTTGGACTAACTTTACAACTAGTACTAACTGTTTAGTAAATACGGTCCAAATCTGAAACCTGGTAGGGGTTTAAGGAAGGTTTAAATATAGGTGCCTAAATATTAAACCCAATTTATGTTGGTGAATACGGCTGAAAGAGTCATCTGAAAAAATCAGACACACGAAACAATAAAGTGCCTTTGTTACTTCTCAACCGCATGTCCAGGCACATAAATCGTACATATTTCTACGAAAATAACGATATCTATAAAAATACGCAATCCTAACCACAACCTATCACACGATCGACATTAAACACATCAACTGACAAAAATATTCAAGTTTCCTCGGCGCGGCTGTTGACCCAAACTTTGCCAACGTAAGCTGTATCTAACCTATGCGCCCCTATGCGAATTTGATCGGGAACACTCGGGAAAAACTCGCCTCCGTTTATAACTACAAGGTCAACGCGGGCCGCCAGCCGTGATCGATTCCAAATGAAATGAAACCTCTCAGGAGATCGCGGTGCGAGGCATGGATAGTGTGTAGTGGACGGCCAACGAGTTTATACGCTTAGAATAATAGAGGGAATTTCCAAATTAAAAAAAAATGAAAAAATATAAATTATGTATTATTTTATTTATTTGTTTCTGTTTGGAAATATTTATTGAGGGGTCATTGACATTTGTTCTAATGAAGGAGCCGCTACTGGTTATTTGAATTAGTAATTTTTTCACCGTCATAATTCACGACACTGGGCAAACTGGAGTCTTTCCTTAAGTTATCTGCAAATGATCAAAAATATTTGATGTTTTCTGTGATAAGCAATTCGGTTTGTGTGACATGTAAAATAAAAGATATCATTTCGAAATTCAACCTCACGTCATATAGACTAAAACAGGCTTTCTTAAAGGGAAGTCAAACCAATTTGGATATTTACAGGACCTCTTTGAAATTACAAATGCTGTGTGTTATATTACCTTTTTCCTCTCCCATTTATGTATTAATTTGTAGTTTACTAAAATGCATTACTTTTTTTGCAAAAATAGAAAATATTTTCGACCACTGAATCTTTCAGTTTTCCCGTGCCTAAATTATTTAAAAATATTGTATAAATATTTTTAATTAATTTAAAGTTGCAATAGTTTTTATACACTTCTTAAAAATTGTAAAACAGTGTACATTATTGTTCATTTATTAAAGGGGAAACAGCTTCATGTTTAGTTCTGGTTTAGCGTTCTGTTTAAATTGGTACATTATGTAAGTTAAAATTATACAAGAACAAAATATATGGAATCTAAAGACATTTCAAACGATATATCACCTGACCCGCTTTCCTATATATGTTTAACTGATATAATTGTTTTGTTTATCTATTATTACATCGAAGAACCCAAGTAAAAAAATCTGTCACTAGAGGTCTGGAATATTTAAATATTTTTTTTCCATTCAGATTATCATAATTTTACTCCGCCCAAGGTTCATTTTTATAAATAGAAACTTGATAATAAACACGCTGTACTCCTGTACCACATTTTCTAGGTTATCCTTGAGTCACAACACTCATTTTATATAGGAGTTATGTATCTTTCTGTGTATATAATCTATGGTGAAATCTGTATCTACAAATTTTAAGCAGAAGTTACGAGGAAAACATTCTTTTGATTGTTTTTGGAAATTGGAAAAAAATTATTTTAATAAATTACAGCAATAAACATTACACTGAACTTAACTTAAAGTATTTCTATAAGTAAATTGCTTCATAAAAAGTTACAGGGAAAAAACAATTTTTTAGACAGCTGGGAAAATATTTTTTTAATTTAATAATGCCTCTAGAAGTTACGTGGAACTGTGAAAGCGGCATTTAAACATTTTAAGCTGATCAAAAATAACAAGGAAAACATTTTTTGGCATCTGTCAAAATATTTTCAAATAAATAACGCCTATAAAAGTTACATGGAACTGTGAAAACCCTATTTGAACATTTTATGTAGGTACTTTAGAAGTTACGACAAAAAATAGCTTTTTTGACAGCTGCCAAAATACTTTTTCAAATAAATTACTCCTTTAAAAGTTACATGTAACTGTGCAAACCGTATTTAAAATTTTTAAGCAGTTCAAGATTTATACGGAACTATAAAAACCGTATTTAAAAATTTTACGTAGAAGTTACGGGAAAAAGACAGTTTTTGACAGCTGTCAACATTTTTTCAAATAAATTACGCCTTTAAAAGTTACACGGAACTTTACTGTATTTACAAATTTTAAGCAGTTCAATTTTTTTACAGCAATCAAAATATTTTTTTAATTAAATAGCCCAAAAAGTTACATGGGACTGTGAAAACCGCATTTAAAAATTTTACATAGTTTAGAAGTTACCGGAAAAAGTTTTTTTGGCAGCTGTCAAAATATTGTTTTAAATAAACTACGCCCTTAAATGTTACTGGGAAAAACAATTTTTTTGGCTGCTTTTAAAATACTTTTCAAATAAATTACGCCTTTAAAAGTTACATGGAGCTAAAAAACCGTTTGCAAAAATTTTAAGCAGTTCAAAAGTTTCAATTATATTTTTTTTAATTATAATATCCTATCTACCACCGAAAACCTCAAATCGATACTTAAAATCCTGCAAGGGTTCCAGTAGAAAAGAGAATTGGAAAATTCACGCAAATAAAATTTCGCCCATTTATTACCCAAAACTCCTAAATCGATACCTTACACTAAATCTTTCACTAGGAGAAACATTACTGCTTTCAAATCTGATTTTTTAACTATCCTGAATATATCTACTGCCGCTGTGTAACGTAATAAATACTATGACAAATGAAATTCGTATTAAATACACTATATCCCTATGTTAAACATATTACCAGAGCCTTAATTAGCCCCGAAGATTATATATATATCTGTACTAGCATAAAAACACGCCAATGTTTAAGAATTTCTTCCTGTGTACTGGAAGCCTGCACAAGTATGTATAAAAATATGTACTTTAAATTTCATATAATTCATTAATGTATTGGAACAAGAAAAACCATATAATTAAAAAAAAATATATCACTCCAAACTATAGAAACATAGGTACATAAATACCCCAAGTAGACCGAAATTAGATGCCCTTTCTTTTATAAACATCCTCTCATCTAATTCATATATTCTAATCCATGTGTGTTTCTGTATTTTTTTTAATGAAAATTGCAAGAACTGAAAACAGAAAATGTCACAGCAACGTCTGGTATAAACAAAACAGATTAAATGGTCGTTTTCCATCAACTAAGTTTAATTTCAATACGCATATTTAATATGTGATTGTACAAAGCATTTTTATTGTTCATCTAAAAACATAACGCTAACAGCAACAGCAAAACTTAAAACGTCCCAACGTTTATAAATGTTTAAAGCCCGTATGTTTATCTTCAGAGCGGCAACATCTGCGTCAACAGCAACCTCAAGTTTATAAATCCAGCCTTACCTGTTTATTATATCTATTCGAATTACGTTTTTTTTTTGGTAAACCAAATTGAGCATCTCACTTAAGTTAAAATGTCAGCAAGTTTCTGCCGGTTGTGAGGAATATGTTCTACTTTCCGGTCGATATCTATTTTTACCGCCCCTCGAACGTTTGAGGAAATACTATTAAGTTTTGGATCCGTGTCGAGTCAAAAAGTTCGACTTGTCAAAAACAATAATAACGTGACAGTAAAGTCTACCCGAGGTGTTTCAATGCATACCATATTTATGTATCCCTTAAAAATTAAAAAATATGCATTTTTGTTTTGAATTTAGATTTTCTGGTATTTCGGTGCATGTTGTAATCAAATCGTAAATCGGAAAGTTGTAGAAAATAGAAGTGTAATTTTCTTACACTTTTTTGAAGTGAGTTTTTTTCTCCTATCTAGGTTCTTTCAAAATACTTTTTTTTGTCGAAAACTTGCACCGTTTGACCACCAGAGAGCGATTTTTTCGATAGTTATGGTGTATCATAAGGCACTCAGAAAAACTCGAAAAAAATGTTCAAAAGTTTATCTGAAAATGTCTCCGAAATATAACGACTAAAGTTCAGCACTCTACCGCCGCGATGACTAGTTCTTCAAAATTCCTGTCTCTAAGAAACATCACATATTTATTCTTAACTTGACCATTGCTAGAAATATAATATAACTAGTTCATTGCTAGAAATATCCTCATTAATCCACGTCTCGATGAGAAATATTACTTCATAACTCCCATGATATTTTGGTAAAACATGACAAGACTGCTATCCGCTGAAGATTCGAGTTCAACGGTATCACTACACGACTTGGTTGCCATCATCTATTAATATTATACGGTTCAATTATAGTTTGTTCGATGATAGGGGAAAATTCGAATTTTCATTTAGTTCCTGAAGCAGTAAAGTCGGATTATTATTTACGCTCTGAGAATAAGCATTTAAAAGATTTTTATTAAACACGCATAATGTTAAAAAAATATTTGCCCGAGGTTTATTGATGTTGACTTGTTAAATTCCGATACAATCCCAGAATTTCCAGAAATAGGCGAATGGACCTTGAGATTCAAATCGAACTCGATATTTGTGTTCTGTGGTTTTGATTCCAGAAAGCGTTTTTAATTCTTTGAATACTCCATAAAAATGTAGTAACTTTAGTTTACTTAAAAATGTCTATTTTATCTTTCTTTTTTATGTCAATTTGGTGTGTGTGCAATGTATTAGACTGTTTTGTTTATATTGTAGAGAACTCGACAAAAAGAATCACTGTAAATCATATATTGATGAAGAAGGACATTTAGCATACATTTATCTTAAAGAAGAAAAATCTACTCAAGAACGTTTTAATGAATATTCTGTAGAGCATGAGGAAATCCATATTAAAAGTGAAAGTGAAGAGGATAAGTCTAAAGGGTAAGTCTAGTATTGAGTGGCAGGTTTTCCTAGAGGTCACTTTTAATGACCTACTCATAATTATTGCAATCTCTGTCAGTTTTATCTAATATCATTTTGTGATATGAAATTATATACTAACGTTAAAAAAATCACCCTTCGAGATTTTTTTCCAGATCTTCACGTTTGAAGGCCTCTAGATGCCAAAAAAAAAACAATTCATGACTGTCTGTTCAGTTCGTGGCATACCTAAAAATCCACTAAAAATCGCTAAATTTGATAAGTGTTTTTTTAATAATAATTTTTTTTAACATTTCACTAGGCCGCCATTTTCTTGTGCCATATTGAATTTTTACCAAAATATTACCAGGTCGTCTCTATATGACCTTTAACTTTTGACTAAAATTTTAAGTCAATCTGATGAGTAGTTTTGAAGCTATGCCGCGAACTGACAGACAGACAGACCAAACATGTTTTTTCAGGCTGAATTTTTAAATATTTTATTAAGCCGCCATCTTGGATTCGTACCAAAATGTTACTAGTTGATTTCCATATAATACTTGATTTTTGTGCAAAATTTGAGATACATTGGATGAGTAGTTTTTTAGTAATGTGTGACATGTAGGTGTTCAAAGTTGTATTTTCTTTATTATTTCCGTAGATAAGCAAGATAGCAAATTAAAATTTTAACCAGGATATGCATACGGTAGGACTCATAATTTGACATAATCTTACTTAACAGTGTCACTCCAGTTGCGTAGACCCTAGCACATTACTGCCCGGAATGGTTTTTTTTAAATTGGTATTTTATTGACCAATTGATTTGTTACAAATTTGTTAGACCAAATTGTTCTTATTTAATTAGTTTTGAAACACGTTGTTATAAATGGAAGAAAAACAATTAATATAATTAACTAATCGGTTGCCATGGACGTCGGAAACCTTAAGTGGCTGGGGGTGAATTTCATTTCGAAGAAAAGATCACTAACAAACTAATTTGTTCAACATATTGTGTTAAAAACTTCTATATAATGAAATAATAATTATAAAACTTGCTTTTTTTAATCTCTTTAAAATTACACTCAAAAAATAATCTGCTGGCTATAAATATTGCATCAAGATTTTTTGATCAAATTTTAAAGATAATAATAAGGATATTTAAATTGTGCTAAAAAGATTTTTTTGATCAAATTTTAAAGATAATAATAAGGATATTTAAATTGTGCTAAAAAGATGCTGTTTTTGGCGTTCGTTTAGCCGATCGGTTGGATGTGCTTTTACTTTTATTACTGCATATGTGCATAAAAAATCATACCTACAGGGCGGGAAATGAAACTCCTGCAGTTTTAAGAAGTTGTTTAACGTCTAAAATGTTGACGTTTCCATACAATTTCATTAACTTCTCGGTTAAATAACAACCTGTTTATGAAACAAGTCGCTACCACCTAATTTATAAACAATAGTTATTCCGTTTTCATATGTGTTAGAAAGTTTAGATAAAGGATATGGCATGTAACTTATTATATTCTATAAATTTTATCATACCTAATTTTCTTTTGGAATTATGTCAAACCAGCTGAGATAAAACATTTGTGAATTATGGATTTCTTAACAAAATGGTTTTTTCATTTTTACTGTATATGTTTTATTAGTCTTGGTATAGGGTATTTGGTGGTTAAAAATGCAGGGCACAATTGAATAGCTCATCATAGGGACAAAAGATAAACATGTGTCCGCAAAACCTTCGTTTTTTGAGATACAGGGTGTTAGGATTCCTATTTGTTTATATTCTGTATAACTCTTGAAAAAAAACAAATATCCTAAGTCAAAATCAATAAAACGACTAGAGTACAAATGAAATAAACATTCTGGCAAAAAAGGCCATAATTCACAAATTTTTTATCACAACTGGTATATCTTAATTATCTCACGTCTGACAAAATTTCAAAAATAAGTTCTAGTAAAGTCTATAGAACATATTAAGTGTATGGTTAATGATAATAACTTTTGTCAAACCCTGTATCTAAACTTCTTAGTACTAATTATAACGGTACAACTACTGATCATAAATTATGTAATAAAGATTTATTTTGTACAGGCTGTTAAGGCAACGCTTCACTTGTATGACGATGTCAAAAATTTCATAAAAATGCTGTACACAATATTGTAAAGAAACAAAAATATCAAAATTTTTTTGTATTCTATAAAAGGTTATTTTAGTCAGAGGCAAAAAAAAATTAAGATGTTTATTTTATGCTTTGTATGTTGTATGTAATATTTATATGCTTATATGCAGTCATTCAAGTAGAAGCACATACCCAACAGATCGCTCACATGAACACGAAAAACCGCATCTCAACTATAAATTTCCATAATCCGGGTTAGATCAGTCAAAATCTGTAAAAAATCCAGGACACAGGGTAACAAAGAAGAACACCTAATCATATAAACATTTTATCAATTTTAAACAGTATAAATAATATTTTAATTGAGTAGAAAAATCACTTACACAATTTCAACTTAGCAAGCAAGTAAGTTTCTATATAGTTGTATAAAGGCACTGTATTATCATAAAGTATCTACTTTACCTTTTAGCTCATAGGTATTAGCACTGTATTAGGTCGGAGGCAGGTACTAACTATTGAAAAGAAAATACAATCTAAATAATAAAAACTAAATATATTATGGTGAAACAAGTAAAACTTTGTTTTAGTTTAATTATTATAATAATTCATGTGTCTGCTTGTTTCATATTTTATTAGTTTTAAACAAAATAAACTTAACAAATAATATTTTCAGTGAGTAAAAAAAATAAATTTGAATATCACATAAAACATAACTGCATTGCAAAAAAGTTACTACAAAATATATCTACCTTACCTTATCTCTTTAGGTATTAGCTCGAAAACGAAATACAGACTAGATAGTAAAAACTAAACCAAATATATATTATGAAGGAAAAAATACTATTTTAATGTAATAGACGTATTATTAATAATGTTGTCAACATTTTCATATTTTCTCGTTAATTTTAAACAAAATAAACGTAATAAATAATATTTTCAATAAGCAAAAAAAAGAAAAACTGAAAATCAATTAACACACAGGTATTTATTTTTACCTCCTACTTCTTAGATATTAGTATTACTATCTAATGGCAGTCGACAGATGACATATCGCACGAAAACGATGTTGCCGGAAGTCATTAAAAATAATAAAATTATATTTTATACTGGGTTGTTTCAGGAAAAATTAAAAATTGCCAAAATCCTGAACAAAATGCGTCCTTCTCAGGAGATCGAAAGGACGAAGCACAAATACGGTCAAATCTACTGAAGTCCGGGACATCCTTCCAAATACAGAACGGTTGGCAACCTTAATTGAAATATACATCTTTAAACTTCGATAAAAAAAAATGATGCACTGTGTATGGCCAGCAGTTCAATTACTAATTAAGTATTTCTATATTTAACTTATTAAAACAAAATACAACAAGTTTAGTTATCTTAAATCCTTTTACAGGTTTGGTATCAAAATTCATTGAACAGAAGTAAAATTCTGAAGGAAATGCGAATCATGTATAGATCTCTGAAACCAATGCAGTTTATGGGAAATTTGAAAGCGAAGAAATTTTATTTTTGTGTTTCCGATCAGTCTAATATAAGCGCACGTATGTTTTCCGTTCCTCTATGATTGATGCCATCAACATTTTCATTCATACAGAGTGTCCCAGATTCGCTTCTCTAGATAGAGATCTCGACTCCTATTATACCTATATGATAGTAGGTTTACAAGTTCTCTCATGAAGTGAGAGAAAGACGTCTACAGACAGGAAGTAATGTTTGGTGTGGGTTCATTGGTAATTTAATCTAACTTACCTTTTTTAATTGGGCACCTATTTATAAATTATTAATCATTTCAGGAAATCGACTTATATGACTATTTTTGTTTGTTTACAAGCTAAACAGATACAGAGATACCAAGAGCTTTTGCGAAACCAGAAAGTACCGGATTTACGAGCTACTCTAACAGTAGATGAGTTTATAAGAATCTGGTTTCAACAGGATGGATGTCCGGCTTACAACACCAATCAAGTCAGGATCTTTGCTGTAGATATAATAGGAGCCGAGATCCCTATATAGAGAAGCGAATCTGGGACACACTGTATACAAAACTCCCAAAGAAAGAACACATCTTCAGTCACAAAAATTTCCGGCAGATTAGCTTCACTGAAACAAAAAGAAGTTGACTTTTAAACTTATTTTTATAAATTTTCTTAAGCTTATCAAAGATACAATTGTTAAATGCATTTTAAGTCCTAACACTGGAACCTGTGTTGGAAGATAGATCAAAATACAAGAGTTCTAACCACATTACACCACAACTTGTTCCGTTTCTGGACGCGCGTTTATATCATCTGCTAATGATGCTAACTTGGTTAGCGAAACCCGCGTCCATAACGTAACAAGTTGTGGTGTAGTGTGATTAGAACTCTTGTATTTGGAAATGCATTTTACTATGTAACATAGTTTATATTATAATGTAAATGAATGAATATTGCGCTGGCCAAGTTGAAAAATCTGTTTGCAAATTAATTTCTCTTAGGGTCGTCCCCGACGGCAGTATAAATATTTTTGCCTTTTTTAGTATATATAACTGAGCAAATGATACCATCTAATATCAAGTATTTCTGGTCCTACGTTAACAATTTAAGGAAGGATGACGGCAGACCAAAGTGTTTAGAGTATAATTCTCAAGCCAAGGATAACATACAGGAGATTGTTGATGCCTTTGCGGATCACTTTGAATCATGCTACACACAAAATGTTCACAGTGTTTTAGCGGGCCATAAGTTTACAACTGAGGAAATACTAAACAAACTCAATTCCCTCGATACTAACAAAAGTGCTGGTCCTGATGGTTTTTCCCCATATTTCCTTAAGAAATGTGCATCGACGATGGCTGAACCACTAAGGATTATTTTTCAGAAGTCCTTTGACGGGGCTTGGTTTCCGACTCTTTGGAAAGAGTCAACGCTTTTTCCGGTTTTCAAGAATGAATCTAAGAACCAAGTTACTAACTATCGAGGTATCTCTTTACTTTCAATAATCCCCAAGGTATTTGAGTCCATAATCACCGATGAATTATTTAATACATTTAAACATTATATAAGTCCAAAACAGCATGGTTTTTACAGAGGCAGATCTACAGCCACAAATTTAGCAGAGTTCCAGGATTACCTCAACGAAAATATAGAGAAAGGCTTTCAAGTCGATGTCATTTTCACTGATATGACAAAGGCATTCGACAGTGTATCACATGATTTGCTTCTAATGAAGTTAGAGGCACTGGGATTGAATGGGTCCTATCTTGGTTGGATTAGATCATACCTAAGCAGACGAACCCAAAGAGTGAAGTTGAGTGGTGTCACTTCAAAAGAAATTAAGGCTACCTCTGGTGTACCACAAGGATCGCACTTGGGTCCAGTACTATTTTTGTTGTTTGTGAACGATGTTGTCTCCACGTTTAAGAACTGTGAGTGTCTTCTTTATGCAGATGACTTAAAATTTTTTCGTGTTGTTAATACTGTTGAAGATTGCGAACATATACAAAGTGACATTAATAATTTTTACTCATGGTGCCGCAATAAATTTCTAACTCTGAATACGACAAAATGTAAATTTATGAGTTTTTCCCGTCGTAAAGAGCCACTTAAACTTCATTATCGACTCAGTGATGTTTTTTTGTCCGAAGTGGAAAGCTTCAACGATTTGGGAGTAATTTTTGACTCTGAACTTAATTTTAATGCACATGTAGATAACATCATACTTAAAAGCTACAGAATGTTAGGTTTTATCAGAAGAAACTGTGATAATGTTAATGACACCAAAGCTTTAAAAACCTTATATAATTGTTTAGTTCGTAGTATTCTGGAGTATAATTGTATAGTGTGGTCTCCTTATTATAACTTACATATTAAACGCCTTGAAAACGTACAAAATAAGTTCTGTAAGTTCCTTTTATTTAAGATGCATTTTCCTTACAAAGATATTCCTTATCAAACAAGAACTCTCTTGGTTGGTTTGGCCACTTTAGAAAGGAGAAGGCCTAACGCGATGATGTTTTTCCTTTTTAAACTGTTAAATGGAATGATCGAAAGGAGTGAACTTCTATCGCGCATTTATTTAAGAGCTCCGATCCGGATAACTCGTAACAGACATCTGTTTTATGAAAGACCACACCGTACAAATTATGGCTTTAGAGGAGTAACTGACCGCCTGGTAAAAACCTACAATGATTTCTATACTAACTGTGATATATTCGGCTGTTCCTTTGCAAATTTTAAAAATATTATCTTAAGCGCTTAATTTTTTTTTCTCATTAATTTATTATTGGTATTAACTGTGCAGTATCGTTTAGATGTGTTAATGAATTGTATTTGTTTATGCATATTGGTTCATCATCGTTCAGATTTATAGTATATTAATTTTATAATTTCTTATTGCAAATTTTTTGTTATTTTTTAAATTTTTATATGTATATTGACTAACTGAACTGTTTTGTATGTTTTTGTTTTATATTTAGTTTCTGTTCAAACGTTTTATGACATGTAATACCATTTGGAGTTTGTTGCTCTGTAGTGTATGATTTGATTTGATAAATAAATAAATAAATAAATAACGGAGGCCACAACCCCTCCCTTAACAAAACTATGAGGGGGGGTGAACCGACCTCCTGACCCGTACTTCCGACGTGCCTGTCAATTGGTAAACATTCCTGTACTTAGCTTTTGCTTGTCATATCATATGAGCGCAAATCCATTGCTTTTAATGTTCGCCAAGTTAATGTTGGAGCAATACCAGTGCACCGAAATTGCCTTACCCTTGTATCTGGATTCACTTCCACCAACTTCAAAATAGTATCCTCATTTAAACAGATTTTAAATAGGTCCGGAATAAGAAGTTAAAACTATGTAAGTATTGTAAGTCACAATCTGATCCATGCTCTTCCATTTAGACTTTAATTCTTTATAGCAGGCTATGATACTGTTTAGAAACAAAACAATTGAATCAACTGTGAAACTCCCACTTAAATTAATTTAGTGTTGAAAAACAACTAAGGTTCGATAACTGGTCTGTCAATTGCTAACCATGTCGGGGATATGGTCTCGATCGCGGTTCCAGAAACAAACAAAATATGGCGGTTTGTTTACAAATTGGAAACAGCGAAATTATTTATTTTTATCACTAAATATATGATTTTTATAGTCTTCCAGGGTCGTCGCTCTGGTTCTGTGTTTGATATTATTTGGGTTTTTGCTTATTTTAAGGTTAATGTTAAAAGTAATAAAAAATGAGAAATCGCTTATAACAGGTAAAATATTGCTATTAAAAAATAAACTTTTGTACATAAATTGCTAATTGTTTTCCATATTGGTTATTATTTTTTCGCAAAATCAAAACACAGCTGATTATTTGCTTTAACTGTCACTTGAAACCGGTAACTAAACGTTTTCACCATGTTTGACACATGAGGTAATCAAGACGTCATTATCTGACAGACCAGTGCCAGACGTTTGGGACCAACGGTTAGTGGAACCGGAGCATGATGAAAACACTTCTTGTAAAGATCTGTTGAAAGATTAACGATATTAAAAATTATGGCATTTTACAGTAATTTGGACTATGCAGATATGCACTTATTTCTTGGGGAATGTCAAGGAAACTCAGCAAAACCAGTAAGGCTCTATTCACAAACATTTCCCGGGTGAAATCTACCAAATAGAAAAACTTTTATAGCTGTCGATCGTCGCCTTAGAGAGAGTGGATCGTTTAAACCTGCTACACATCTTCGTGGTCGACGAATCTTCGTAAGGACATTCAGAAACGAAGAAGTTATTTTAAATTTGGTGGAAGAGAATGCAGGCCGGTGTTGCTCCAACATCCACTTGGCGAACATTAAAAGCAATGGATTTCTCTATCACAAGCAAAACGTACAGGAATTATTACCAACCGATTTTGATCCCTGTGTCGATTTTAGTCATTGGTATGTACATCCAATATACCGGGTGATGAAATGAGCTGTGGTTACCCCTGTTCTACGCCACTGGACTGACAAGTAAAATTATATCAAATTGTAAGTCCTACCGTATCCATACTCTGGTTAAAATTGCAATTTGCTATCTTGCTTATCTACGAAATAACAAATACAGCTTTGAACACCTACATGTCACACCCTGTAGAAATTGTATTTAACTTTTTTTCATATTTTATCAAGATCTATCTACAGACTTATTTCTGAAACACCCTGTATATTATATATAATAACATTATATTATTTTTGTAGGACCGTTAAAGAAGTGAAGGATAAATCAAAAAAAATAGAATCGCATTCGGCCGGTTATAGAAAGCCAGAAAAAAATTTATGGCACCAATGTCGAAACTGTTCATATAAAACAAGACGGAAAGAAGATCTCACGCGACATGCCATTCTTCATCATAGGGAAACTGATATTGAGTGGTTCCACTGCCACGAGTGTGCTTTTAAAACCCACTTAAAGCGTTGCCTAAAAAGCCATTCGTTGCTACATAAAAAGCCAGATGAAATTGTGTGGCACCAGTGTCGAGGATGTTCATATAAAACACAACGGAGAGGAGATCTAACGCGACATGCCATTCTTCATCATAGGGAAACTGACATTGAATGGTTCCACTGCCTCGAGTGTGCTTTTAAAACCCACTCAAAGCGTTGCCTAAAAAGTCATTCTTTGCGACATAAAAACCCAGATGAAATTGTATGGCACCAATGTCCAAACTGCTCGTTTAAAACGGCTTTTAAATCGAATTTAAAGCAACATGTCATTCTTCATCTTAAGGAAACTGATATTCAGTGGTTCCACTGTCATGAGTGTCCTTTTAAGACCCACTCAAAGCGTTGCCTAAAAAGTCATTCGTTGCGACATAAAAAGCCAGATGAAATTGTATGGCACCAATGTCCAAACTGTTCATATAAAACAAAATGGAAGGGAGGTCTAAAGGAACATGCCATTGTTCATCATATGAAATCTGACATTCAGTGGCTCCACTGTCAGGAGTGCCCTTTTAAAACCCACTCAAACCGTTATTTAAAAAGGCATTCAGTCATTCATAAAAAGCCAGCTGAAAATGTATGGCACCAATGTTCAGACTGTTCATATCAAACAAAACGTAAAGGAGATCTAAAGCAACATGTCATTCTTCAACATAGGGAAACTGACATTCAGTGGTTCCACTGTCACAAATGTGCTTTTAAAACCCATTCAAAGCGCTATTTAAAAAGTCATTTATTGCGACATAAAAAGCCGGACGAAATTGTATGACACCAATGACCATAATGTTCATATAAAACAAAGCGGAAAGATCTAAAGAAAAATCTCATTGTTCTTCCTAGGGAAACTGAAATTCAGTAGTTCCACTGTGGGGGCCATATAAAACTATATAAAACCCTTTCAAAGGAATGTCTAAGGGTACATGCTTTTATTCATTGTAGTGTCAATTTAAAACCAACTCAAAGTATTGTAGAAAATCATTGAATCATTCATTAAAAACTAAATGAAATTGTATGGCAGTAATGTCCTGAATGTTCATGTAAACTAAATGTAAACATGTAATGCGTAATCTGAAAAGGCATTCGTTCATATATAAAAAAACATTTGAAGTTGTAAGGCACCACTGTCCAGACTGTTCGTGTACAGGGTGGTCCAATAATAGAGGACGTCGGCTGTAGCTCGGGAACCGTTAATGACAGAACTTAAGAAAACAAATATTTATATAAGAATAGGAAACGGCTGTACACGTAGTAGTATAGTACACATACGTCTTAATAAAAGTAAACAAAACATTATAATTAAAATTTTAAACAAAAACCTGTGATAAAAATGCGCGCGTTCAATGAGAAGGTTGATACTCGGACTCGTCGATATTTTTTTTGATGTTTGCAATTTAGTTTGATTCAGCCATTCGAACACAATTATCCAATCTGTCATCTGTAAGGCGATTGTAGTATTTGTTCCTAATAAACTTCATATTGGAGAAAGAAGATTCGCACAAATAGGTTGAAGTAAATAACGCTTTCCCAACATAGCATAGCAACATGACATAGAACTAAATATTTGACTTTACTTACTATAGGCCAGATACTTTTTCTACTTGAAACTAACGATTTCAATGCTAAATCACTTTGAAATGCAATCACTTCTAGAAAAAAACCCTGGATTACTCAGGGATTACTTAATTCGATCAAAAATAGAGACAAATTATATAAAGATTACGTAAAAAACCAAAATTTGGAAAATTTTCAAAAATACAAAGGAGTAAGAAATAAGATAGTCGATTTGAATAAAAAACTTAAAGAAAATTATTATAAAAAAGCTCTTTTAAAAAATAAAACAAACACTAAGAAAATTTGGAAAATATTTAATGAATTTACAAATAAATCAACAAAGAAGTCAAAAAACACTAACCTCGAAAGAAAGAATGATTCTAATATAAATAATTGAAAACGACCTCTTCCTAGTCAGCAACATTTTCAACGTTCATTAGGTGAAAAAATGGCTGCTAAAATTAAACTTAAATCACGTTCAATGCCAGGATAATTTTATCTCATATAAAAATGACACGTCCATTTTTCTTAGACCGGTAGGTGAACCGGAAGTCAGGCATTTAATTCAATATCTAAAAAATTATTCTTCCCCCGGCTTTGATAATATAAATAGTAGCACATTAAAACACATCTCCTTTTATAACAAAACCATTAACATACATAATAAATCTAATTTTCACTAGCGGTATATGCCCAAACCCTTTTAAAGTCTCGAAGGTAAAACCAATTTTTAAGAAGGGCGACAATACTCAAGTTGAAAACTATAGACTTATCAGCCTAATATCAAATATTGCAAAGATATTCGAAAAAGCCCTTAAAACTAGGATAACAGATTTTTTGGAAAAAAATAAAATTATTTCAAAACATCAATTTGGTTTTCAACAAAAGTTATCAACTATCGATGCAATGGCAGAGCTGACAAAGAGAATATACAAAAATCTAGATGTAAGCAAACCATGTGCCGCGGTTTTCTTGGACTTGGCGAAAGCCTTCGACACGGTGGATCACGGGAAGCTTCTTGCGAAATTGGAAGATGTTGGTATACGTGGTCCGGCGGCGTAAAGGCATAATGTACTATTATTCAGAACAGTTGTAGTCTGAATCGCAGTATATTATGGGTTTACGTTACGCGTAATTTCTAAAGATTATATGTACCACGATTCAGAGCACGACTTTATTATAAAGAGCTGGAACGCAGTATATAATGGATTTAAATTACGCTCGTGCATCTCGGCCAATTTATACTCCGATTCAGACTTGCTGAGAACAAGTTGATTGGAAAAAGTTTGGTTATGTTCTGTCTCTTGTGATTATTTATTTGTTGTACAAACCTGTGGAAGTGAATTAGTTTAAACTCAATCAAAATGGACTATAAGGAGGTGTTGGTTAATATGTGTAGTGATTCATTATTAATAGAATATTTAGAGTTATACGACAATGGATTCATGGCAATACTTCGTTTCAAAAAGGCAGACAATGAAGATAATAGTGCTTGGTGCAATAGCTGGGTTGGCAGATTTCAGTCATAAAATAAATACTAACTGGATTGTGCGTTATACATATCCATCGGCCAAACGATACCTATACCGAAAAGTTTTTAAATGTCAGCATAGTAGTTTTAACAAAGTGAAAAGTAGAAAAAGGGAAGACACTCGAATTAGAGATAAAGAGTGTAATGCTAAAATTGACTTTTTGATTAAAATAGTTAATAGAAACACGATAAAAAACGACAGGTATTTAAAGGATGGATATCACGGTTGTATTAAGGTCAGTGGGAATTTCTATACTACTACGAATCATTTCTAGTAATAGTATATTATTTAACGCGCGGTAATGTAAGTCATAACTCGCGCAGATAGATTTTGCAGCACGAGCCGCAGGCGAGTGTGTAGATAATTCATCAAGCGAGTTATGACCATTACCGCAAGTTGAATACTATCTTTATCTACGACTATAAACATAAATACTAAGATAAAAGAGTAATCAGTATTAACTTAATTTGAAAACGTAAAATTATTTAAGTGACAACTCCCTTCAAATAACAATAAAGCTACTTTCATATTCGGTTAATTTTCGGGTTAGCGTGAGTTATTATAACTCACGTTGTTTGTTTATAGATACTATTAATTATTGTTCAAAAGTAAGTGAATAATTAATATATAATTTAATAGGAGTAGATAAAATTATTATCTTGTTTTTATTTGACAAAAATTATTTTTAGATTATAAAAACTGTAGGTGTATAAAACTATTCTGTATATTTTAGATTACATTTAAACATTCCCACCGAGTGTACGTAGCTGAAGCATTTAGCTATTTAAGAATGTCACCAGAGGTACGAGAAACGTTTCTTCGATACTTTAGCGAAGGTATGACAAATGCGACAGCAAGAAATTACCACGAAATGTTGTTGGAGAATTGCCACGAAACAGACAAAACTAAATTATTGTTAGTATTAGCTAATGCACAACAGAATCCTACAGAACGTCAAGTTAAACACCTATATGAAACTTGGAGGTAAGTAATATGCCGGAATGTTGTATTGTATTATTTACTGTGTTTTCGTTACAGAAAATCGAATTTTGGTGGTCGAGATGAAGATTCGATGATAAAGGTCTTGAAAGAAAAGATCGATTTTTTACAAGAGAGAAAAACAGATTAATATAGTCATAAAGGAAAACCCTCTTATTGTGATTATACTTACTCCAATAATGATGCGTGCTCATAACGAAAATTTTGCTAAAGAAATTGTTTTTGTTGACTCTAGTGGTTCGTGTGACCAAACAAATACATGTGTCACGTTTATGTTTTGCGCTTCTAAAATTGGCGCTATACCATTAGCTTGCATATTACACACTTCTCAAAGCGAAGCGAACTATACTTTAGCTTTCAACTTACTTAAAGAAACGTTAGGAAATGAAGGTTTTGGTCATGCTTGTTATCCTAGTATATTTATGACTGACGACAGTTCAGCGGAGAGAAACGCGCTCGCATCTGTGTTTTCTGTATCACATCAGTTAAAGCCAAAACTTCTTCTTTGTATTTTTCACGTCTCCCAGGCTTTCTGGCGTTGGTTATGGGATAGCCAAAATCAAATCCCTAAAGAAATTAGAAAAGAGGTGATGATTTCGTTTCGTTCTATAATGTTTGCTACCACTTTAGAAGAGGCCGAAGAGTTATTTAATGATTTTAAAAATAATGAAAAATTTATGCAATATCCACGTTTAGAAAAACATATAGACGCCCTCTGGCAGCGGAGGGAAGAGTGGTGTTTGTGTTACCGAGCCTCCCTAATCACAAGGGGAAATAATACCAACAACTATGTAGAGGCGTCGATACGAATATTTAAGGACGTTGTTTTGCAAAGATGCAAGGCATTCAACTTATGTGCTTTAGTAGATTTTATATCGAACGTCTTTGAATCTTATCACAGAAGACACTTGTTATTATTTGCTAGTAGTCGATCTTCCAAAAATGAAACACTTTATCTTCAATTTTCTGAAAAGGCCAAAAAACTTTCTTGCGAAAAAATTTCAGAAATTAGTTACTGTGTAACAAGTAGTGATGAGATGTTGCTTTATACCGTGGATGCCGCTTTAGGAATATGCGACTGTCCTTTTGGTATCGGAGGTAAATTTTGCAAACATCTGTGTGCTGTGCAACAATCTTTTGGAGTACTTCTTCCGAACGCCCCTTTACTTACTCCGTCAGATAAGAAAATGTTAGCAAAGTTAGCTCTCGGTGATGACGCCTCAGATGATTTTTTCCAAAATATGCACTTCGACGAATCTGAAAATTTTTTTGACAACACACCTATTAATCAAAACCCACAAGGAAATATTCAACAGTTAGTTAATACTGAGGTTGATTCCATTTTGGAAACAGAGAAAAAGGAATCAGACGTTCACAGAAAACACACTTCAGCAGTAGAAAGTCTAAAAGAAAATTTTCAGAATCTAATAGAAATTGCCTCAGAAAATATCACCGCCGATTTTACGAATTGCATCATTAAAGCTAATGTTGAATTAAAAAAAATAAAAACATCAACACAACTCGGAAGTTTCCTTTGCAATTTAAGGAAAGGACGTTCTTCAAAACAAATAGGGGTTCAACCCACGGCTATTAGCAGAAGAAGGATACGAAATGGACTTACATCTGGAAAGAAACGGATTCAATCAGGTAGACCGTCTAATTTGGAATTGAAAAGAACAGCCAAACGGAAGCATAATTTAATAGAAAATATTTTTAGAAACCAACCAAGTGCAAAAAGTCATTAACGTTTTTTTTATATTATATATAAATAAACCCAGTTGTTCAATCACAAAAATGTGTCTTTTTTATGAAATATAATAATATGATATTTTTTCTAATATTGTCACAAATTAAATTCAATTGTATCTGATATAATATATTGGATAATTCAAGATAGCTAGTCTAAAAAACATCAGCAATATTAATTATGTAACAAATACTTTGTGGTAACTTGTGATACAAATTGTCCTAACAGCAACGCAAATTATTTAAATTCATTATATACTGGGTTTCAGCACATTAAAACAAGCTCGTACTCTGAATCGCGGTACATAATATTTTTTGAAATTACGCGTAACATAAACCCATAGTATACTGTGATTCAGATTACCACTGCTCTGAATAATAGTACATTATGCCTTTACGCGTTCCGGCGTTATCTCTTCTAACTAGTTATTTACAAGGTCGCACGCAAATGGTACAAATCAAAGATTTTTTTAGCACCGTGAAGGAAATTACGTATGCGTGCCACAGGGGACGGTATTAGGCCCGTTATTTTTTAATATATACATCAACTCATTGCTAATCCAAAATTATTCAGGGGATATAATTTCGTTCGCGGACGACACGGTGTTGTTTGTAGAGGGTGTTTCTTGGAATGAAGTAGAAACTAAAATAGAAGAAAATGTGCGTGGTATTATAAAATGGCTAGATTAAAATCTTTTAAGTGTAAATTTAACAAAAACAAAATATTTAGCATTCTCGAACAATGTCACGGGCTTGCCTACACCTAATACTTCTCCTGAATTTACGTACTATTGCACTAGATTTCAAAGAATTGATAATAGAATATTGCCTAAAGTGAACAAATCTATAGGAAAAATAAGTTTTGAATATATAGGTTGCAAATTATTTAATCTGATTCCTCTAAATTTAAAAAACCTGTTTCAATTACCAAACTTCAAACGCAAGATTACGAAATGGATTATCGAAAATAGTCCTAAATTACTTTAGTATTAAATTCAAATTACTTACGTAACATATATGGATATATTTTTTGTACTGAGGTAAATTTTTTGTAAGTACTTAATAGGTTGGTTGTTTGTATTATTTGTGGGTATTGTTTATTTATATTGTTTTATGGTTAGGATCAATATTGTGATGCTTATAGAATGTAACCAGATATAAATTTGTACAAATTAATAATGTTTTCATTAATTTCATCATCAATGCCATTTTGATCCTAAACAGATTCTGAAGTTATCCTTTAATTTAGAAACTATTTCTACATGAGATTTACTGCCATAGGGTTTTATTGGATTTTGAGATATCTTCTCTGAAAGAACGGGAAAATGCTCGACATCACGGTTGATTAGGGTTTGTTCCCAAAACTCAAATTTTTTTATGAATGCATTTACATCGGAAATCATTTCTGTTTATTTTTTATCTCTTCCCTGAAGTTGCAAATTGAGTTCATTAATCTTGTCTGTGATGTCCACAAGAAACCCAAAATCTAAGCCAAATTGAATTTTCCAGTTCCTGAATCGGTTCGCCGCGATGTTTGAAAAAAAAATTGAACTATGACAGATAAGGGTTCATTAAAACGTGTTAATACTCGTCCTCTACTTAGCCATCGCACTTCAGAGTGAAGAAGTACATACCCATACTGACAATCAATTCCATCGGCTAAGATTTTGAATCTTCTTTGTAATGAGTGAGCTTTAATCTTGTTTACAATTTTTACTACCAATTTCATGACGTTGTTTAGTTTTAAAAAATTTCCACATAATGTTTGCTGATGAATAATGCATTGCTAACACAGAAATTGTGGAAAACGTTTATCTTTACGACAAAATGCTACCAGACCCTTATCACAACCCACCATAGCCCCATCAGTTGTCAAGCCTACCAATTTTGAAATTGGAATTTTCTCAGAAGATATAAAATTGTTTTAATGAGAAAATAATTCCTGTCCAGTGATATATCCTTCAGTAGAATAAACTTTAAAAGATCTCTTTCTTTAATCATAAAATCACTAAAAACCATCCTGTCGAACACAGCAATCTGGGAGATGTCAACCACATCTGTTGATTCATTCAGTTGAAGAGAGAAATAAACACAGTTATTTAAGTCAGTTTTTAACTGTGAGAAAATATCCTTGCTCATTATTTCCACTCGTCTCTTCACTGTATTAGCAGAAAGTTGTATAGATTTTATTGCTGAAACTATCTCGTCTTTATTTTTAAAGTTTGAAAATAGGGAAACTGCAGCTTCTAAAAACACCTGTTTTATCATTTTCCTGTCTTCATACGATTTCTTTTTTGTGCAGTTATTTTGGACACGGTATGATGCTTCCGTTGCCGACTTATTTTTGTCAACTGCTTTTAAAAATATTGACTGTTGTCCAATTAACTGGTTTTTAAATTGTTTCTGATTGTAATTGTAATGGGAAATATTTTTCAAAATTCGGATGTACACTTTTATGATGCCTCTCAAAATTTCCTTTTTTAGCAACCGAAACAGAGGCGTTACATAACAAATATACATTTTTACTTTTAACTTCTGTTCTTCCCATTCTGAATGAAAATTGTATGTCTTGCTTGTCATAATCTTTTTTATTGTCCACTCTGTGTACTAACACGTCTAATGCCTTTCGGTTTTAAACTAAACGCGTTGTATTCTCGACATGTACATTTATGGCGTTCAAAGCAATCTAGAATGTTCTCGTGTTCTCAAACATTCACGCCATGCTGGCGCTCTGGTCAATTCTGGCCACTGCTTGATTTCATGTTGTGATTTTTTTTTCAAAATTTATGGACAGTTCTATGATCTTACAAGATATGTCGTGAGCTACCAGAAATGTCTTTTGAAATGGTAAGGATTAAAAGAAGATAATATTTTATAAATTGGATATTTTAAGGGAATATAAAAAATATAAAGTAAATAATAAAAAATAAAATAACAAATAAAAAATATAAAAAAAATAAAAAATATAATACAAAATAATTAAGAATTTAAAAATATAAAAAATAAATAAAAAATAAAATTTTCTTTTCCCTTAAAATATTCAATTTATAAAATATTATCTTCTTTTAATCCTTACCACTTAAAGAAAGTGATTTCCTTGCTTTCAGGTGGCACTGATGATGGCGAAAGCCGAAAGCGCTGTGCTACATTTTTAATTTAATAAAAAAATTGCACGAAATACAAAAGTGTCTACCTTCCCAAATATTTGCATGTAAATCGGCCAAGAGAAATTGCTGTAAAAGAAAGTTGGCCGCTAGGTATAGGAGTATCAACAATACAAAACTGTAAATGCCAATTTTTATAATTGAGGTATGTTGAAAATATAATCATTGTATTTTTCAACCAATTACGCACTTTTTTGCTTGAAACCCTTTTTTTTGTCTGTTTTCAAATATAAAGTGGTAGGGGAAGGTAAAACATTTTTACTTTCAAATATAGATATCTCTGTTGTGGATGAACCGATTTTATACAACTTGTCGAAATAGGTGCTATTTTTGCTCTACTCGTGGAGCCATAAACTGTACCGCAATGACTTTGTTAGTGGTCACTAGATGGCGTTGTTTCGGTATTCTCAAAATAATGCTGATTTTCTCAAAAAATGGTACACTATGACTTTTATATCATAATTTATTTGGTAATTAAAAAATATACCCTCCCCGTTTTGTAGAGGAGTAAAAATGAGAATGACTAACATAAAAAAATAAGGCTCCAATAGAAAGTTTAATAATCTTGCATAATTGTAAAGAACAAAACTTAACAAAGGAACAAAACAAAAAGCACTAAAATTCAGTCTCATAATCGCCTAGTTCTACTTTGCTTCAGTGAAACAACAAAAAAAAAAGACGAAATGCACTAACAACAAATATATTTAAAATTACTGGTAACGATAAACGATATGGTGGACCGTATTAGGAATGCCATCTGTGCTGCCCAATCGACACAGGAAAGATTACAACTTTGTATTGACAATGACGGCCGGCACACAATGGATCGAAGCATAAGAAAATAGGGACACTGGCTGTTTTTGAAAAGTGCCAAATTTAAACTTTTTTTTTCATATTTGTGTTAAAGGCACATTGGTGTTTCATAAAACATAATATGCAGTATACCTTTGTTATTTACCTATTGAGCACGCGAGCATCATTTAAAGCAAACTGAAAAATCATTCAAATTATATATATGGCGTCTTATATTTGATGGCTATTTTAGGACGGATGTAAAAACTATTCACTTGTTGTATATAACGACTTATATAGGCGTTTTTGGGCTATACTACTGGATAGTTAAATTTAAAAAAAAAGTCACAACAGACGTCAAGTATTGATTTGTTTTTACTTGTGTCATAACATCTTAAAATATAAGATTTTTTTGACTTACAAAAAAATGTAAGCGGATGTAAGTGGAGATATTACATGCGATGTAAAAGCAAGCTTTACTAACCCACATTATAAAGAAATTGGCTGCCCCGAAGTGCCACTGCAAAGAAAAAATGCATAAGTATGCAAGAATTCTAAAATTTTTGCGGTCCACGTACAGCGCACAATCAAATAACTCGTAATTAGCCAATAAAGGTAAATATATTTTGTCAAGAATGAACCGGGCTAAATTATATTGCATAAGCCATATGATAGGTCATGAGGTTCAGAAATGTTTACGTTAATACCATTAATTTTTATATGGTTAACATAAACAAAAGATACCAAAAATGTAATCGAAATTTAGTTATTGCCTTTTAATCAATACAGAAATGACATTATGTATTTATATACGTGTAAAGTACTGAGTGCTTAGCTTAACAGTTTCGTCTCTCAGATATCAAGTTTGCCATGAAATAAAAAACATGCTGGTTTTCACTTATTTGTTGCTGTCAAATGTGATACAAACATGGCGGAAACGCGTTTAAAATTTAATGTAGATTTTTATTCCTTATTAAAATCTCGACAAATTAAATTTACCGATCATAATGGTTTGTTTGAAAGTGTCATAGATATAAAAAAGGATTTCTCGGAAAATGAAACCCAAGGCTTGCGGGAATCGCTAAGAATTTTGTGCTTTCATCTCGCGAAAAAATGGAAACAATCCAAACGGACAGAAGCAAGGTTTTTAAAATCAAATGAAAATTGGTTAAAGAAGGAATTTGTGTGGCCAAAATCGGTAAATAAAGTAAAACCATCCCTACCTAAGCCGATAAAAACATTTGAAGAGCTCTCAAATAAACAAAAAAGAAGAAGGACGGAAGGAATGCGAAAAGAAAGTGTTGCTGTTCTTTCTTTTTCCTTATCAACAAAAATAAAAGAAGGTAGGCTAGACTTTGATATTTAATAATGCTTGTTTTTCAATTTTAAAAGTTTTGTTCGTCGTTTTTGTCAATTTTTGTTTAAACTTTTTAAGGTTGGCTTATAATTAAAAGCATATAATTTTTTTTTGTAGGTAATCAATACATTGGAAAAATACAAAAATTTTTAGAAAGTAACCCCAATAAAGTAGAAAATATTCTGCATTATTGTCAAAACATGGAGCAATATCACTACCATGAAATTTCAAAAGAAAAGGCATTAGCTCTATTTATTTCATCTGACTTTTCCAAACAGCAATACCTTAACATAAGAAAGGCACATGGGCGCCGCCAGGAACGGGCAAGGGGGGGCGATTGCCCCCCCCTGGATTATGCCTGAACTAAAAAAATTTCAATAAACGATATTAATATTATCATTTTTAGGAAAAAATAGGTGAATACAATATTTATTATATTAAACCTAGGACTGGGTGGAATTTACTTTTGCCCTTCCAGTGCATTCTTAGAAGCATGTTCGCGAGCACGGCCATTGCCGTATTGCCGTAAACAGCAGTTGCGCTGAAGGTTTTGTCGTTTTGTGTCTAGACCTCACTACTAGGACATAGTAACTAGGTATATATTATTATCGTCGAATCATCGTTCTTTTTATTTATTAGGCTGTACCTATTGCCCTAGAGTCTTCAACTAGTTTATTTAGTACCAGATTTTGTTAGGCAGTTAGGCACATAATAATAGGTACCTATACTACAAAAACAATTTATTTAGTGGCACAGGAAGAATAGTAAGAATACTTATTACTTTTGTGAAATTTGTGAATCTTTGTAAGATTAAGGTAAGTCAAAAACTACCCGTGATCCCTGATCCCGTTAAACTCTGTGCACTTTGCAATTTAATTTTACGCGCAGCTTGCAAAAATAATATTATGTTGCTTGCTGCTTTGATAACACCATTTTGAGTAATTATTATTATTTTTGTAGAAACAGGGACCAATTCTACCCAAATATGTTTTGATACGTGTTTTGCTTTTGACCTACTCTCAATGCTCGCTTGAATTGCATAGGTACTGCTAATATTTTATCCTCAATTTTATCAAGGTCTGTCTAGGATCTTACTCCTCAACAAACTTTGCCTCAACTGTCAATGGCGTTGCCGCGTTGCCATGAATGCGATGGCGCTTTTGGCCCGCTCATTTTGAAGCGGACAGCGGACGTGAGTAAATTGGACAAAAAATTTTTTTGTTAATAATTTGACAAAAACTGTTGATGCATGATCGTATTGGTTTGATACTTGCACGGGTATGCAATATGCTCGAAGACAAAAGATCGGCGGAGAGACCTTGTTATAAATTGATTGCTTACTTAGGAATTTTTATTATTTTTTTATAGAAAACGCTTTCGCTTGTTGCGAAAAATTGGTGACACCTATACCGGGTGTCCCTGAAAAGTGGCTCAGGCTCACCCTTATAACTTTTTTATTTTTTAAGATAAAAATCTTAAATTTGGTATGTAAGTATACGACATTAATTCGGATTGATTCACATATTCAGTTGTCATCTGTCACTTCCGGTTTAACCGGAAATGACGATAACTTTTGATTTTTAAATAGCAACACTGTTTTTTTTTTCGCGTTATTTGACAGAAAATATGTTTATAAATACAATGACACATCAAATGTCAATTTTTGACAGTTCCGCTTTAAATAATTTTAGTTTTAAATTTTGAGTATAAAAGGTTAATTTTGATCCAAATGTCATGTTTGGGGTACCAAAATATTCGGAAAAAAAATGCTCTTTCCGAAAATCATAATGAGCCACCCTTGTTCCATTTGAAAAAAATGAAATATGATTTTGCAATCTTTAAACCCTTCAGAAAAGCAAACAAAAAACTTTTTTGGATAATATCTATTTTTCTAAGGTTTCTTGATTAAGAAATAGTAATTTTATCATAGTCATGGCACTCTAGATTAAAATTTAAAATTAAATTATTTTAAATTAAAAATTGTTAAAATTTGACATTTGAGGTATCATTGTATTCAGAATGCCATTTTCTATCGAATAAAACCAAAAAATACCGCGGTTCCTATTTAAAAATCAAAAGTTATAGTCATTTCCGGTCGAACCGGAAGTGACAAAAAACAACTGAATACGCAAATTAATCCGAATTGATGTCATATACTTACATACCAAATTTCAAAATTTTATCATTAAAAATAAAAAAGTTATAAGGGTGAGCCACTATTGAGGGACACCCGGTATACAATGATTCCTGGTTTTTATAAAACTCGCTCTTTTCAGTCATGGATATAAGGAAATTTTTGGTCAAAAATTCTCAGGAACCCACTAAGAAAAAATTGGAAGATATCGAGTGTCCTCAAGCTCAGCCAAGCACTTCAGCTGGGTCTTCATCAGTTCCAGGACCAAAGGTTGAATCTGATGTTGAAAATCAAAAAAACGATCTCGATCTCGGTATTTTTCTAGATTTAGAGAACATACCCACCGATGTAAGGTTCGAAGTTCTGAAAAATCCGTATAGGCCCAAAATGTCATATGATTTCAAAAACGATGTTAGTGAGAGTCAAAAACAAAAATCAAGATATTTCAAAATGGCTTGGTTGGATCAGTACGAGTGGCTGGTTTATTCCCCTAAGTTGAAAGGCGCTCTCTGCAAATATTGTGTGTTATTTAAACCAAACGTTAAAAGAGGGCTTCTAGGATCTTTTATAGTAAAAGAATTTAAAAATTATAAAGATATGCATGCCTGTGCCAAATCACACCAAAATTCCGAGTGGCATCGCAATTCTTGTAGCAAAGCAAATTTTTTTACGAAAACTACGTCTGGACAAATGTCAACAGTATTCGAACAGGTCAATACTGCCGAGAAAAATGAAATTGAAGCAAATAGAAAAAAATTACCACCAATAATTTCGTCAATTTTATTTTGTGCTACACATGATATTTCTCTAAGGGGAAAAGAAGCATCTGGAGGAAATTGTCAAGATTTATTGAAGTTTCGGTTAGAAAGTGGTGATAAAATATTAGAGGATCATTTGGGAAATTGTCACAAAAATGCTAGATATACATCACACGAAACACAAAACGAACTAATAAACATCGCTGGAAATGTTTTACAGAAACGAATCGTTGACGAAATAAATAATAGTGCTGGGTTTTCTATTTTAGCTGATGAAACCGCAGATATAGCGGGCATTGAACAACTTTCCCTCGGAGTACGATATTTGGATAAAAGTAACAATATAAAAGAAGACTTTCTTGGATTTGTTGCTTTGAAAAAAATGGATGCTAAAACAATAGCAGAAACTATTATGTCGAATTGCACACTGGGATTCGATGGATGCTCTACCATGTCTGGGAAAGAAAACGGGGTGCAGAGATTGATTCGAAACAAATACCCTTCTGCGACGTATTTTCATTGCTCTTCACACAAGCTGAATTTGGTTATAAATGAACTAAATGCAGTTCAGCAAATTCAAAATGCCATTGGAGTGATTAAAGAAGTTATAAATTTTTTCAGAGAGAGCCCAAAAAGGCGCCAGTTAGTTGCTAGCATCCCTTTACTCTGTGAAACGAGATGCACTGCAAAATATAAGTCGCTTAGGCTATTTTCTGAAAGAATAGTCGACATTCATTCTGTTTTACTGAATATTACGAACAGTTCAGAGGATTTTAATGTGCAAACCAGGAATAAAGCAAGTCAGCTGATAACTGCCATGTCATCTTCACATTTCATCGTATCACTAATAATTATAGCAATGAATTTGTTTGCCGTTAAGAATCATATTGATGGCTTGATAAATTCGTTTCAAAAAGATCGTGAAAATTCAGAAACTAAGTTTTCTGTCCTATTTGCTGATGCTTCAAGCCTAGCACAGAAGCTCGGAGTTGATTTAAAAATGCAAGAATTATAGGAAGACAAACGCAAAGGGCAAATACAGAAGAATATTACAGAATTTCTATTTTTGTTCCTTACCTAGATTCCATTTTGACATCTTTGAGGACCCGATTTTCGGATGATGCTAGTACTGCATTCTCGATATCTCTTTTACATCCCAGGAATATAAAGCAGAAAAAGTTACTGGAGAAAAACATGATTGTTGCGATTTGCAAAAAATATAGAGTTGAAAATTTGGAGGCCGAATATTCCACTTGGATTTCAATTTGGGAAGATAGAGAAGTTCCTGAAGACTTGGATTTCCTAGAAATAGTCGATAAAGAGTGTGTTTTTTTTCCGGCTATCAAAAAATGTATCGAATTGTTTCTTATAATGCCACCGACCACATGTACAATTGAACGTTCATTTAGTACCCTGAGAAGAGTAAAGACCTGGCTTAGGGCAACAATGACCGAAGCTAGACTATCGAACCTATGTATGCTTAGCGTACATAGGGAAAAAATAGCAGAAAATAAAGAATAAATAATTAAAGATGTTATTGATGTCTTCGGTGCGGATCGTCGCAGGCTCAAGTTTCTTTTTTGAAATAGACTTTGAAAATTTGTGTTGAAATATTGAGAGTTCTGTGAAAATTATTTTTCAAAAGAGAAGCTTGAGCCTTGAGCGACTAGAATAAATTTGTATAAGATCGCGCTCAAAAAAAAATTCAGACAGCGAATTCGCTGGACTATTAGAATGTCAACTTGAAAATGTCACATGAAATTCAAAACCCCTCATAAATATTGACCATGACACATTTCATAGTCATGACATATTTCATATTCCCGCATAAATTGTCTGTCTGAGATTTTTTTGGGGGCAATAATACCTAGTTTTGTGTTTCACTTTTTTGTTATACTTTATTTAAATCAGAACATACTCTTGTCCCACGAAAGATGACCATCACGTGACGATGGTCATTTTTTGTGGAATCAAGTATATTTTTTGTATTTGTATACTCACTTAAATGTATTATTTTGTTAAAACATTCATCAAATACAATGTTTCACTTAAATAAAAATTTCGCCCCCCCTTAGTTTTTTTTCTGGAGGCGCCCATGGAAAGGCAGCAAAACATGAAGGGTGTAATCTTTATCCTTCATACTATAAAGTGCAACAGGCAAAATTAGAATGTTATCCACCCAAAAGTTCAATCATGATTACTGATCGTTGTGCAAAGATATCACTGCAATCTTTACTTGACCATACGGTGTCAAGAATTCTGCAAATAAATCAGAGCCCGATAAAGAATTGACATTGTTTGGAAAATGCGGATTTGATGGTGCTTCTGGTCAAAGCATGTACAAGCAGAAATTTGATACCATCTCGGACCATGACAATTTCGATTCCAGCATTTTTATGACGGCTTACGTGCCATTAAAATTAGTACAATCTGACGATCCAACAAAAATAATTTGGGAAAATCCAGTGCCCTCTTCTGCACATTACTGTAGACCTTTAAACTTTCAATTTATCAAGGAAACAAAAAACGTTATTTTGGAGTGCTGGGAGTCGCTCAAAGATAAAAAAAATCTGCTTGAAAAAACGACTTTTCCAAATGGAGTAAATGTGAGACACGAGTTGTACCTCACAATGATAGATGGAAAAATTTGCACAATTTTAGCAGGAGCTAGTTCCAGTTCAGTATGTTATATTTGTGGTGCTAAGCCTACTAACATGAACAATTTGGAGGTAAGTTTTGTCTGTATCTGTTTATGCACGTGTAGCTCTTCAATGAACAGAGTTTATTGAGAGTAGTTTTTTTTCATTGAGAGCTCGTTTAAAGAGTTAATCTAACTGGCTAGTTTGGCAAAAATCGTTAATTGGTTTCAAAGATAAGGTGTTTTTTATCTTGAGTTTAAAGAAGAAAAACTGCTTTTTGAACGAGATTACAGAGCTTTCAATATTCGATTTATTAGGTAATTCGAAAAAGAAAACCTGATAAAAAGCATTACGATTTGGGGATTTCCAGTCTACATTCCTGGATACGGACATTTGAATGCATGCTCCACATTGCATATAACAGGGACTTTAAAAAGTGGTCAGCGAGAAGCACCGAAGAAAAGGCATTAAAAGAGAATAGGAAACTGGAAATACAAAAAAGGTATTCTGGAGAGAGCAAAACTACTTTATTGTCAGGTTTAATGTTTTGGAATTCGGCAATTTGTCGAGCCGTTTTTCGCCTAATTTGCAATTTTATTTTAGATTTAGGGAGGAGATGGGTTTGATAGTTGACGTCGTTAAACAGGGATTTGGCACAAGTAACGATGGAAACACTGCGAGACGATTTTTCCGAAACTTTGAAAAATCATCACAAATTACAGGAATCGATGAACGGTTGCTGGAAAGTCTATATACATTACTCCAAGTTTTGGCTTCAGGGAAACAAATAAATGTGGAGAAGTTTGATAAATTTGCAAAAGAGACTGCAGAGTTATATGTTTACTTGTACGGATGGTATTACATGCCATCTTCTCTACACAAAATTTTGATACACGGTGCACAAATCATCGAAAACCTTTTGTTTCCCATAGGGCATCTGTCTGAAGAGGCCGCTGAATCTAGAAATAAATATTTTCGGAAATACAGGGAATGCCATTCAAGAAGGTGTAATAGAACTTTTGGAAATGAAGATATTTTGCATAATCTTTTATTGTCTTCCGATCCATATGTATCACATATGCGTAGCTTTGATAAGATTCATAGCGATTTAACAGAGAAAGCGGTTTCTCTGTTAGTTATAATTTTTTTTTGTTCGTTTTGTTTATAAATTACCTTTTTTCGTAAGACATACTGTATATTTTGTAAACTACCTGGTACAATAGGCCATATTAATTTTAATGTTTGATGAATTTATTAAAATCATACATAAAAACCAACAAAATACAAACATTAATTTCGAAATAAGTCAATGTCCCTATTTTCCTATGTTTCGATCCAATGTGCGGCATTTTGAGCATTTGCGAAAGTAGTTTTCAGCAGTTTTAAATATATTTGCAAGGTAGAACTCGGTTTAATCTTGTTACCCAAACCGAGTCCTGCCCTGCCTCCCCCTAGCTTTCGCTATTTTATTGCGAAGCTTATGTGACTATGAGACTGAGTTTTAGTTTTTTCCTTTTGTTCCTTTGTTAAGTTTTTTTCTTTACAGTTATGTAAGATTACTAATGTTTCTATTGGTGCCTTGTCTATTTTCATTCTTCTGGTTTTCCTAAAATTTTAGATTAATTGAATTGAGAGATGAAAATAATTTCGACTTTGTTATTGTCACTTTTTCTCCTCTAAAAACTACGAAGTTAATTTTCCAATCTGACCTTTGGGATTCGAGAGACCATCATCAACTTTCTTAATTTAAATGGGGACCCGAATTTTTTATTTCAGTATTTAATACCATTTGATTTTTTTTTGATAAAATCAACATTATTCTAACCAATTCTTTACTGTACAGTTTATGGTTCCACGAGTAGAGTAAAAAAAGCACTTTTTTCAACTCTAAGTTGAATAAAACCGGTTCATTTCATCCAAGACAGAGATATCTACATCTGAAAGTAAAAATGTTTGACCTTCTCCCACCACTTTATTTTTGAAAATAGACAAAAATGGTGATAAGCGAAAATGTGCGTAATTAGTTGAAGAATATAATGCTTATATTTTCAACATACCATAGGCATGTACACTTTTTGTGTTGCTGTTAAGCCACCTAACGGCTAACTTTCGAACTTGAGAATAATTTACAGCAATTTCTCTTGGCCAATTTATCTATAAATATTTTTTCCTTAAGTCCTGTCATTAACGGTTCCCGAGTTACAGCGTACTTTCTCTATTATTGAACCACCCTGTACAGCAAATCGGAAAAAAAATCTTAACGAAATATGTCATGATCCATTGTAGGGAAACTGACATTCAGTGATTCCACTGTCAGGAGTGTTCATTTAAAACCCAGTTCAAGCGTTATTTAAAAAGCATTCATGAAAAGCCAGCTGAAATTATATGGCACCAGTGGACTGTTCGTATAAAACAAATCGGAAAGGATATCAAGCAATACATCATCAGGTGCGTAAGAACGGAATTTGATGACGGGGCATCAGATTATATTTTTAGCAACCCATTACAAAATGATATGATAAGTTTTGTTAATGAGGGGGGGGGGTAATTATGTAAAAAAATCCAATGTACAGACTGTTTCTCTTAAAACTCCAAACGCTGTTTTATCGGGAGTTAACAAGGATATCAAATATTTGGTAACAAGCGTTAATTTGATGAGGTAAAATGTAATTAATTTCGCCCAAAATAGAAATGACGCCTTGAACATTATAGACGTCGCATTGGTTTGTGAGATATAACGTGTATTTAGTAGAATTTTCTTTTGTCATTGACTTGTTTTGGAAAATATATTTTTTTACTTAAGAGTATTTTTTTATTTTTGATTTATTGTTTTAAATCAAATATTAATATAAATGAAAAGTATCTAAAATTTTTTATTATTAAAAAAATATATTTCCCAAAACAATTACTTATATAGAAAAATTATCATTCCTCTATAAAAAAACAGGTTATATCTCAGAAACCAGTGTAGCAACCATTTTGATGCATATAATAAAAAAGTTTTAGAAATAGACGTAGATTTAAAATTTGGTCGTATTATATTTACCTAGTATTTATATCCAACGAGACGCCACTAATTTCTAAATCAAAACTATAAATTTTCTACTTCTGTCAGCCAAATTATTTTTTATTATTGACAACAAGGTCAAGGTTGATCCTAATTATATGAGCAGTCTCGTCGGAAGATTATAATCTTCAACCCTGTAGTTCAGTGCAAACGTACTCCTACTACGACGCAACAGTAGTGGAAGTATGTATGTTCTTGAGCACTTGACCTTGAGTGTTCAAGTCCACTTGGCCTTGGGAGATTTGGTTGCCCTTGAAATTTGACTTTGAAAAATCCTTGAGGATGTTTTAAAGGTCAAATTCTCGGCCTTTGAAATGACCTTGGACGTGGCTGGTTGGGAGGGGTGCTGCTTATATTTGGTTTTTGGCTGAGATATGTTTTGAAGGTCAAGTTGTTTGACCTTATGATGTGGTTGATCGGTTAGTGGGGGGTGTTTGTTATTAAGTGATGCTTTTGTTTTTATGTGGGTAGGGTATGTTCGACCTTGAAGGAAGTCTAAGGCTTGGTTAGTATAGAAAACCGCATATTCAAACGTGAATCATTTGCAGTGCCAACTCGCTTATAAATGGAAATATTGTGTTGCGTGAAAGTTTTAAGGTATACTATATTCTTGTTTTGACTTTCAATGCCCTTATTACATTTTTTTAATGACTATTTCAAAGGAAACATTGTTGAAATTAATAAAACGCATACGAAGATGTTGAGCGGAGAGCCATAACATCATTAACAATGGGAAAAGTGTATATTATTAAAAAAATGACGTAAAAGACAACATGTTTTGGGGAAACTATTCTAGTAACATTATATGTAAAAAACCATAATCAAACTTTTCAAACATTTTTACCAAAACGTATTGTTGATGCTCTTGCATTGGACACAGTCGAGAATATGAATAAGTCGGAGGATAAATTCACTTTGACTTATTTAGGACAGAGCTCGCGAGTTTTGCCGGTGGCAATATAAGGTCGTTATTAAATTTTAGTGTTTTGGAATACTAATATTTAAAATTAAAGCTATCATTGTTGCATTATAATTTACAAAGCTTATTAAACAGAAAATGTAATAAGGGAGTTGTTAGAAAGAAAATTGGATTTCTCACACACTTATTTCTAATTAGATATCGGTGATGTTGTTACTGACAGGTATGATTCCCACGTAAGCATCTTGAGCTGTGACAATCAATACTCATACATCCGACATTTGGCAGTACATCTAAGAATAGTGTCTGAAGATATTCTTTAGCTTTTAAGTAAGTTTGGATTCGATGAACGAGAAGAATATATTAAATATTTAGAGGATTCAACCAATTTATCTGTAGGTTAAGTTTGGAGTTTTGATACATAAATTTAACTTAATTTAAGCGTACGATAGTTTAGTCTTTATTGTTACAACAAATTTAATGATAAAACATATTGTAGCAGTTATTTTGCATTTTATTTTAGATAAATTAACATACATCGAGGTAACAATATTCCTTTCCAATTGATCCACGCATCTCACTTTTTGCGGGTTCAAAAAAAATGCAAGTTAAAATTTGGTTTTTCATTCGCCTGAAAAAAAATTTAACGTAACTTTTTTAGCATTTCGACTTAAAGAAAAAAATCGACTTAAAAAAAACTCTGGAGGACTGTTATGGGGAAGGTGTGTGGAGGGCACAGGAAGACCTGGGGCTCCCGCCGCACAGTGATACAATACGCCAATCTAGGATGCCAAAAAGCAAATTTTTCGCTATTTTTAATTTGATTAAAACTCAGTAGGCTTTGACAACAGATATATAAACAAAAGAAATATTTAATTTCTTGACACTTGACTTTAATAATATGTCTGTCACATTGAATTAAATATCACCTTAGGTTGAGTTTCTTAATTTTGCGATATTTAATATACATTTTAGCAAAAATATAGCCATAGTGTTTTATATTATTACCAAAAGCGTGAGTTTTAAAACAAGATGGTGCATATTCATGGCGGTAAGTATTTTAATTTTAAGTAATGTTTATAAGTTTAGCTATTTGTTTAAGGTGGTAATTACGTTTTAAAGAATTGTAAAATAAAAAACTAGATAGTAGGAGAAATTTATGTTTTAGTGGAGTACAACTTTTTTGCGACTTGTTATGACTAAATGTTTTTACCGTCATAATTATTTTAGGATATTGCCCTTTTTAATCTGAAAATTACATGTTCCCGTTTTTTCCCCTATTTTAGATATTTTCATTTTTGTAGGAAATAACATGGTCATAAGACGTTCTGACTGAAGTTTTAACAATAAAAAGTCCGCTGCATCCTAGAAAAAGTGAAAACCAAAAATTACTTATTAATCATGTTTTACACATTACTGGAGTTCAAAATATTACTGCAGCCAACAATGCACTACTTATCAAATCTGTCGATAATTTTACAAAAGGATTATATGAAAGATGGAAGAAAGCCCGAGGATTTCTTAGAAAATTTGAAACTAAAAACGAAAAATGGCTTCAGGAGAATATTATTACTTCAGGTGCTGGTGCTAATAGGGCAGACAATAGTAGCTCGTCAATATTGGGTCGCCTTAAACTTTCCTTTGCTGAAGAAAGTGTTTGAACAAAGCGCAGAAGAGTTCAGGTAGATTTTTCTTCTAAGACTGAAGAGGACCTAGGCTTCGCTGCTGAAATGTAGTTGCGTTCTGTTGGAAAGCGAGATGTAGCCTCAGTATTTTCCAAATTCGAGCATTAAGTTTTGAAAACTCAAATATCTTGACAGTTTTGTAGCAAAATCCTCGAACGTCATCGACATGTTTTAGTAGACCAGTTAGGTTACAGTTTTTAAAAGAAACGGATGAAATTATTAGGTCCGAATTTTCTTATGTAGACAACCAAATTTGTCAGCTTTTAACAACTAAATTTAAAATAGATAAAAAGGAATATATTGTATACTACGAAATGCTGAAAACAATGGTATATGGTAAGGTGAGTAATTCTTTGATGTCCACTTCTCAAAAATGTTATTTATGTAAAACCGGATCAGCACATGGCAATAATCTGGAATTTTTCTAAGATTTTTTGAGTGTATAATTCATATTTCATACAGAATACATTTTAGAGTTTGGATTCCCAAAATTTTAAAAAACCGTTTAAGTTTAATCAAAGAAAAGGAAGAATTATTGAATCTTTTAGAGAGCAAACTGGATTATTGATTGACATTCCTAAAGTAGGTTTCGGTAATACAAATGACGGTAATACTGCCAGATTTTTTTCGGATCCAGAATTAACATCACAAATAACTGGCATAGATCAAAATTTTATTTATAGATTTAGTATAATATTAAGTACTTTAAATTGTGGTTACAAAATAAACTCTTCACTTTTTGGTCAGTACGCCTATGAAACAGCTCAATTGTATGTTAAATTATACGAGTGGTATCCAATGCCTTCCACTGTCCATACATAGTAAAGAGGTAATTGAACATTTTTTACTTCAGATAGGACAGTTAGGAGAGGCCGCCCAAGAATCACGACATAAAGAAATAAAATATAACACAATACCGGAAAAATATCTCCAGAGAAAACAAACCTGGATTTAGTTAATATACTTTTAGTTTCTTCTGACCCATTAATTTCTAGTTTAAGAATTTTACCTCCAAAAAATGACGGTATTTTAAATCGTGACATTATTAATCTATTAATCTATTAGTTGCCCCTGGACTTGATAAAAAGTAACTTCTTATTATTTTTTTAATTATTTTAACTGCTAATGTAGACAATATTCAAACTAAATTAGAAATAGTTAATAAAATGATCCTGTTAGTTTTAGTATGGCCAAATATGGTATTAAACTTTTTAATTTTTATAGATTATATCATTAACAGCTCTTAAACTGGTTTTATATTTATAAAGAACATAAATGAAAATTACTTTTCTAGTATGTAAATTTAGTATTTAAATTATTACTAATTATTTTCTTTTTATGTTTTATAGTTTGTGAGGTAACTGTGTCACTAGATAAATGAACCACTCTGTATATAAGTGTATAAAAACTGCTTATTTTACTATTTCTTAAAAAGGTCTACTATAAAAATCTTATGGTATTAAAATATGTCAATCTTAATTGTTTAATATATAAATATCTATTTCTAAAATTAGTTATTTTACTTAAACTGCAAATTTATATAACATTTCAAGTTAAAAGTGATATTAAAAATGTGAAAAACGCAAAAAATAGTGTCTTATTAATATTTTTCTAATAAATCTGGAGTTATCTTTGATTTTAACCTGACAAGCTAAGGCAAACGTATTTTTAGACTTTTGGAATTCTAGATATGCATATTGTACCACTGTGCGCCGCATTTAATCGACATAACAGTCGATGATGATGACGTGCCAGTTGCACGTCCAGTCCCCAGAGTTGCAGTCCAGTCCCTAGGCTTAGACCATAGACCAGCCAAGCGCCTAGGTCAGTCCAGGAGGCTCCACGTCATCGGCAAGAAGCCGAGCGTCGTCAATAAGCTAAGCGTCGGCAACCTTAGAGGGCAAGATTTATAAACAATTTTTTAAGACAGCGAGGAAATATGTATGGTGTCCCACGAGGAACAGTACCGGGACCAAATTTGTTTATAGTGTACGTAAATGACTTGGGCATCTAAATGAGTGCAATAAACAACTTTTTGCTGACGATACTTTACTGTACATAGTGGGACAAGACGTTCAAACCATTGTAAATACCGTAAATAAGGAACTTGAAATTGTGTATAAATGTCTAACGCAAAATGTTTTCAGTTGAAATTCAGAAAAGATCAAATTTGTGATTATAAAAAGTAGAAAAAATCCTTCGAAAAGAAAAAATCATAGTGGTATCCATGTAAATAATCAAAATATAGAACAAGTACAGGAATGCAAGTACCTGGGCATTATTGTAGACGAAAACTAACATTTTCTAAACATGCAGAATATATTATTAATAAAGTTGTCAATAAAATAAATCTTTTAGGAAGAATGAGTGCATATCTTAGTGATTGGTCTAAGCTAACCATATATAAAACTATAATACTACCACATTTTAATTATTGCACGTCAATCCTGTTTTATTAAGTAATTCCCAAGTAAATACACCTTAGAAAAAACAAAATCTGGCCATGCGTTATATTCTTAAGTGCAATAGATACATTAGTGCTTTTTTGCTATGTTAAAGACAACTGATTTATTAAGTGTTAAACAAATCATATTTATAAATACAATGACTGCCCTATACAAAATAAAACACCATTTATTTCCAAATCATTTATTAAGTTACACTAGATTTGGGGCACATATACATGCGTATCAAACACGTTCAAGAGAAGACTTATGTAAATACACTTTCGTCTACATATGGCCAAAACGATCTTTTTCACAGTGGACTTATGCAATATAATGACTTGCCGCAGAATGAGAAGGACTGTGAAACGGTTAAGCTGTTCAGGAGAGCATGTACCAGATATGCTAAAGAAACTATTGGCACTTAGAAGTCGCCAGTCAATTTATTCTTTCAATGTTTTTTTGTTGTATTATATTATTGTTTGTTAAATTTAAAAATGTTAAACAAGATACTTATTATGTATTTTTGTTAGCTTTTGGCTATTAATAAATGATATTATTATAGAAATCAGGGTTTACGAAGAGCTCGGTTCACGTTTGGCAACCCCGTTAAGGAATTATTTTATAGCTTAATTCGCTACAAAATAATTCCGACATGAAGCTCTTTAAAAGATATCATTCTGAATTTAAAAAATATTTTATTAAAATTCAATTATTAAAAAAGATATTTATTTCATTTAGTTTTAAATAAGGGCTTTGAAAAAGCCTCTCCCAAAACATATAAATTAGAGAGATTATCATTATTTGCTTTTGTAAAGTAAAGATAACACCCAAAGCAGTATGTTTTCATTGTAATAAACCTTAGGGCTTAATGCAATCCAAACTGCATTGAATACATTTTCTATTAGAGTAATATCTAACTACGATCTAAGTATGTTGTCCTGAAAAGGACGAATTTTTGCATGGGGCATGGGAGGTGGGTGTGTATACAATTACGAAGTAGAGTGTGCATTCCCTTATGGAGCATCTTCCGGAACTACCCACCAACTACTATCTGCTGGCCCGTCTAACTCTCCTCGTGGTGATGGAGGACTGCACCAACTTGACGAGTCCGGCAAACTTGGTTCCGCAGACTCCTTTTCGTCACCCTCTTCAACCAAAGGTTCATTTTCTAGCCATCTTAGGCCCATTTCAAAGGATTCCTCAGATGAATCAGGCGAATTTGGTCGGTAATGTTCTCCGAACATTCTCCATACTAAATACCGAAGAGTTAGATTGCATTCGTGGACTGTTCGCATATAACAGAAATATAGAACGTTTACCTTATATACTCTTTGTATCTTATTATGTATTCCATGCTACTCTCAAATGGGACCGAGTGCCACAAAATGTACTCGATTCCATAGGCAACATCAAGTACCTATGGGATTTGTAAATCGAGTGATTAAATGTGCTGGATGCAAGCGTAAATTGTACATGTTTGTACACATTGACGTTTGCATCCAGTGCAATTACTCGAAAACGCGACTCGAGAAAGATGATTAATAATTTCTTTCGATTCATTTCATTTTTTTTTCTATTTTCTTGGGTTTTAGTTTGAAACTTACTTTTTCCTTTAAAAAATGTGAATGCGGTGCGACAGTTCACGACTGGCAGCCCGGTTAAGGACTTAGTCCAACAGGAAGCTCTTTTTACTTTTTTAAATTCAATTATTTTATAATTCTCTTATAACTAAAATAAAATGTAAAATAACTGGTGCAATTAACTTTATTATACAATATACAATTCATGTTTTTTTTTACAAAATATATTATGGTTTGAAAGCTAAAATACACATCTAAAAATTATTGCATATGGCATATATCAGATATTATTTCCTCACACATTTTAACGAAACATTCTAATCTAATATCCGGATCAGTCTGATAAAAATCGATATCTTTATGACCCCAAGGTAAAGTTTTTGTTTATTGATGGAATTACAAAACGTTTATCATCGTTCTGGGATAATGCCACTTTATTCACATTACCGTATAAACATCATGTAATTCGCTACGGAAAGTCTGCATTTTTCTGAATATTTAAGTTCCACGTTCTACAACTTTCCGGTAATCTTCGGTATTAAGCTCTTTTTCAATTATCGCTTTCTTTATACCTTAAGCCTTTTTTAACACCGGTCCCAAAAAACCTTACTATCGGATCACCGGGGAATTCATCTTTCATTCTTCCCAAGATCGATTCACTTTTCCTAATATTAAAAACATTTCCTTCAGAATAATTGAATGTGTCAAATTTGTCTTACGTTTTTGTAAGGAGTCTGTATCGGTGTACAGTTAAGTAAAGAAGCATCGTTACTAATTTTTTTTATAAAATTGTTAAAAATGATATATTACAGTTTTTGACATGGCCAATACAGAAAATCAGATATATACTGGTCTATCATTGTTTAGTTTTCACTAATTTAGTTTTCTTTATTAAATAAATAATTGTAATTATTTTTTAAGCACATTTATAGAGTTATATACTTCTTGAAACTACAGAGTTTTTTGTTTTTAATTTACTTTTTTTTATATATAAATATTTTGGGTAATTTATAATAATAAATTTTATTAATACTATGATTATATCGTAAGTTAAGAAATCTAAATTTAAACTTCGCGGTTCGTGCATTTAAAACCAGTGCATCTCATTGGCAATGTCCGAAGAACGCAAGATTATTATGGGCTGCAGAAATATGATTGGATGTGCACGTGCGCGAAGGCTACATAGATATCATGCAAAACTTAACGACGACTTCAGGTTTGGTCGTCCGCACTAAAGCATATACGTACAAATTATCTATTTTCCTTTTTTTTTTGTGTGTGTGTTCCACGCTGCTGCAGATAAGATAAGAAGCACCAAAAAGACACCAATCGGGGGCCCCCTCATGAAGATGACCAGATACTAAGAAGTAAGTGTCTTGCATAATTAAAATTTGATTCACTGGTCGCCGGTATATATGGTTTTTCAATTAAAATTTGTTTTTAGATATCTTAGGTAAAATATAACCTCCGCTTTAAATAATTATAAAAAAAAGAATAAAAAGAAAATCAGTCCACTAAGTTAACCAAAAATAATAAGTAATAATTTTATTTCTGAGCTATCAACATTCATTGGTCCTTCGAGCCGGATGAACTTAATTTTTTAAATTAAAAATAACAATGTGCATATATTTATCAAATTAAAATCATTTATAATTATTATTTTTCTCTAGTTTACAATTAAGATAATTTAGTATATGTTTCCTAAATCATTTATTCTCATGATCGCATAAATTATTGCTAGTTTTGAAGGAATTCATTTTTTTTTTAAATTGGTTCCTTAGCAAATCACAGGTAAACAAGCAACAAGGAAGCCGGTTTGGAATGCCGAGTTTTTTGTTGTACCAAACCGAGTACAGGTATTTGTTATTCGTGTAATACTGAAAACAGCTGTTGGGGCAGCAAAAGTGTTGACTACGTTTACGCCGTTCATGGTCTATGCTTAAATAAATATTTTCTATTTTGTATTTTTCTTCTTTCCTATTTTTTAACTAAAGAGCAATGGCTCAAGATAAAATCAATAAAGCTAAAATTTTACGTGATATTGAAAATGCAAAATTAAATGAAATTTATAAAATTGCAAATGCAGCAAAGACAGACGCGTCAAGAAAGGGTGTTTTCGATGTCCATTTTCAGGATGTACAAGAGGTACGTCAAGAATTTAACAAACAACATAATATTTTAATTAATTTAATTTTCAATGATTTTGAGGAAGTCAAAATTGCAACCGCGGAGCTTCATAAATTTCAAAATGTATATGCTGAAATTTGTGCCCTTCACAATGCCCTGTTTTCGACGGTATCTCGTCAGTCTTTGCCTGCGAATAATTCGAATTCAATAAATCCTCAACATATTAATCTTCCTAAACTAGAGCTTATTAAATTTAAAGGAGATATAAAAAATTTTCCCGCATTTTACGATTTATTTGAAAATCTTATACATTTAAATTCATCTCTTTCTCCTATTGAAAAATTTTCATATTTGTTGTCATATTTAGAGGGTCCTCCATTAAACATGGTAAAATGCTTGCCACTTTCGGCGGCAAATTATCCCATTGCTTATGATAGTTTAATTAAACGATATAATAATAAGCGCCTTTTGGCTCAAGCGCATTGGTCTTCTATTGAAAACGCATCTTTTGTAAATTGCTGCGATCCTGCTGCTTTACGTAATCTTTTAGATATTTTTTCCAAAAACTTGGAAGCTCTTACATTACTAAATTTAGATCCTGATGCATGGGATTTTATATTATGTCATATGCTTTTAAAAAAAATTGATTCAGAAACTGTTACCAAATTTGAAGTCACGCATGGAAAACTAGGGGAAATTCCTGCTTACAAAACTGTTTATAATTTTTTGGAAAATCATTGCAACGCTTTGTTTACTGTAAACGCATTTCCTATTAAAAAGAATTATCATAATAAATCTCCTCGCGACTCGCATAAACCGTCAAGTTCTATGTCATTTTTTAGTTCCCCACAGGAGCAGGATAATATGGGTGGCGAAAATCCACAACCACTCGTCAGGCACTACAAAATGCCTATTTTGTAATCAAAAACATACTTTGTATAATTGCGCGTCTTTTAAGTCCAAATCTTCAGAGGATCGCTTTACTTGGGCAAAAAATAAATTGCTTTGTATAAATTGTCTCAGCTCTATACATCGCACTGCTAAGTGTCAATCTAGTGCTTGCTGTAAAGTGTGCAAAAAACGCCATCATACGTTATTACATTTTAATAAACCAACTCCGCCAGAAAACACTTCTGATGTAAACCTACCCAATCCTCAAAATTCGCTACAAAGTGACAACCCGGTCAACAATTATAATAATCATAATAATGAAAATATTACGCTTTCATCCATGGTCCCTGATAATAATTGTTCTTTATTAGCTACGGCTAATTTGGAAGTTTTAAGTGGTAGAAATTTTTACCAACCTGTCCGCGCATTATTGGACACTGGATCTCAAGTCAGTTTTATAACTAAAAAATGTGCTAATCAGTTAGGGTTATCTCGAAACAAAATAAATTCATTAAATATTCAAGGTATAAGTTTATCCACCCTTGACTCGAATTTGGGGAGTGTAGAGATTAAATTTCGCCCGTCAGGTAATCCAACCTGTATATTAAGTGGTACCGCTATTATCTTACCTCGCATTTGCTCTAATTTACCAGCGGAAAATATTAATTTTGACCACTGGTCGCATTTAAAAAATTTAAAATTTGCGGATCCAAATTGGCACAAGCCTTCTGGGATTGACATACTTTTGGGGGTAGATTTCTTACCATATATTTTGCAAGACGGCAAAATATTAGGTAAAGAAAATGAACCCTCTGCTTTTAAAGCCATTTTTGGTTATGTAATTATGGAAAACTACAATAAAATTCCCGCTCAATCATATACCTCTTTTTTATCGCAATTAAATAATTCATCTCTTCATGACTCGCTAAATAAATTTTGGGAGTTAGAAAATGTTCCAAATATTCGCATACCCTCTCCAGAGGAAACCCTCTGCGAAAAAATATTTCTGGATAATGTTGAAAGAAATTCTGAGGGACGCTATATTGTATCGCTCCCTTTTCGGGACGTAGAACCTACCTTTCCGGGTAGTCGAGAAATCGCTTACAAACGTTTTTTAAGCCTTGAACGTAGACTATTAAAATCCCCTGAATTATATAACCAATATTGTGAGTTTTTAAAAGAATATCTTGGTCTGGGCCATATGGAACTTATAAAAAATCCAGATGCTCATTTTAATATTTTTTATATACCTCATCATTGTATACAAAAGCCAGAAAGTATATCAACTAGTTTACGCGTAGTTTTTAATGCCTCTAGCAAGACAAAAAATAATTTGTCACTGAATGACACCTTGTTAGTTGGCCCTAAATTACAACAGGATATTGGTTCCATTCTTCTTAACTTTCGCTTGCACAAAATCGCTTTAACTGCTGACATTTCTAAGATGTACCGTCAAATTTTGATTTTACCTAAACATCAAGATTTTCAAAGAATTCTTTTTCGATTTAATGTCAGTGACCCTGTTTCAGAGTATCGCTTAAAAACTGTTACTTATGGCACTGCGCCTGCGCCATACTTGGCTTTACGAGTTCTCGTTCAATTAGCCAATGATGAAAAAAATAATTTTCCGCTCGGTGCACATATTATTTTAAATGATAGCTACATTGATGATTTTTGTTTTGGCAGTAATTCTTTCGAAGACGCGCGTAATGCTCGTGATGATCTTATTCGTCTCCTAAAAAAGGGAGGTTTTCATCTTCATAAGTGGGCTTGTAATGACCCCCGTCTTCTGGAAGATATGCCAGAAAATATCATAAATCCCGTGGCCCGTTCTCTGGATACAGATGACGTCACTAAAGTTTTAGGTTTACGGTGGCAACCCCGTTCCGATCATTTTACATTCATGGTTGAACCCAAATCACAGGCTTGCACAAAAAGGCATATTTTATCTGAAATTGCGCGTGTGTTCGATCCATTGGGATTTCTTTCCCCTATAACACTTTTTACGAAATCTGTAATTCAAAAGCTTTGGGCACTGCATTTAGATTGGGACAGTCCTCCCCCTTCGGAAATAAATAATTTGTGGAATCGTTATAAAGCTGAGTTGCCTCTGTTAAAGGATTTTAAATTGCCTCGCCTTATAAACACTTTTTCTCCTAATGCCACTTATGAAATATGTGGATTTTGTGATGCAAGTAGTATTGGGTATGCCGCAGTGTGCTATTTACGGATTTCTTACGCCCATACTATTGAAGTTTATTTTTTGTGCTCCAAAACTCGAGTTGCCCCTTTAAAAACCATTTCTATACCTAGACTTGAACTATGTGCCGCACTTCTTTTAGCAGAATTAATTGAATTCGTTTTAAATACTTTTCAAAGTCGCATAAAAATTAGTAACATTTTTGCTTGGTCAGATTCGACTGTCGCTTTATCGTGGATCACGTCTCATCCCTCTCGTTGGAAGACATTTGTCTCAAATCGTGTCAGCATCATACAAGAAAAAATCGCACCTAATCAATGGTATTATATTTGTACATTTTCTAATCCTGCAGATGTAGCGTCTCGAGGAGCTTTTCCTTCCGAGTTGCGAGATCATACTTTATTTTACGAAGGTCCAAATTTTTTAAAACTCTCTAAAAATTTCTGGCCGCAAGTTAGTTATAGGCCTCCCTCGGAGATATATGATGAAGAGAAGAAAAATCCTGTTGTAGTAAACGCTGTGTCTCTTACACCTAACCCTAATTCAGATAATATCTTTGATATACTTTTAACAAAAAGTTCTTCTTTACTATTTATAAAGCGTGTGATTGCATATATTTTAAGATTTGTTTCTAACATAAAATGTAAAATTAAAAAGCAGCCTGTTGAAAGTTCTAATGGTTTTAGTTATAACGAATTACATAATGCTTTGTTGTATTTGGTGAAACATACTCAACATGTTGTATTTTCTAACGAAATTGCATTAATTCGCTCCCAACAGAAGTTATCGAAACCCCTTCAGAAACTCAACTTATTTCTAGATAATGAAAATGTTTTACGGGTTGGTGGACGATTACATTTTTCTTCTCTAACTTATGACAAAACATATCCGGCTTTATTGCCACAAAAACATCCATTAACCGAATTGATTATTTCTACTTTTCATATAAAATATTTACATGCGGGTGTCCAATGTCTTATGTTTTTGTTAAATCAAAATTTTTGGATTGTTTCTGCTAAACGGACTATACGCGGCGTTTTGTCGAAATGCGTCCAATGTTATAAAGTAAAACCTCAACCGCTTACTCCTTACATGGGTAATTTACCAACACCGCGTGTGTCTCAATTGAAATGTTTTTCTCACTCAGGGGTTGATTATTTTGGCCCTTTTAATATAACAATGTCAAAAACTCGAGGCTCAAAAACCTTAAAAGCTTATGTCTGTTTATTTGTGTGTATGTCTACAAAGGCTATACATTTGGAGCTGGTCAGTGATCTTACTGCTGAGTCGTTTATTGCGGCCCTACGTCGTTTTGTCTCGCGTCGCGGTCATTGTAGTCACTTATATTCCGACAACGCCACAAATTTTATATGCGCAAATAAACAGCTTCTTCAGTTTGATCCTGATAAGCCTATTACGTGGAAGTTTATCCCCCCTCACAGTCCAAATTTTGGCGGACTTTGGGAAAGCGGTGTTAAGTCCGTAAAGTTACATTTGACTAAAGTTACCGGTTCTCAACTGCTAACTTATGAAGAATTCTCAACTGTTCTTTGTCAGATTGAGGCAATCGTAAATTCTAGACCTCTTACCCCATTAAGCACAGACCCTAATGATTTGTCGGTGCTAACCCCAGGCCATTTCCTTACCATGGAACCGCTAACCGCCGCGCCTGACACTGACTTATCAGCTATTAAATTAAATCGCCTTTCTCGATGGCAATTACTTCAGAGAATCCACCAAGATTTCTGGAAGCGCTGGAAAAGGGAGTATCTCCATACCCTCCAACAGAGAAATAAATGGGTAGACCGCACTGCTTCTCCTCCTGTTGGAACTCTTGTACTAATTAAAGATGACATATTGCCGCCTCTTCAGTGGAAATTAGGTCGTATATTGTCTTTTAATCTCGGTAGTGATGGGATTGCGCGTGTAGCTACTATCAAAACTAGCAATAATATTTTAAAGCGACCTTTAAACAAGTTGTGTCCTTTACCGGTTTCCTCCTCGGAAAATGCATAGCATTTTCGGGCGCCGGAATGTTTAGTTTTCACTAATTTAGTTTTCTTTATTAAATAAATAATTGTAATTATTTTTTAAGCACATTTATAGAGTTATATACTTCTTGAAACTACAGAGTTTTTTGTTTTTAATTTACTTTTTTTTATATATAAATATTTTGGGTAATTTATAATAATAAATTTTATTAATACTATTATTATATCGTAAGTTAAGAAATCTAAATTTAAACTTCGCGGTTCGTGCATTTAAAACCAGTGCATCTCATTGGCAATGTCCGAAGAACGCAAGATTATTATGGGCTGCAGAAATATGATTGGATGTGCACGTGCGCGAAGGCTACATAGATATCATGCAAAACTTAACGACGGCTTCAGGTTTGGTCGTCCGCACTAAAGCATATACGTACAAATTTTCTATTTTCCTTTTTTTTTGTGTGTGTGTTCCACGCTGCTGCAGATAAGATAAGAAGCACCTAAAAGACACCAATCGGGGGCCCCCTCATGAAGATGACCAGATACTAAGAAGTAAGTGTCTTGCATAATTAAAATTTGATTCACTGGTCGCCGCTATATATGGTTTTTCAATTAAAATTTGTTTTTAGATATCTTAGGTAAAATATAACCTCCGTTTTAAATAATTATAAAAAAAAGAATAAAAAGAAAATCAGTCCACTAAGTTAACCAAAAATAATAAGTAATAATTTTATTTCTGAGCTATCAACATTCATTCAAACAATTTTAACTTTACCCATATGAACGGCCTCAAAATTTTCAGTAAATACAGAACATCTTTTAAAATTAGGGCGAGCAATTAATTCTTGAGCACCCACTTTTACTCTCGAATTCTCCCACTGAGTAACTAATTTAATATCTTTTCGATATTTTACATTTTCCATTGTTTTACCAAAAACTGCATTATTATATAATTTAAAAAGATACTTTTCAAATTTATTTTTGGCTTTATTTTGCAATGTGCTAAAACAATTTTTTAACCACGCCGACTAATTAAATTTTAAAATTCTATAGATTTCCATTACCATTAGGCCGATTTGAATAGCTTGTTTTAATGTCCCTATAATGCACAACGAACTCTCTTTTATGGTTGAGATTTGGAATCAACTTGAGCATTTTTGCCGATTCCGTCGGTGCTTTAATATAGGTCCGTATGTGCATCATATAATTATTCAGGATAATACACTTCCACTTCCAAAACGTAACCTTGTGTGTTATCGTCTTCAACATCCATAATATTTAAATCTATTATTTCACGTTGTGATAGCCACGTAAATCCACTATATGTTAATGGTTGTGACATACTATGTCCGTACAAATTAGTGGCATCTAAATAAATGATAAAAGAAGATGGTTTAGTAGGACCATAGTTTGGCAAAAATGTATTATTGGCAATATGCTTCCTTTTCAAACACTGACTTATTCCACCGCGAATACCCTTTTTGAAAAAGTTAACCATGTTAATATCTGTTAACAACTCTAACTCAACCTTGGTCATGCGCCACATACATTCAAAAGACAAACGGATCTAGTTTATAGATATTTAAACAAGTGAAGTCGAACTTCAAATACAAATCTGAATTTTTTCCCAAATTCCTACAATTAAACAGACGCCACACTTTGCTCTCTCATAGTCTTCCTCGCTAATATGCTCTTCTTTTAAATTATCGTAAAATTGATTTTTAGTTCGAAGTGCGAGGTAATTCATTTTTTCCATACAATCCATAAAACTCTATGGGAAAAATAACCTTCTTCCGCATTAAATAAAATGATTCGACACGGGGGAAATGTTTTCGCGTCTGTTTGGACCAATCGACCTTTAAACCAGCACTCAAATTTTCCAATAATGGCGACAAAAATCTAAAGCTATCAATAAACCTTAATTTCAAGTTTTTTCTTTTCATCACAACAGTAGTTTTGTCAACATATGGTCCTTTACTTTCACACTATTATCGTCGAAAGATTTTTCACATATACCATATACTTTAGCACTTTTCAACTCTTAGTTAGTTCTTCAGCGGTTAATCGAATCGTTGGTACAATATCTTTCAAATAAGTAATGTACAAATGCCTTAGATCGCTTTCGATACTGGAAACAAAAACTTTTGCTCTATCATCCCCTATGTTCAACTCAAATTTAAAGATTGAATCATCAAAAGAGCACTTTATTAAATTTGCGAAAGAATACAGGTCATGTTTAACACTTTTTGTTGCGTAAGAATTTTGGGGGGTTGGCTCGGTATTTTCTATTGGCTTTAAAACATATTGAAAGTCTGGATATACAACAAAATGAACGTTCATTTGCTTTTCGATATTCTTAAATTTTAATATATTTTCCGCTACAGTCTTTCCAAATGTATCTACTTTTTTAGCAATTGCTGGTGTCAATGTGTATGTGTGATTACAATCATTTTTCTGATGTAGTATCAAAGATGTTGGTGAACTGAAATAAATTAGTAACCAATTTACCTGCACATGCATTTTTCGATCTGAATATCTCAATAGACCTACAACTTATAATATATATATATATATATATATATATATATATATATATATATATATATATATATATATATATATATATATATATATATATATATATATATATATATATATATATATATGTATATATATATATATATATATATATATATATATATATATATATATATATATATATATATATATATATATATATATATATATATATATATATATATATATATATATATATATATATATATATTATTTTTAAACGTTGGTTCAACACCATACTCGTTGACGAAAATGTTATTCAATTGCTCAAATGTTATATCTCTTAATTTAACTAAAAAATCTATCACGTTGGAGAACTTGAACACCAGTCGACAATGGTAAACATGAATTATGATGTAATGTTAGTTGAGCGATCATTTTATTCGTTCGCACTTGTATATTGCATGAAACACAAGTTTCCGTATTCGATGTTGAGGGTTGTGGCTGGAAATGATCCAATCTGAATTTTCTGTTTTGATCCCCATTACCAAATCGTGCTTTGCAAGATTCCCTTTTGTGACGTTGCATACTTGAACTTTGCGAAAATGATACAACACAATCTTCACAGATATATCTCATGATTATATTATCAAACAAAACCTTCCTTCACTAGTCGTTAAACGATACTGACTACGCACCCTACTCCACACCAAATTTTATAGAAAACGGCTTGACCTTCAAAACATCCTCAAGGTTATCGAGGTCATTGCAGAGGCAAACCCAAGGTCAAACCACTCGACCTTCAAAACAGTCTCAAGGTTATTTTGAAGTTACGAGACAAAGACATCTCAAAGTCAAATAAGTCATTGGTCAATGTCATCTCAAGGTCAAATTAACCTTTAAAACTTCCATTCAAGGTCAAATGACGTCACAATGCGAGCTTGACCTTCAAAAATTCAACGTCAATGTTAATAACCTTTCGACGAAAAAGAGAGGATGATCTATGCGTTTCTTTAGATTTTTTAAATTTAGTATAAAAATAAAAGAACCATTTAGGATTTTAGGTAAGAAAAAATTTGAGAAAAAATCGTTTTTCTCTTTTTTGCTTTTGGATATTGCACCAATTTCATACAATTCTTTAATCAAGTTCCTGATTTCAGAAACCTGATCTTTATTAAAAACATTGACAGGTTTTTTAATTTGACATGTTTTTGATTTAAAGGGAAGTCCATTTTAAGATTAAGTCGCTAAAAGTTATATTTCGCTATTTATTTTTAATGAATCGCAAACGCCTGGCATAACGTACCTCTATGTCATATACTTTTTGCGGAATTCCTGCCTCCTCTGTTCGTACTGTTTCCTGATTGCTGATGGGTGTTCAGAGTATCCGCTGCTTGTCCCCTCTCCTCCTGTTGTTTCTCACCTCCCTGTCTTTCTGAATATGAGGTTTGGAGGGGGTCGCTTCAATAAAAATGACGACGAGGCTTCGCGATTGCTGGGGCATGGCAATGGCTGATGTTAGTGATTCTTAAAGCGTTAGGCATTTAGCCGATGCTTTTCTTGAGAGGATTTAATATTTGTACTTAGATCGGTGCCAAATAACCATTCATTATAGGTCGGTCCATAACAGTCTTTTAATATTGGTGTCCAAGTGACCAGCTATTTCATATCGCCGATGGCTTGACAATGTATGATGGAGGTCAGTCAAAAGTTTAGTAGCATCAGCTAAATGTGCTAGATGTATTTTAGTATCTTTATGTGGAGTGCAAATGCGTTCATCGGTATAGCGACAGTAGAAATTCCTGTAGCAAGTTGTTCCTGGATTCTTAACAAGAAGGTGTCTTGTTTTAGCACGGTTTCTGATCGGTACTCCTCAATTTCGAGATTCCAGACCGGAGATTTTAAAGAAGGTATATTACTTATCAAGGGGTATTTTTGTAAAAGGTTTTTTTTCTGTCTGTTTTGTCTATGTCCTTTTTTGCAAATATAAACCATCTGTTAGAAATGTCTTCATGAATTGTCGGTCCAGGATGTGGAGAAGCCGTTGGGTCCAGGCCAAGAATATCAGTCACACTGCTTGGTTCCACCTGAGATTGTGTGTCTCAATTTGCAGAAAGCATAGTTAGCACTATTTTCGGAATCAGAACCGCAAGAACTACTTTCTGAGGGTGGGTCGGATTCTTCTGAAGCTTGAAGAAAAAGAAAACAAATTATTGAAGAACGACTCGTGTTAGGTTTTTATGTCGTGATATATATTAGTCAAAACATACAGGAGAAAAATATTCTAAGTGAGAGTATGTGTAATTCTGCAGTTCCCAGGATTATTAGGTAAATGGACGATTTATGTCGCATGAAATCTTTCAGCCCATTTTTGTGACAGGCTGAATATTATTCTTTTACCCACTCTGTATACCCTCCATGTCACAAATATGTGAGCCAAAGAATAGCGTTTTGTACCAAAAAATCTCTATATGTATATAGACCATATTATAAGGTACATGCAACAATGTAATATTCAGACATTTATTTTAAATTGTTTATGTAAACGTTACATTCATGGGAACGAGACGAATTAAAATAGCCCAAAACCAATAAAAATAAACCTAATAAATCCTTACTATATTTCACTATAAAGAGGGTCCCCTTAATCGCCTTTGAAATAAAAACAAACCGGAACAGTGTATCGATCGTAGGCATGATCTCATGCGTGACCTTGGAATTATTCTTTGAAGTGTTTAAAAATATGTGTAAAACTTTACATAGGAATCGGCAATACAAGAATTATAAAAAAAAACTTTTTTATGTCTTTATTTTATGGGTCAATTTCTTCAACTCCTTTTTCACTTTTGCTAACTCGACTCGTATCTCTTCGGGAAATCCCTTACGACAACCAAACTGACAAAGTTTAAAAAAGAGTTTGTACTCAGATCGTAGGCATTTCCAGGTGCACAGCTCTATTTACCATGAATAAAAATAATAAATAAATAAATAAATGCTTTATTGTCAAAAAAAATTTTACAATTTTGTGGACAAAGCTGTTGTAAAAAAATAGTTTACAAACATCAAAATTAGCAAACAAAACAAGAAAAAAACATCATAAATATTATAGAAAAATAATATTTAAATCAGGAATTTAGAATATTAATATTATAGAATCCTAAAAGAAGTACATTAGAAATGTACTTTGTCAGTCGTACTATGTTATAAACATTTTCATAAATATAATGTAAAAAAATAAAAAAGCAAAGTAAAAAATAAAAAAGTACGGAACAATTAAAAAAATACATATACAAAGTTCGGTAAAAATGGTTGGTAATGGCAACTATCACACTAGGGGTTCATAAGGATAAAATTATGTGTTGTAAAACTCATTCACGGTGTAGAAGGCTCTTTCCAGTAAGAATGATTTCAAAGCCTTGCGAAATGAAGTCAGAGATATTATGGATTTGATGTTAAATGGCAGGTGATTATGCATTTTTTTGCATTGTAGATTACTGATCTTTTAATTAACTCTGAGTGTGGGGTTGGAAGATAGAGATCGTGCTCAGTATTTCTGAGAAGGTAGTTGTGAGAAGGTCTCTCTAATAGAGCAGGTGCGTGCTTACGAATTAAGCAAACCGATTCTAAAATGAATAAGCAAGGAAGGGTTAGTATTTTATATCTTTTAAAGAAATCTCCGCAGTGAGTTCTACTGTTAAGTCTCAGTAGGTAACGAACAGCTCTTTTTTGTAGTATAAAAATTCGATCAAATTGAGTCGCACAACATGTACCCCAGAATGGAATAGCATATCTGAGGTGCGACTCAACAAGAGCAAAATAAACAGTTCTAGAGGTAGAAAAGCTAAGCTCCTCGGAAATAGATCTTAACGCAAAGCAAGCAGAACCTAACTTCCTTGATAAAGCGTCGATATGTGGATCCTATTTTAAAGAATCATCTACAAGAAGCCCTAGAAATTTTACAGAGTTTACGACATCAATAGTGGTGCCATTAAGGTCAAAGGGTTGCAGCGTGTTTTTATAAGACAAGACTTTCGTTTTAGAGATGTTCAAACATAGGAGATTAGAATCGCACCAGGATTTAATGGTGATTAGGTCATTAGATACAATCCTATGTAGATCCGTGACATCTGGGTGGCTCCACGTAAAGCTGGTATCGTCCGCAAAGAGACATATTTTTCCACTAATGTTTAAATTAGCCATGTCGTTTATGAACGTTTATGAAAGAAACAAGATAGGGCCTAGTACCGAGCCTTGAGGCACTCCATATTCCATTGGCCTACAAGAAGACATCCTGTTGCCAACTTTCACAACTTGATTTCTGTTGCTAAGATATGACTTAAACCAATTGAGAGGAGCCCCTCTAAATCCATAGTACTGCAGTTTGTTAGTTAATATATTATGATGCACACAATCGAAAGCTTTGGAAAAATCACAGAAAATTGTTGCCGTAGCGTGATGGTTGTTTAGGCTGGAGTAAACTCTATTAAGAAGGGAAAACATGGCATCGCTTGTGCATTTGTTACTTAGAAATCCAAATTGATGTTTTGTAAGTATTTCATATCTAGACAGAAATGATAAAAGCCTTTTTTTAACCAGTCTTTCGATGATCTTAGATAGCGTAGGGAGAAGTGCAATTGGGCGATAGTTCGAAGCTTCTTCTGAAACACCTCCTTTGTGAAGAGGTATGATTATTGCAGTTTTAAGGCAGCTTGGAAAAGTACCATTTTGGAAAGACATATTTATCAAAGTAGTCAGATGCTCTAGTGTGCATTCCGGCAGACTTGAATACATTTTTAAAGTAAGCCCATCAGTTCCCGAAGAAGATTTATTTTTGATATCATTAATTGTACTACGAAGTTCTGATAAAACTACTTGTGAAAAGAAGAAACTGTGCAGGTTTACCCTATGATTAGAGAGATATGAAATTGGGTCATTAGACTGAGATACGGATTTAGTCAAATCTTTGGCTACATTTACAAAATAATTGTTTAGGTCCTCGGGAGAGGTAAGGATAGTGCTGGATAAAGGAGTTTTGTTTCTTAAATCATTTACGATAGACCAGGTTTCTTTAGCTACATTTTTGGCGTTAGAAAGTCTATTATTGTAATAAATATCTTTGGCGGCTTTAATAGTTTTATGATAAATTTTTCTGTATGATTTTACATAATTATGAAAAAAGACACTGTCCGAAAATTTCTTTAAATGAGATAGTGACCGCATGTTCTTAGAAGATATACGTAAACTTTTAGTGGACCAGGGTTTACTTCTTTTATTTTTGATAGGCCTAAGAGGAAAAGATTCAGAAGCTATATTAGTTAGAGTTTTTATAAAACGAGAAAATTCAGTGTCGACATCATAAGTGTGAGAGTCCCAGTCAGTTATTTGACATAGGTGTTGTGTTGAAAAAATACGGCCTACTTGTCTAGAAGAATTTTTGGCTTTGGATGCAATTGAAAATTTTGTGAAAATTGCTTCATGATCGGAGAAACCTGGACTTAAGACATTACATTCGACGGAGCTAGGATCGAAAGAAGACACAACGTAATCTATAGTACTGGCACTTGTCTTAGTAATTCTGGTTGGTGAGTTGACGTGCATGGCAATTCCTAATGACTCAAAGATGGACTGAAGACATTCCTGAGCAGCACACACACTGGAAAAGTCAATATTGAAATCGCCACATAAGATTAATTTGCTTTTTACAGGAAGGGACTCGAGCAAACTTAGAAGGTTATGGCAGAATAATTGCACATCAGCATCAGGTGTTCTATAAATACAAATAATATAAAAGTATTGTGATAAACGATAGAAAATTCAAATACTTTTTCAGATAATAAATGATTATACTTTGATATTTCGGAAAAATCGTTGTTTAAAGACATTATCATGGTGCCTCCATGAGTTAAATTAGTTCTATTAAATCTGGCAATTGTGGTATAGTTTTTAATAAAAACAGGTTGATTGATATTTAGCCAGTGCTCAGTGATGGCAATGACTTCTGGAAAATTTAGCTCTTCTAACAAAAGATATAATTCGTCTGTTTTATGTCTTAAGGACTGAATATTAAAAAAAAAAGATTAAAATTGCTATTGGTCAATTTTTTAGAAGGTGCTAGATCCTCTTTTCGCGTCATATTGACTAAAAATTTTTACTTTTTGATGGTGAACCACTAGAATAATATTTACCAGTACCTTCACGAATTTTTTGGAGCCGTAAAATTTTTTCCGAGGAGTAGAAAGATCTATACGCTGCAAGGTCTGAGTCCACTTCAGATGAACCAATCCCATAGGCATCGTGGAAGCGATAATACAGCTTGCGCAGGGATTCCTTGTCACTGGGAAGGCCTTCTGAAGCTAGCAATAATTTAATGCTAGTACTTGTATGCCCCTCAAAACACACACTAGATGGCTGGTCGTGTAGATAAGCAAGAAATAGCCTTAAGGTCTTTAGTAAGGAAGGATCCCTTAATCTGGCTAATATATAGCGACCATTTGCTTTATCCGAATCTTGGGACAGCCGCACTCTTGGTGGAGTCATTGGATCAAACTGCAAAAAATCATCTTTCTTTGCAGTTTCCTCCATGCTTAATTTAGAGCCCTCCAGTGCCAATGACCTACAAGCTGCTATGGCCTCCCTGTCAGAGCCAATTATGACTGACTTATCCTCTTCAGGCACAAATGTCACTGGTGATTCCAATAATTGAGGCTTTGGTGGAGACAGCCCCCGGCTCTTTGGGATATCTATATTGACATCTTGATGACTAGAAGATGAGACATTATGGGCTGTGGAAGTGGGCGGCGTTTGGATAAGGGTTGGTGAAACTGAATCATAGGTAGGATCAATTATAGTACCAGGTGGCCACAGACTAGCGTTCTTAAGCTGAATTAAGTGATCTTTATTTTGCACCCCAATTTTAAAATCGGAGTGCAAAGTGTCTGCATTCTTAAGCATAGGAAAACAACGCACAAAATTCGTGGTTCCTAATTTTTCTTTGCATGCATACAAAAAAATCGCTATATTTTTTTTCATGACTTCGTTAAAAGTAGCTGTTATCTTTTTACAAATTTGGGAAATTATTCCACACACTGTTTAGAGCTCTTCGAATTCCTATATCCAATAATTTTGCCTTAGATTATTTATTACATTATCTTGTCCATGGTGACATACATTTTCGTGGTACTTCGGGTCTAAAATTATTGGTCTTTTTGACTTTTTGGTCCTAAACGTGTTAAATTATCCAATCTTTCTTCCAATTTTAGCAAGGGAGTAAAAAATCTGTTTAAAGGAACATGTTTCTTTCTTATATGGTCAATTTACCTTAGGCTCCCTTGTTATTTGTGTCTTGTCCTAGGCAGGGGTAGCAAGTTGATCCAAAGAATATAAATTTCTTTGTTTGCCTACCCATAAAAGACGTTGGGCACAACGGTCTTCCAGTTAATTAAAGTCATGAAGAGAATTGTCCAAATCTGGGCTTGTAATTAGGCAGTCATCTTACAATACATGTCAGCATATTCTTTGTTTCTGTCCATTTTTCTTTCTAAGCATTTTAACCTCATCAGCGCATTAGTTTTACTCTCAGGCAAATCATATTTTCATATTTCCATAAAAATCGTACTTCATACATACTACTACTCTTCATTGTTTTATCTAAGATCTTCTGCGCTTTTCTGTCTTTTTGAGACATAAATTTAACTCCGTAACTCCAACTGCTGTGCCCATTTTCCACTGTTCTTTGGCATGAAGTGCATCTAAATCATTGTTTTGTTATAGTTACTGCAGTTCATAAGACAAACATTATTTTGTTGCGTTTTACTATAATTAAGATTACCATGTAAAACCCATACCCAACCATAATTGATTTAGTTAAGGCTTTACCATTGCACGAGCCGTGTGAACTGTTTTTCCTTTTTAGTGGTGCCGCGAGACGAGGCGAGATTAAGGCTTCTTCTCGTCTTGTCTCGACTTTGGCTAATCTTGTCTTGTCTCAAAATTTAGTTCGAGACGACACCAGGACCTTTTAACTACAAAATGAATCTCATTTAGACAAAAGAGTTTTGGTAACTTTTAAACGCAGTTCCATTTTAAGGAGCTACTACTTTTTGGTTTCAAGAGAAGAAAATTAAAAACAAACAATTCTAGGATTTTATCAAGGGAATCTAAAAAAGGGCTGTGAAAAACTAATAACATTTGATGGAGTATTATTTCACTTTTAAATTTCACCAGCTCTGAATTAAAGAATAATTAAAACATATTTAAGCAATTCCATTTATATATTTATTTTTGTTCTTTATGTTTTTTTTGTGACAACATTAAGTGATAATTATATGTGCGCCTGTACATTATGTAGTTAAAAATTGGTATTATTATAGTTATTATTAAAATTAAAATATATTTAAAGTCACAAAATCAATATCTAAATTTAAAATCAATAAAAAATATAAGAAAGACATGTCATTTTTTAAAAAATACTGATGTTTTAGAAACAATCCGAAATTTGGTAAATTTTTACAATTTATTGTTTTAGTAAAATAAATCCAAAAAAATTTATTGGGGTAATAATATCCTTTGATAGAAATGAAAAGGCGTATGTATTTATAAGGTGAGGGTTTCTTTTACTAAGCCTCGCGGCATCACTTGCTTTTAACAGGGGCCATTTATCTTGTCCCACAATATTTCTTGATTGATCCTTTACCATAGAACCATAGTTTTCACTGCTTTTTTTTTCTGTATACAATGGTGTTACAGGCCTACAGGCAAACTTAAATTAGCGGTTCTTACTATTGTGTCACTTCTTCACACTTTAGACATAGAGGTTGTTGAGGTCCTGACAACTCCATGGTATCAACCAAATTTTCGTCAGAAGGATCATTTTGTTTCTCATTTTCTTTTATGGGATAATTTTTTTTTAGTGGCAGATTAATATTGTAGTGTAAAAATTCATGATGTGGTTTGTTTAGTGTTACAGTAAGGTAGTAAACACGAAATTGAAATATTTTTTTATATTTATAAGATATCATCTGTTATCTCATTTTAAAGATAAACATTTTGGACAATTACTTTATGAATTTTGTCACCACAGCAAAAACAAATTTTTGTACCGATTTTTGGTTTTAGTAAGCAGAGTATAATTATGTCCTGGAGGATTTTTTGTGTGTTCTCGGTTTGTTAGTGTGTCTTATTGGAAGTTGGTAATTTATGTAAACGAGTATCTGATAATATTGGACTATGAAGACATTCTTTCTCTCTCAACGATTCAATAGTAGCTACATAATGTTTAGCTTCGTCTGCAAATTCTATATATATATATATATATATATATATATATATATATATATATATATATATATACAGGGTTCGCCAAACTCAGTGGCGTATTAGAAGTATATGCAGAACGAGTAAAGATATTTACTTGAGATTTGGGTAAGGTTCATACTAAGAAGTGAACTATATTTTAAAAATATTTTCGAAGTTGCGGCGTTGCCAGCTCTATTGCAGGCAGACAGGAAGTTTCTTTTTTTAAATACAATACCCTGTATATTATTGCATTGTCAAATTCTACGAACTATTCTGAGCATTTTTTATGTAGTATGTTCTATACCTATTTTGAGCAGTTTTGGAAATAAAAATTATTTTCTAATTTTTAAGGGTCAAATCGGCTTCAATGTAAAACACGATATATTTTTAGAATATTGTCCCAGAATTCTGAAATTTTTATACGAGTTTCCGAACATGTAGGTTAATTGACGGCTGAAGGTATTTTTTAATAAAAGGTTATACAGGATGTATAAAAATATAGTTTATTCGCGAGGAACAGAATGTCCATAACTCGATTTTTTTTAAATGGAACACCCTGTATATTTTAATTGCATCAAATAGAGAGAGACATTGCCTTTCAAATGACATTAGGTGTTCCTATACCTATCTCTGATGGGTAATGAATTAAATGGCATTTAAAAGAAAAAATCGACCATTTTATTATTTTCTGGAAAAAAAATCTATGTTAAAAGCACTAAATAGACAAGTGAACATTTTTGTCAATAATATATCTATCTTAATGATAACTAAATGAAAATACGTTTGTTGAGAAAAATCTATAGTTTAATATTTACAATATGTATTCACAAACGCTTTAGATAAAAAATTAACGATACAACCGAATAAAACAATATTACAAAAATATAGCTAACAACAGAACTATCCCCAAATGAATTGTCAGTAACTGAACTGTTTAAAGTGTCCTCCATTAACTCTGAGGCATTCCAGAACTTGTGTCATTACATGACTCGTTACTTTTTGAATCTCTTCCGCGGATAATGCCAGCAGTGCTTCTCTTGTCCGATTTAGGAGTTCTTCTTTTGTTTCTACTGGCGTCTGATAAACTATCCCTTTTACCCTGCCCCAAAGATGGAAGTCGAGAGGGGTAAGGTCTGGGGACCTAGGTGGCCAAATCCATGGACCTCGTCGGCCAATCCATCTGTCTTCGAAGATTGTAGTAAGTTCCGCACTTACTTCGTTTGTACAGTGAGCCGGTGCCCCATCTAACTGATACCAGCAGCTCCGGAGTAAGTTCAATGGTAACTCGTCGAGAAAATCAGAAACTGTAGTTTTCAATATTTCCAAATATTTTTCAGAATTTAAATTTTCATCGTAAAAGCAAAACTTTATTTTGTCATTCATCATGAGGCAAAATACATTGAAACCGAACTTGTATTGAAAACCTTTTTCTCTGATAAAATAAGGATTTTCTTTGGACCAAAAATGTGAATTTCTTCTGTTAAATATCCCTTCTTTTGTGTATTTGCTCTCATCCGTCCAAATAACTTTTTTTAAAAAGTTGGGATCTTCTTGTGTACGCATCAGGATCATTTCGCAGTATGCGACGCGCTGAGGAGGATCAGTAGGCTCTAAAGCCTGGGCTGTTATAAATTTATAATTATGCATTCTATGTTTGTGCAAAATTCTTTCCACCGATTTGTAAAAAATACCTAAATCTTTCTCTGCGCTATTAATTGATGCGTGAGGGTATGTATGGAAATAAGACAAAACAGTAATTTCATTGTCTTCCTTACCTGTTACAGGTTTGACTTGAAGTCTTGGTCTTTTAACATTATTGTACTCTCTGTAATTCTTCTCTATTCTTTTAAACTTTTTCTCGTTCATTGGGACAGAATCTGGATAAAGTTGATTAAATTGTCTACATGTTCTTGATATTATTTTATCACATTGACCGTGTACATAAAACAAATTTAGAATTTCTACACTTGAGTAAGAATTTGCCATTTTAAATTAGTGAATTTTTGACAACTATGCATATTAAAAACAAATGTTCTCTGTTTGGTTTCCTGGGAGATGACAGGCGTGCACAGCCTACTAGTTAAATAATGTTTCGTTTTACGAGATATTATTCGTGCTTCTACTAAATGGCATCTAATTAATTAATCATCAGCGATGCTAATACTATTGAAAGGTAATTTTTTCTCTGTTGGATGCAACAAAAATATACAGGGTGTTCCATCGTGAGTATTGTTTTATTCGGTAGTATCGTTAATTTTTTATCAAAAGCGTTTGTGAATACATATTGTTACTATTAAATTATCGATTTTTCTCAAGAAAAGTATTTCCATTTAGGTATCATTAAGACAGATATACGTAGAAATAACTTGCCAGTATTTGACAAAAATGTTTACTTCTCTATTCAGTGCGCTTAAAATAGATTTTTTTTACAGAAAATACTAAAATGGTCGATTTTTTTTTAAAATGCCACTTAGTTCATTACCCATCCGAGATAGGTATAGGAATACCTAATGTTATTTGAAAGGCAATGTCTCTCTCTATTTGATGCAATTAAAATATACAGGGTGTTCCATTTAAAAAAATCGAGTTATGAACATTTCTGTTCATCGCGAATAAACTATATTTTTATACACCCTGTATAACTTTTAATTAAAAATTACCTTGAGTCGTCAATTAACCTACATGTTCGGAAACTCGTATAAAAATTTCAGAATTCTGGGACAACGTTCTAAAAATATATCGTGTTTTACATTGAACTCGATTTGACCCTTAAAAATTAGAAAATAATTTTTATTTCAGAAACCTCTGAAATTAGGTATAGGACATACTACATAAAAAATGCTCAGAATAATACATAGAATTTGACAATGCAATAATATACAGGGTATTGTATTAAAAAAAAGAAACTTTCTGTCTGTCTGCAATAGAGCTGGCAACGCCGCAACTTCGAAATTATTTTTAAAATAAAGTTCACTTCTTAGTATGAAACTTACCCAAATCTCAAGTAAATATCTTTACTCGTTCTCCATATACTTCTAATACGCCACTGAGTTTGGCGAACCCTGTATATATATATATATATATATATATATATATATATATATATATATATATATATATATATATATATATATATATATATATATATATATATATATATATATATATATATATATATATATATATATATATATATATATATATATATATATATATATATATATATATATATATATATATATATGTGTGTGTGTGTGTGTGAATTCTGTATTATAATTTGTTCTGAACTACCAAGTCAAGTTTTTTCATATTTTATAAGGACTGTATAACTTTTAATCAATTGCTTCTTAGGCTTCCCTGTTATCGAATTTCTTCGGCGAAAAGTCCACAATATCTATATACTCTAGCTATATATATTAACTATAGTAGAATTTCGATGGTAATTTATAATTAATTTTTAGAAAAGTTGTTTACCTTACCATTTCCTTTTTCCGACATAAATATAGCTGTCTGTCGGACCTGTCTCAATTATTCCTTGGTTCCTGACCATTTACCAGTTATTCAAGTTAAGCCTTAAAAGCAACTCATGTATCACTCGGAGTCCTCGCTACTTTCCTCCTTATTAATTTCTGCCAACTTCAATACTAGTTCTAAATCTAAAATGTTCTGTTATTTCTTCAGTGTTCCAACAGTTTCTTCTTTGGGCATTTTGTAGTTCCAATCTACGAGTTTTCGTAGCGTTCGAAGCCACTCTTTGAATTAGTACTTTGTGGCTTGGGAATTCCATTTTCTTTTATAATGCTGGTTTACAATAATGAGAAGGGCCAATTTGTTATATTTATGTAGAATTAATACTTATTTTTATCCAGCGAGACAGGACTATAATTTAGAAATTAAAACCACAAATTTTCTATTTTTATCATCCAAATTATTTCTTATTATTGACAATACAATTATATGTAACAGGTTTTAATTAAAAGGTACCTAAATATAAAGTGGAAAATAAAAATAAGTGCTCATATAAGTTTCTTTGTTTTGTTTTTTGTTCTTGAGGCCTGTATTAATGACTGTTTCGACTATTTTAGTTCTTAGTAATTACAATTTACAATTAGAGAATTACTTTTTACCGAATTTCAATATTTCCTTAAATTTGCGAGAAATCAACGTTTAAAATTTAAGAGAGACACCCTATATATCTCATTAACCAGTATAGTAATCAATCAAAATTTATGTATAAAACAATGTGTTAAATTTGTTAGAAATAGATGTATTTTTGAAATCTGAGGCTTTTAAAGTTTTCGCAGTTATTTTGTCTTTCCTTCGTGTCGCGACAGGAATGCTAAAAGCATCGTTCGTATTTTACCTGTAAATATTTACATTTTACGATCAGTTAAACGCTTTTTTCCATATTTTGATATCCTCTTTATTGCCCAAAAAAACAGAACAAAACCTTTGCCTTACCATGAAAAAACATGGGTGCAACTGCCCCCCCCCCCTTCTGTTCTTACGCGCCTGAGGAAAATTACATTGAGGGGTTCCACTGTTCGAGTGTTCATTTAAACCTCATTCTAATGAAAATTTGATAAAACACTTAAACATAGAATAGAATAGATTTATGTGAATAAAAAAATAAAATTTAAGACAGTCAGTGTTTCATTTCAACTGTATTTAATTAGCAGAGTTCGACTCGGCCTAGAATACTTGGAATGGTCAGGGAACTTGAAGTTCAAGCGGAAAAAACTCAAAATTCTGGAAAAACGTTATTTATATTTATTTTTCGACTCTGCACGATAGTTGAAATTATTTTTTTTAACCTCAAATCTTGAAAAATATCAAAATTATATCTATCCGAGTTACGCCGCCCGTGACTTATTTATTTATTTAGTTACAAAATCTATAGCTAATTTAAAAAAATCGTTTGAGGAAGCAAAAAAAAAGTGTAACTTAATTACAAACTACTCGAGGATATTCAAACAGCTCTTTGTATCTTACAGGAACACATTTTATATATTGGGAACGTATACTATACAGTGCATTGGTGCTAGGTGCTGTACATGAAATTATCTACCATTTCTTCCTGACGTTATAGGAGAGTAAAGTGAATCTCGCACATCAGAGAGAAGCACTCAACAGCTACAGAAATATTTCTTCTTTTTTGTAAATTTGCTATATTGAATCTTTGTTGCAATGGGCCATTGTGTTTCTCTGCAGGTAATAGCCCCCCTCTTAAAAAAAAAGGTATTTTAAAAACCTTGCTCTATTCTAACATCGCGGTCGTTACATATTTATCATAACATGGCAGTGACGTATATATACAAATTGCTTCTGGGGGTTTTGAAACAATGAACATTTTCAACAACCAAAAAAAATATTTACTGTAAAACTGACTCTGAGGGGGGGTTTACTCATCAATACCGAAAAAAAGGTCCTTTAGAGTATTTTTATCATTAAATAAAAAGTGGCTTGGGGGGGGGGAGTTAACAGTTAACCGTGGTGGGACTCGGAATGTTCCAGTATAATAATGAAAAGAAGAATAGCATTATTGTTAAAACATAATCCCTCCTTAAACAGCAAAATTCAACTTAAACATACTATAGCCAAATCTCAAAAAAATTAAAGCAAAAAAAGGTTTTATACAATATTGTAATTGCGGTTCTCCTAGATATAAAGGGAGCCTTATAATATATTCCTTTTACACGAGAAATTAATACAGCTTAACAAATCTAAATTCAAAATTCTAGAAAACAGAAAACTATTTATTAAAAACATTGAAAGTAAATTAATAGACTCAAAAATAACAACAAATGGGCTCCCACGGGAATAATTCTTCGAAACATTTAACTTAGAGAACTTTTTAAACTCCTTCGCAAAGACGACATTTATAATGAGATATGCAGACGGTATTGTGATTTTCATGAAAGGCAAAAATCTAACAATTATGGCTAACAAAATAAATCTAGCCCTATCTATTATAACCAATAACTTAAGAAGAAATAAAACTAATATGTTACCAAGTAAATGCGAATCAATAATATTTACTAAAAACACGAAATTTCCAGTCCCAGTAAAAATATTAGGTAATAATATACCGAACAAAAAATATGTAAAATATCTATAACGAATACATTATTCTCCTATCTGAATCAGGTGAAATGAACTTAGAACATGGGAGACTTACCCTAGCAATTAAATTTCTATTCCGAATAAGCTATAAACAAAACTATCCCTTGATAAAACAACTTACGGAAATAAAAAAAAACATGTCAAAAATGTAAATTACTGGAAAGGAATTCTTACACCTTATCTTGTAGATGTAAGCTTAGGATTACTTCTTACCTTGAACTTTGAATTTCAGTTAAAACAAACATTTTAAACCTCAATCGAAGTACAAATATTAATAAAAATATAACCATTTAAAAAAAAACAGTAAAATATCAGCACAACTACATATTTATATATACGGATGGCTATAAAAAGGATTCCCATACAGGATATTTAATCCATTGTCCAGAAAGAAAATATAAATACACAACCAGACTTTCTAATAAAATAGATATATGTACTGCAGATATGATAGCTATTAACAAGGAAATAGTGTATGTCTTAAAATATAACATTCAAAAGTCTATAATTTTAACAACCAAAAAGCTCCACAGATAAGCTCAATAAACGGTATATAAACCCAGAAAACTACGGAATTATGCTGAAAACCTTTACAAAATCGACATAAAAAACTCTCCTAATTGTGAACAGTACCGCATCTACAACTTTTGGGGCTCTAGGCCTGCTTGAGGTTACGGGCCCCTATAGGCCATATTCCCTAAAGGCATTGTAGCCAGTACCGGATTAATTATTTTCTCCCAAACGTATTTACGGGCCCGAAGCTCGAGGAAAAAATTGACGACAAAAAGTACTCTCTTCCATATAGCAGAAACGTCCCCTCCTTCAATATAATTATATATAAGAATTACCTACTTTACTGATAAAATGAAACAAGGACAATTAAATAAACAATTTTTGTTCCAACGAGGTGGCCAAATCGGAACCCCTAACCATATATCCGGAAACAAAATTGGAATTCGAAGGGAATAACATTTCCCATTGACACTGTAATAGTTCTTTCAAATCTAAACAAAAAATCACACAAAAATTAAGCAAATTTCTTCATCTCAATACATAAAATAAAATTGTAGAGAATACCTTAAACTTCGAAACCATTAAAATCAGATTTTTTATTGGAATAAAATAAAATGAATGTCCATTCACAACAGAATAATATAACAAATAAATAATGTACAATATATAAACGGAATTGATCCTCCCTTTAACTGCTTTAGTACATAAAGAACTTAACCAGGCAAAAAATCCTATTAGAATTCAAGTCAATATTTCAGTAGATAGTACTCCTTTTTTGTTTATGTGATAAATTAAAAAGCAATATAGTACTCACAACACTAGAAAACCGTTTGAATAAATATTATTCAACCGATAAAACAGAAGCTGGGGTATAATTACGAATCAGGAAACGTCCTAGAACGTCATTATGTGATACTCCCAAGGGGGCACCAGTTGAAGCAAAGTTGCAACAGAAAAACTTAAAACTTAAATTGATATATTTAAAGATTTGGAATAATTGGGGTGTACCTGGAGTTTAGAACATCAGGACATTCCAACGTCTCCAAATAGAATAAGATGTAAAGTATTTGGGAAAATCGCCCCAGCTCTGACTAAGCCGGGTGGAGAGCAATCTGGAAAATCTTGGAACGGAAGCCAATAACATAAGGGCCGAGTCTTTCGGACCGCATCGTGGAAAGCACACCTCTGCGTTTTTAACATAAGTAGTTCCACTTATTCGGTTTTGCTGGTTTGGTTCGGGGAAAGCGGGAAACTCAACTGCTCAGTGTGGAAACTAACGACTACGCTAGAAAGGGAGCAGACCCTGTGAACGTGTGAAACCTAGTTGTTCCTAAATTCTAGCCTGTTCGTCTGCCCAATTCTGCATTAAATATTAGTGTAACGGCCGCTATGAGGCGAGAGTAGGAGGGATGAGGGGATGGCTTGAAAGAAAAGGTCATCTCGTGATACCAGTAGTACTTTCAAGGGGCACATACTGAAAGCTAATATGCATTTTAAAAATTAATTAAATATTAAATTTATTTCAAAGGTTTGGGGTGTTCTGGGAGCTTAGAGCTCGCTATCCGGACATTCTACCGATAACGTCTCCAAACTGGAATAAGGTGTAAATCATCTGGAAGGCTCGCCCCAGCTCTGTATAAGCCCCAGACGAAGAGCAATCTGGCGATTGCCTTACAGCAAAGCCATTAAATCAAACAAGCAAGTCAGTCCAATAGGGCAGTCCAACAATCTGTCATGTCCTACGACAGCATAGGTTGACAACTTAGGGTTTGTTTAAAAGTTACACATAATTGCGCAACTTGACCAGTGATAAAATAGTAAACTTTCGTTTTAAATGTAATTTCCAATTAGGCAGTCCAACAAAACAGCTGCTTGTCCTACGACAGCTATTTGACCAATTTATTGTGGGACTTATCAAACTAATATTTAAGCCTCGTTGGCTAAATCAGTTTTGTTTGTCCTACAACTACAAAAATGACATGACAGTAGGCATGTTGATTTTCGTTACTTTTGTGTATTCGGTACTAATCGTTACTTTGGTATCAAGTAATCATTTATAATATTCGTTACTTGATTACTTTGATTACTGGTATTGAAAGGAATACGAATGACTTATGACCTCTTCTTATACGTGTAGATAAACTTCTTTGAATATAGTTACTTTGAATACTGCTATTGAAAAGTATACAAATGACTAATGACTTGTGACTACTACTTATACATACAGATAAATTTGTTTAAATATAGTTTCTTATTATTAACCTTCAAATTAGTTTGTTGTTTTATTTTATTGGGCAAATAGATTCTTTTGATAACATTTTAAATGACAAATAATATAAATTTATTTTTATATTTTACCCTTAGGTGCACTTTAATGATTTATATTAATAAATTTCGCTAAAAATTGTTAATTAAGATTAGAAAATGTAATAACATATAGGTAAATAAATACACATTGTGATAAAAAAAACAAGTACTACATTGCCCAACATCCTTTTTTTAAAATTTAGAACTCAAAACGCCAATTAAAATATATTCAAAGGAAACAAAACAATACACAAAAACAAAAAACAAGAAAAATTACAAATTTTGATTGTAATTAAGAAAAAGTATACTTTGGACATTTTCCACTTTTAAACGACTTCTTATTTCTGAAATAAGTTGCTCAGCAGTGGAAAAAATGCGTTCAGACGGTACAGATGTCGCAATTATGCATAAATATTGTTTTGCCAGTTTAGACAAATGAGGGTATATTGTCTCCCTGGATTTTCACCATTTAAGAGGATTTTCCTTTCTATGCAGAAGATCTTCTGCTAAAAAAGATCTAACTTCCAAAATGGCTGCGGCTTTTGGATCAATTTCCTTGCGATTTTTTGACATTTTGTCGAAATCTGCCCATATTAAATTTTCCTCCTCTACCGAATCTGATATATTTCTTGGATTGAGATGAGCGCTATCATCAGTGGTATTTAAATTGCGACGTTCTGCGCCCATCATCATTAAGTCTGTCCTTTGCCATGTTAAAAGTGTATTCGAAACTTAAAACTTTGTATTTAAATCTCGGATCTAAGATAGATAGAAGTTGAGCCACCTTTGTAAGAATACTTGGATCCACAAATGTAACATCTAGCAATTGCCGGGGAAACATTCGAAAAAATGCAGCCAATTCTCATTACGCTTTAATGTATCTTCCGTTTTTAACTAAAAATATTAAAAAATAATTACATATTGGTGTAACAGCAAAAAAATTGTCTGTAAGTTATTTTTTAAAATATATAATTTATTTACCTAGGTTTATTAGAAGTAGTTTACTTACCGAAAACAAAAATTGTTCAAATATAATTAAAGAACACGTTAATTGTTTATTATTATGCCGCAAAAATATTGTCTGCTTCAATGAAAATGCATAAACAGTCGAGAACAAAGAACAACGCTAGGATGTCCAGTAGATCCGATTGTAAGTAGTAAGTAAAAATTATCCCTGTCCGCTAAATAAATTTATAATAAGGTCCTGATATACAACGCGTATGCCTGCATTGAATTTAATAAAAAAAGTCAACTTTGCTTATTTTTGTTATTTATTATTCCTCTGGAGTCTGGAAAACGAAAATTGTATAATAGTTTTGTGGGCATATGATAAGATTAAAAATTAAAGTAATAGCGGCAGCGCAGCACACCACGACAATATTTCTGAAGGTTGAACAAAGCACAACCTTCACTTAATAGATCGGTTTGGTTAGGTAGGAATTAGATCTAAAATCATGTTATTTTCTGATAATACAATAATGGAATCGCCCAAACAATAAATATATACCAATCGAAAATGGTGACATGACAACATACGAAGCATCGAACCTCAAAGCTCTTAACACATCGTACAATTCGTACGCAACGCCAAAAAAATCCTTAGTAATCAGAGTAATCAAAGTAATCACTGCGCTTTAGAATTGGTATTCGTTACTCTGGGTATCTACGAGTAACGAATAGTTACTTTTTCAACACCTTTACATGACAGTGACAGATCGTTGGAGTGCCCAAGTAACACAAAAGAAAAAAGAAAGGTTAATATTTACTTGTCTAAAAAAAGTTTGTTTAACCGGTTTTTCGTAGTTATAATAATAATAAATTACTTTGTGGTTTTGTCCTCAGTATTGTTTTTTCCTTCGACTTGATATTCAGCATTATTCTTCATATTTATAATGTTTATGTACAGAGTCGCAGCAAACACACTGAATAAGTAATTAATAATCAGCCATTGCTCCTTTTACATTTTGTGAGTAACAATGCAAAAACCAAGTTAACAAATATGAACAATAATAAATTTGGCATGAGATAAAAAAAACTATGAGTTTTACCTGTAGGGGTTAAACCCTCAAAACAAATAAAAAAGTATATGAAATTATAGAGAATGATGTTATCTAGCCAAAGGTAACTATTTGCAATACCTATTTACAGTAGAATTAGTTTTGCAGTGCTTCAAATTACTTTTGAAAGCTTGGCAGTATGTTGAACTTCTTGGCTTTTCAAAAAAACCCAACCGTATAACAATTTTGAGACAAACTTATAGACTTTACAAAACCTAAAAATATCTCTTAAAATAGTTGTGGGAACATAGTCACATTCAAGGACTAAGAATAATGCTAGGAATAAAGCTTATATAAGTTTGTCCTTATTTATTTGAATCACTACAAAAGAGCTCAATTCTGGTAAACCCAACTATTCACTTAGTATCTAAATTGGAATTAGGTTCAAAATTTTTCGGAAATAATGGTTGGTAGTTCTACTTAAATCTTATTTATTACCAAGCAACGTTTCGGTGCCTTTATTGCATCTTCTTCAGGCTACGTAACTGTTTAAGATTTAATCAATAAAATAAGGTAAATGCACTAGTAATTGACATTAGTGACAGCAATCATTTTGTTACAAAGTGTATAGTGTATTTTATTACAAAGTAATATCTGCATTTGATTGTTGTAACTAATGAAGTGATTAAATCTTAAACAGTTACTGAAGAAGATGCAATAAAGGCACCAAAATGTTGCTTGGTAATAAGTAAGATTTAGGCAGAAATGTTTGTTTATTATATACCTAAATGACATCAATTTTATTGAGGGCCTTGAGTATATCAATCTTTTTGCGGACGACACATTATTCTCATGTAGTGGTAAGTCGTTAGATGAGGTTATTAAGAAAATTAAAGCACTACTTATGAAATTTGACGATTTTCTTAAGGTAAACAAACTAAAACTTAATGTTGACAAATCTAAAATAATGTTAATAACAACCAGAAACAAATTAAGAAATGTAAACTTAAATAATTATAAACTAGATATAGAGGGTAAAGAGCTTCAGTGGGTTAATAGCATTAAATACCTTGGCTTTCATATTGATAGTACTTTATGTTTTAAAGACCATTTCAATTTTATAAAGAAAAAAATTAGGAAAAAACTTTATTTTTTTGCGAGGGCTGCAAAAAGCTTAACTTTTTATGCACGTGCCACATTGTTTAAAAGTATATTGCAACCACATTTTGACTACTGTGCTACTGTTTTGTATTTGATGTCAAAAAAATATGTTAACTCTCTAGAAGTACTGTTCAATAGAGGAACGAGGATTATCCTTAGATGTAGTAGGTATACACCAAGAAAAATAATGCGTAAACTACTAGGTTGGCTATCAGTAAAACAACGGCTTTATTTTCTAACTATGTCATTTATTTTTAAATTAACCAAAGGTCTAATGCCAGATTATTTTAAAGAGTTTCTAACATTAAGAAATGAGATTCATAACTACCCAACCAGGAACAATAATCATTATCACATACCTAGAACACGATATAGCAGTACCATGATGTCTTTATTTCATAAGGGTCTGAATGAATATAATAAGATACCTGTAAATATTAAAAATGCCAAAACGAATGCTAGTTTTAAGAAATTGCTTAAAAAACATATATTAAGTCTGTACCTCCAATAAAACTTACCGCACAGAATATTAATAATTTTAATGGTTGACTATGTCTAAAATTTTAAATGTGATTTTTTTTTTTTTTTTTGTTGTAATTATGAAATGTACTTTATTGTTAACCATACCAAATAGTATTAGTGAGAGATTTTATTGAACAATTTTTATTTTTAATACTTTGTATTAGGATTTCCTGTCTGAATAAATAAATAAAAAAAAAAAATAGAACTACCATCCATTATTCCTGAAAAATTTTCAACCTAATTCCAATAATGTTATTAACACCAGAACATGGAACATTGTTGATAAAATATTGATGCTTTAAGAGCTAAAATGTTTGCAGTTTTTAATTTCAAAATTTAAATATTTTTTAAATTATTTTCTGCAAGGATTTATGTTTATTTTTAGATAAACAAATTCCAGGCACAGACGGAGAAACGACAGGAACCTGGCATCTTTAAAATGTCCACTACTGATGATGATGAATTCAAAGAAAAAATAAGGTAAATGCACTAGTAATTGACATTAGGATGCATGAAAAATAGGTTGTTATTTTATTTATTATATCTACATTTTTATATATTTTTGTTTAGATAATTCAGTATAGTTCTGTAGTTCATTTCTTTGTGAATAAGATAAAATGAAGTATTTTGAAAAATGGACATGTATTTTCTTTCATAAAATTTTTAGAAAAATGTTAAAAATGAATTAGTAATTAGCAAATCAGCACATCAGTAGTGACATGAAAACTAAAAGATTTTTTGTCAATTAAAACTACTTTATTTGAGAGAAAATACAAAAACTAAATATAAACAAAACAAGGTCAGTTATTTTTAATGTTTTTAACCGTTAACATTAGTAGGTATCAGAAATTGGTACTCAAGTCTCTTTCGAGAACTAGTAATTTTTTGGTTAGCGTGTTTTCAACATTTGGCTTTTTGAATTAAAAAAAACTGATTAGAAGAAGTGCCATGCATTATTTTATATTAGAAGGCTTTTGACAGAACTACATCATTTTTGGGACCTTTTTTTCTGACTTATTCCTTTTGGTTCGTTTAGGAGTGTTGTCAAACTGTCGTCCCTCACAGTACACAAAGAAAAATATTTAATTTAATCCTTACCTTAATCATAAAACTTTCAAAAGTAGGGCCAATGTGGGTAATTGGAAAAAGGGGTAAATGAAAACGCCATCAGGTTTGGCAACGCTGGTTTCATATGCCTGGTATTCTGTGAAGGTCATTAAATAACCGCCATATTGTTGGCGGCTTCATAGCCTCTTTGACTTGTTAATCGCGTGCCGTGCGACTTGTTAATCGCTAAGAAAGGCCGCACGAGAACCTGAAATAATTTATGACTTTTATGCTAAATTAAATAAGATTGTTGAAGAAAATGGGCTTGATAAAGCCGACATGTCATCTTTCGTTTTCAATGCAGCTGAAACGGGGTTTAATAGTGACCCCTCACATATAAGAGCAATAGGTCCAAAAGGGATATAGAGTGTCAGGGGGTTCGGGAAGAGAATCTACAACTGTTCTTGCTTGTGTTTCGTCAGATGGAAATTATCTTCCACCATTAATTGTCTTTAAGGGTGGAGCTGTGCAAGCGCGATGGGTATCCGACAAAGCCCTACCAGGCACTCTCTATGCGGCCAGCACAAATGGTTGGATGAAAGAGCCGCAGTTTTACCAATGGTTTACAACTGGATTTATACCACATGTTAAAAAAATTTGCAATCAACAAAATAAACTCAATCAAAAAGCCTTGCTTACATTTGACAGTCACTGTAGCCATGTTAGTGTCTGGATTATCGAAGAGGCAATAAATAATAACATAGAGAGATATAATTTCCGGATTCCAAAGTACAGGTGTGTATCCAGTAAATGCCGCTAAATTTCCGGAACAAGAGTTTGACCCAAAAGTGCTGCAATTTTATAAAAAAAAATATTGCCTACTCTGAGTGATTAGAATACTGGACCTAGTTCTGATAATACAAATATGAACGATTCAGAGAACAATTCGCTCCATACAAACTTGAATTTATCAGTTGGTATTTCATCTAAAAACCAAATTAAGTCTGCAGAAATATCTGAACCCATTCCTTCTTCTAGTAGGGCTAATCTAGCTTCTTCCACAAACTTAGAAGATGTTATCAGTCTTACAAAACAAGATCTAATGGACATATTTAAAACATCTACTGATAAACCTGCAAAAAGAAATCTAGATACAGCCACATTATCTAAGCCAGCGTCCACTGAAGTAGTGCCCCGACTTAAATAATTAGTATATGGGTAAGTGCTAACTACTGATGAGGTTCTAAACAGAATAAAAACAATTCAAGATCAAAGAAGAACAACTGGTAAACACAACAAAAAACAATTGCTCCACGAAAAAGAAACCAAGAAATGAAAAAAAATCATTAAAAAATAAAAAGTGCATAAGTGAGGCGGAAGTCACTTATGCAGAAACAGATGACAGCCTTTGGGAAGGACAAGAAGACTATCAAGACCTAAAACCGGTGGACACAAATACTAACTTAACCCCTTGTTGGGATTTTATATCTGATATGAGCATGAATGTTGAGGAGGTGGCTGAGGTTTTCAATTCAAAATTTCAGAAGGCCTATGAAACTTCATTTCCTGAGAAAACGGTGATGTCTAACCAAACGAACAGACTTAAAAACTGGTTTAATAAGGAATTAAAAAACATGCGCTAGCACATAAAATTTCTTTGTGATATATGTAAAATGTACCCAACAACATCAAATATTCAAACAAAAAAATACTTTAATAAAACTTACAAGGAAGCTATTGCTAATGCTAAACGAAATTATCATAATAATCATATAAATAACTCAAATAATAAAACTAAAGCTATATGGGAAGTAATCAATAATAATAGAAACTCAAATACAAAATTTCAGACAACCTCGAGCAGCATCACGGTCAATCAATTTAATGATTTTTTTGTCAACGTTGTACCTAACCTTCTAATTAATAGCCAAATAAGTATAAACTTTTCACCATTCACTGTTCCTAATACTCCTGGATAAATTTTGAGATTGAGGAGTTTTCCTTCAATGAGATCAGGGATATTTTTAACAAATTAAAAAAAATAATAAAATTAAAAAACAAAAGTAGTAGGGATATTTTTGGTTTGTCTGTGAGATTATTGAAGGGGGTGCGTGAGCTGCTTATCACCCCAGTTACTAAACTAATTAACAGATGTATATGGTAGTCTGTCTTTCCCAGTATCTGGAAGACAGCCCTGGTAATCCCAATTCTAAAAAAGGGTGATCACGATGATCTAACCAATTATAGGCCAATCTCATTGCTACCGGTTTTGTCATAGATCCTAGAAAAATCCATCGCTGCTAGAATTTCAAAATATCTAGAAACTAACAACTTATTATCTGAGAGACAGTTTGGGGAGGGATTTGGCACGACTTCAACTATCTTAAATCTGACTACATTTACATCTGATGCCTTTCATAGTACAAAGTATGTCAGCACAATGTTCTGTGACTTAAGCAAAGCATTTGACTACATCCCGCATGACTTGTTAATTAGAAGACTATTGCTATATGGATTTGGCGAAAAGTCAGCTAGCCTAATTAAATCATATTTAAGTAACCATACTCAAGTGGTAAGCAATGGTGGCGTGACATCGCCGAGAGAGGCATTAACTATCGGGGTACCCCAGGGTTCCATTCTGGGGCCCTTACTTTTCTTAATTTTTATTAATAATCTTCCCGTAGAAAATCGTGTGGAGCGTTATGTTTTGTTTGTCGATGACACAACTGCCTCGGTTACTGATGATAATCTTCAAAGCCTGGTTGACAGGACTTGTGCGGTGCAGTTGGAGGTGAAGCGATGGTTTCAGAGCAGTGGTTTAATATTAAACAAAGACAAGACTAACTATATGATCTTTTCATTGCGCAGAGTGGGGGAGACACCTTTTTGTACTGTAAGCTCTGTTAAATTCCTAGGAGTTTATTTAGACTCTGAATTGAACTGGGACCAGCAGGCAGCTGGTGTTGCAAAGAAACTTAGTAGTAATATTTATTTCCTTCGCAGTCTTGCGAGGGTTGTCTCTGCAGAGGTACTTAGAACTGCTTATTTAGCCTTGTGTCACTCACACCTGTCATATGCAGTGATTACCTGGGGCCACGCTGCGGGGTTGCGCCGAGTGTTTTCTCTTCAACGCCGGGCTATACGCATTCTCGCCGGTTTAGGATACAGGGAGGATTGTCGGGATGCCTTTGCTGGATTTGGTGTTTTGACATTTCCCTGTATATATATACTGCAAAACATCTTGTATGTTTACCACAATAAATCCAATTACCTGACCAATGGCGAGATTCACGGCCTTAGGACTCGGGGAAGGGAGGATCTCTTGGCGCCGCACCGCAGAGTGCGAAGGTGTCAAAACGGCCCAGACTACTACGCAGTCCAATTTATTAACAAGATACCTCTGGAGATTAGAAGTTTGGAATTTAGGCCATTTAAAAGGACCATTGTTTCTTGTCTCCTTAAGGGTGCTTTTTTTCTGGAATCGCCGCGGACAGTTTTCGCGGTTAAAGATTGGAATCTGGTCAAAATTTAATTGAACTCAATCATTGTGTCATTTTTTATAAAGTTTTTACTTTGCAATTATAAATCTTAGTACTTACGTGTGGAATTTGTTATTCTGTTACATGTTACATAATCTGTATGTGATTAGTTTTTACCTTTATCTGTATTATTTTGCTTTATATGTATTTTAACATTTTTGATTATAATTACCATTTAAGTTATTTCACTACCTGACGTATGTAAGCATTTATGTGTGACATTATTATTATATAAATAAATAAATAAACGTGGTAAGAGGATGACCAATTTGTATAAATACCTGTGTGTAATTGAAGAAGTCGACTTAGATAAAGACGAACTCAAAGTTATGACCTTAAGATGTACAAATAATGACTCCACAGTAGGAAAATGACATTAGTTACGAAAGAATTGATCACATCATTGGAATTACTTTCGACCCTATCATTGTAATGAAGGGAGCCTTTGGATATTTTTGAAAAGGCTTAAGTATTTTTTTGTGATTTTGTTATTTACGTGTTTAAAAAGCCTTTCAGTATTTTTTAGGAGCCTTAATTTTATGATTTTATCAATAAAAATGTTGTTTCTATCTTAGTTAGGTAGTATAGAATATGTTTGTGTGACTTTCAATAAACCAATGTTTTACTTTATGAGTTAATACAACACGGGGGTAAATGGAAACGAACCAAATATGTGAGCTTCATATCAAAGAATATTTTAAGAATGTTTCGATTTACCCCTGCAAGTATTTCTTTATTTTAATAGCCGAAAAACAACTCGTTTTCGATTACCCCGACTACCTAATTTATTAAAAAATTTTGGGGTAAATAAAAATACCATATTTTTCCTAACAGAGAACCTTTTTAATAATGGTTTAAACAAAAATATATTGGAAAAACACTTATAAACTCTCTATGTTATTTATGATGCACTTTTGAACAATAATTTATTACATATAATTTTTTTTTGTGGATAAAAACATATAAACTTCAAATGCGTTTCCAATTACCCACATGGACTCTATAAGAACAAAGTTTTAAATTATTTCCTAAATTTCGAAGTAAAAATCAAATTGGATCAAAATCAGCTTGGGACTTTCCTGGTCTCGTCTTGGTCATGGCTACGATCCTTTATGTGTTATTGTGCAAAATATATACAAAAATACATTACACAAAAGGCGTAAATTCGCACGGGCGTTCTTCCAGTACATCATTTGCAACGGATGTCTCTTATAGTCCTTTTTAAAAGTCTGTATCTATTTAAAAACATAAAATACACATCAGAGTTCAAAAGTTCAACAGCCAGGAAGGTGAAACAGTCTCTAAATTTAGCAGTATAATCATACCTTACTATACCTCTAAGATTCTATGTACTTCCTCTCTGTTGACTATCAATTGCCAGAGGTAAGCTGGGCATCTTGAATGATAAAAGTTTATTCAAACATAATGCAAAATGGAGTCTGTGCTCAAACTTTGAGTGCTCGTCCTGGATATATGTTGGTGTAATATGATCGAATCGACCCACACAATACACAAACTGAATGCATGAATTCTGAGCCAATTAAATTTTTCATTGAAATTTGTTGGTTAAAAATTTATAATAAACATCACAATAATCCAGCTGGGGATAGGTCAATGAATCAATTAGGATTAATTTAATTCTTTCAGGGAAAATATTGTCAAATTAGTTCAATTTTAGATAAAGAGAAGTTAGTTTTATAGTCACTTGAAGCGAGTTTGGAACTGCCAAAAGGCACTTGTTGGCCTGGGGAGCGATAATAAAATAGCTCTTATCTGGATACCAGGACATGCAGGTTTGGAGGGAAATAAGTCTGCAGACCTTCTAGCAAAGAAAGGATCAGAAACAAGATTCGAGGGATCTGAACCAGCTTTAGGAGTAGCCTGGTTGAGGGAAAAGCCAATCTCTAGTCCCGGCTTGGTCTGCCAGGCCTGTCCCATACAAAGGCATTTATCCCCCTTCCTATGAAGAAGAGGATAACAGAAAGTCAGCAGCAGCAGTAGGCCTATACACTGGCCATTGTGGTCCAAGACATCACATGCACAGGATGGGGCTGGACAGCCAGACATGTGCTATGTGAATGCCAGGATCAGATTCTTTATTTTTGGTAGAGATATCCTGCTGCCCGAGGAATTTAAGAATACCTCCCCAAATGCAGTGATAAGACTCAATGAGGATCTAGAGTTGCTTGGGGAAGGGTAAACATAGGTGTGAGCCACAATAGACCACAGAGTCGCAGTGAAGAGTCGGTTTGATCCACTCACTTTTAACCTTAACCTTAGTTTTATAGTACAATGAGCCCCAAAGTTCAAACTGCAATCAAAGGTGACACCCAAATTTCCGACCTGGTAACACTTGAAATTTCTATATTATTTATGTTCATTGTAGTAAAATTATACAAATGAAATTTATTTTCGTTGACTTTAGATACTATCACTAGGTACATGCTTTTTTTTTGCATTAAGTATAAGTCCAACACAAACAGTCTGTCCAGGTACTTATTTTACTTATTGCCAAGCCGGATTGATCTTGTTGAAATGCAGCAAGCAGCTGTGTATCATGTGCAGAGCAAAATCTAGTCTGATTAGGCAAATATATATATATATATATATATATATATATATATATATATATATATATATATATATATATAAATTGAATAACAAAGGCCTTAAGAATGAACAACCGCAACAGAAAATATCAATAATGTAGAGAAATTCATTTAGCTTTGTATTACGTCAGATTACGTCTGCAACGATTTACTACTGTGATCTCCTGTTCCTTGTTCACGTCAGCAAAGTACAACTATCCTTGTCTGGCTAAAAGCACTGACTGACCCAGACATACGGCTGCTGCTAAATGGCTAAAGGCAATGTAATTTCTTTTATTTCGAAGCAGCTAGGCAGGACCAAGCCGGTCCTGCCTAGCGTTGAGTACAAATCTTCTATTATGACAATTTTTTTGTTTTTTATATCTGAATTATCAAAACTCAGATTTTATGTGCAAATTTTTTAATCAAAATCCAAAATTAAATATTTTCAAAATAAATTAGATTAGGTATTTAATGGCCAATTTTGAAATATGTTTGCCACACATGTATTATATTACCTGGTAAACAGGGCTACAAAGTTTTATAATAATTTATTCTACAGGGTGCCCAGTGTTCATTGACATTATTAGCAAATATACGGGGTTGGGGTTAAGGATATTTTTATAGAATTCATTGACATAGTTACCTTTTTACTTCCCTCGTAAAAGGGAAGTATTGTCATCTTGAAAAAAATCACTCTCCGAGATCTTTTCAGATCTTCACGTTTCATGGGCCCTAGATGACGAAAAACATATTTTCTCAATACCGTCTGTCTGTCTTTTCTCGGCGTAGCTAAAAAACTATTAAGGTTCATATCAGGATGACCTGGTAACATTTTGGTAAAAGTCCAATATTGCGAAACAAAATGGCGGCCTAATAAAATGTTAAAACATTTATTATTAAAAAATTACTCATCCAATTCATCTCAAATTTTGCAAAAACATCTAGTGGTATGTTTGGTACGAATCCAAGATGGCGGAATAAAATGGCGGCTTAATAAATTATTTAAAAATTCAGCCTGAAAAACTGCTTAATGGTTTGATTTCAAATTGTGTGCCTTACCTAACTGTGGTAAAGGGATCAATAAAATAGTGGTACAAATTCAAGAATGGCGGCCAAATAAAATGTTTGTAATTGTGATAAATCACCCTCTCAGGGTTCATACATCTTTACGTTTTAGCGTCGCTACATGCAAAAAAATATGTTTTATCAATCTCGACGATCCGTTTGTCGGTCTGTTTGGCTGTCTAACATTTCGCAGAACAGCATACAGACTATTTATCCCATTGACGAATTTTGGTCAAAAATTAAGGGTTATTTGGGGATGACCTGGTAAATTTTGGTAAAAATCCAGTATGGCGAAACCAAATGGCGGTCTAGTGAAATGTTTAAAGAATTATTATTAAAAAACTATTCATCCAATTTATCTCAAATTTTGTAAAATGTTGGAATGAACTGGTAGCATTTTGGTACAATTCCAAGATGGCGGAACAAAATGGCAGCTCATTAAAATATTTAAAAATTTAGCCTAAAAAAACTACTTAATGGTTTGATTAAATTGTGTGCCATAACTAATTGTGGCATGGGTATCAACTAGTAAAACAGTGGTACTAATTCAAGATGGTCGAACAAAATGGCGGCCAAATAAAATGTTTGTAATTGCGAAAAATCGCCCTCTTAGGTTTTAGCGTCCCTAGATGCCAAAAAATAGGTTTTATCAATTCCGTCCGACCCCTCTATCGGTCTGTCTGTTTGTCAGTTCGCAGCATAGCTTAAAGACTACTTACCCGATTGACTTCAAATTTTGGTCAAACATTAAAGGCCATATGGGGATGACCTGGTAATATTTTGGTAAAATCCAATATGAAAAAAAGATTAAAAAACTCATCCAATTTATCTCAAATTTTTTCAAAAAACATCAAGTATTATGTTGGAACCAACTGGTAACATTTTGGTAAGAATCCAAGATGGCGAAACAAAATGGCGGCTTTATAAAATATTTAACAATTCAGCCTGAAAAACTGCTTAATGGTTCGATTTCAAATTGTGTGTCATAACTTATTGTGGTATAGGGATTAACTAGTAAAATTGTGGTCCTAATTCTAGATGGCCGAACAAAATGGCGGCCAAATAAAATGTTTGTAATCAAGAAAAAATCACCGTCTCAGGTTTTACACATCTTTACGTTTTAGCGTCCCTAGATTTCAAAAAATATGTTTTATCAATTCCGTCGATGCGTCTGTCTGTCTGACAATTCGCGGCATAGATTAAAGACTACTAACCCGTTTGTCTTGAAATTTTGATTAAGAATTAAGAGTCATATAGGGATGATCGGGTAATATTTTGGTAAAAATCCAATGTGGCAAAACAAAATGGCGTGAAATGTTAAAAAAAATTTTATGAAAAAACTTTATTTAATAGACTTTTGTATTTTTTACTGGATCCTAACCCCAAATAATATACCACACTAACAAAATAACAAGAGGATTATTAACGAAAATCATTAAAAACTTAATAACTGGGAAATATATGCAGACCAACGGAGTAGGTAAAGACTGATAATATGGGTTTCATGCAGGATATAGGATTTATATGTGTCCTGAGGATGCAACAATTAAGTTGCAAAACGTCGACAATTTGAAAAAAGACACTCTAACAAAAGTTTTTAATCATTGTTCCGCCGGATTGGATTTTACCAAAAGATTACCAGGTCATCCCAATATGACCCTTAATTTTTGGTCAAAATTTGAAGTCAATCGGGTAAGTAGTGTTTAAGCTATGTCGACTGACAGACGGCCGACGGAATTGAAAAAATATGTTTTTTGGCACCTAGAGACGCTAAAACGTGAAGATATGTAAAACCAGTGAGGGTGATTTTTCACGATTACAAAAATTTCATTTGGCCGAAATTTTGTTCCGCCATCTTGAATTAGTAACACAGTTTTACTAATTGAGCCCTATACCACAATTAGTTATAGCACATAATTTGAAATCAATGCATTGAGTAGTTTTTTCAAGCTGAATTTTTAAATATTTTATTATACCGCCAATTTGTCCCGCCATCTTAGAGTCGTACCAAAACTTTAATTAATTCCAACATAATATTTGATGTTTACGCAAAATTTGAAGTAAATCGAGTAAGCAGTTTTTTCATAATAATTTTTTTAACATTTCATTAGGCCGCCCTTTTGTTTTGCCATCTTGGATTTTTACCAAAAGATTACCTGGTCATCCCGATATGGTCGTTAATTTTTGATAAAAATTTTAAGTCAATCGGGTAAGTAGTCCTTAAGCTATGCCTCGAGCTGACAGAGAGACACACGGACCGACGGAATTGATGAAACATATTTTTTGGCACCTAGAAACGCTAAAACGTAAAGATGTGTAAAACCTGAGAGGGTGATTTTTTCACGATTACAAACATTTTATTTGGCCGCCATCTTGAATTAGTACCATAGTTTTACTAGTTGATCCCTATACAAAACCATTAAGCAGTTTTTCAGGCTGAATTTTTAAATATTTTATTAAACCGCCAATTTGTTCCGCCATCTTGGATTCGTACCAAAATATTACCAGTTGATTCCAACATAATACTTGATGTGTTTTGCAAAATTTGAGATAAATTGGATGAGTAGTTTTCTAATAATAATTTTTTTAACATTTCACTAGGCCGCCATTTTGTTTCGCTATATTGACTTTTTACCAAAACGTTACCAGGTCATCCCCATATGACCCTTAATTTTTTACCAAAATTTAAAGTCAATCGGGTAAGTAGTTTTTTAGCTACGCCGCGAACAAGCAGACAGACAGACAGACCGACGGAATTGAGAAAACATGTTTTTTTGTCATCTAGGGACCCTGAAACGTGAAAATCTGAAAGACACGATTACAATACTATGTTTTCCTATATTTAAAATATTAATTAATTTTTAAAACCAAATACTGTAACTATATAACCTCTAAAAGTTGAAAACAAAAGAACTACTATTTGACTTGCAAAACGTCACCAAATCTTTTAATCCACACCTGCTCGCAAATGTTCTAACACAAAATTCTGTGTACTCCCAATGCCGATATAAAATATGCGGATTTCAAGAAACAAGGATAGCAGTACCAAAAGACAGATGCGTTATTGGCTGTTCAGAAAATAAGATAGAATTATTTCACTTATAGGATCATTTTGTAGAAGAAATCCTGAGTTTATTTTTAAACCAATTAGGAAATGGTTTTGGAAATCATCTAGAAAAATGTTGATTATTGACGTGTGGTATATTTATAATTAAATATTAGTCATCTAAGTATTAAAAAAAAGTGAATTAAAACTTCACATTTTTATGAAATTTTGACGTTCCTTTATTATTTCTAAATACGTTTTGTATGATTTTAAAAAGAAAAAAATATGATAATTGATTAGTTTAGGAACATGACTATAGACTGGTTTGGGATTTTCTTAGAAAAAAAAACATGTGCGGCCATATTTTGTTCCAGAAAATCGACCAAAATCGTGTTAAATTTCAGGCGTATGTTCACCCTTAAGATACTTCCCTGAGGGACCCCACACCTTATGACAACTGATCTTGATCTTGCTACGTCCACCTCAACTATCTGCTTTCTAAAACTTAAATGGTTGAGAAACCAGAGAAACATCTGGTCATAAAAACTACAGTCCCACCACAACTTTGCCAGCCACATACCATATTCAGTTAATTCAAATGCCTTGCTGTTGCCCAACAAGACCAAGCATGAAACCAGTGAAGGATCCATATTCATGATCCTTCCTAAAATCATATTACGGAAGGTAATATGTTGTTACTGAAAACAAAATCATTACACTAACCAGCCATTTAGACATCTTGCCCAAAATTGGTAAAATGCTTATAGGTCTTAGTCTACCCAATGATTCAATTCTCACAGCCTTAGGAAGGGGTTTGATGATAGATGTTTTCCAGACCGTTGGATATTCTCCCGATATCAAAATATTGTACATTACACTGACAATTGGCACTACAAAGTGTTAACTAAATAACAACATATTGTAATTCAACCCATCGATACCATTAAACTTGGACTTTATCCCCCATATTCACTAAAAAGGTTTAAGAGTTAAACCAGGTCTAGTTGCCATGGTACTTAAAGCTCTTAGTTCGCCAGTTAAGTTCACTGTCACAAAATTGTGATATTTAGAAAAATTATTTCTCCAATTATTAAAAATGTCATCTTAAACCTATAACTGTCGAGTTAGACCTGGTCTAAATTTAAACCTCTTTAGTATATGTCCAAACACTTGATAAACATCATATTCTGTAATATTTTTAAATATAAATTTGTTATGTTCTGGCAATAAATTTAGCTTATTTTTTTCATTATAATTTTGAGTGACATTATCAGCAAGTACAGCTAACTGACTTATACTTGCAAACTGATCAACATCTCTTAAGTGAGCAGGGATCTCAATATTGCCGTTAGAGTGAACATTCCAATTATTTAATTAAGTCCAGATTTTCTTAGAAACTCTTCTGACTTTTTGCAATTCAAATGATATATAGGCTTTCTTTTTACTTTCTTCTTTTCTTCTGTCAAAAGACAAATAATTCTTAATATCCAAATAAAAATCTTTATGAACAAGAGATAATGTTTGTTTATATTTTCTGAATGCCTTCTCTTTTAATTTTATAATATCTTTGATTGTATCTATTATGTAGGGTTTAAATTTCTTTTTCATCTTAACCTTTGCTTTTGTGGGGCGTGTTTTATCATAAACCTTGGCCAGCTGTCTCTTAAAAACGTCAATCCTATAATCGGGTGATTCCCGCCGCAAAGCAGTTCCCACATCAGCCTCAAAAATATCTGATAACATTTCTGAAATCTCTGTATGTAATAATTTTATTCACATTTATGTTATGGATCTAAAGATATAACAACGTCAAAAAAATTGAAATTGGAAGAGACAAAATTCAGTATTCTAAAATTAAACACCTAAATATAAAACATATAAATGTAAAGTATTCTTTGAAATCATAGTAACAATTATCTAGAAGTTTTTTGCCCCTTTTTTAATCTTTTTGATATGAGTTTATTGCTTTAAGACTTGCTAGAAGGGCATTATACAGGGTGATTCATGAGGAAATGTCAATACTTCAGGTACATATTCAGGACCAAAAAATAAACATAAAAGTATATATAAATAAGTGTCCGCAAGGCCTTAGTTATCGAGATACAGGGTGTTAAAGTTTTTATTTAATTTTCCTATTTTTTAAATAAAATCTATGATAATGTAAATAATGGAGTGAAAATTGATATACGGGGGTTTTTTGGTATGACAATTTCGAATCTAATATTAGTATTGCTCTTACTTGTAGGGGGCGCCACCTACATGTCTTTCTTCTTCTTCGAACAATCACAACTTTTTGGTACAGTCTTGAATTACATTTTTGAGCAAAACAAATTATTCCCTTGCCATTTCTACGTCAAAAAGGTATACCTGTTAAAAGTGGATACGAGCAACCGTTTTCGAGATATTTGGATTTAAAACAGTTTCGGCGCATGTGATTTTTTTTATCAAGTTCACATAAAGTATGCATGTATTGTAAAAAAATAGAAGTGTGCCTTGCCTGACAGAATAACTGCTGGTTGGTGTTCTCATCGTTTTTCCTGTTACTTAGCAATAGTAATGTCAGTTAATAATAAGATCAAATTTTGTCACTGTCAATTTCTGTTCATAACTTTTATTATCTGACAATAATCATTTAAGAAACTTTAGATCTGAATACGTCATTATGTCTGTGATATTCTCGCATCGTGAAAATGCAGATATGATATTCGTCTATGGCTTCTGCAATGGGGTCACAATTCAAGCAGTCGCGGAGTACCAGCGTCGTTTTCCAGATAGAAGGGTGCCAGATAGAAGAGTTTTTCAACAATTTTTCACTACTGCTGGAGAATCTGGGATGTTTCGAAGTGCGAAAATTGTATCTGAAAGGGAATCGGGACCCAACGTTGAAGTAGAAGAGGCTATACTCAATGCCGTCGAAAATGATCCAAGCATAAGCACTAGGCGGATTGCAGATACTTATCAAATTACACAATCGTCTGCTTGGAGAAATCTTCACATTAATTGTTTATACCCATTTCATTTACAACGGGTTCAACATTTGCAGGAGGGTGATTTTGAGTTGAGAATGCAATTCTGTAAATGGATTAATGAAGATCGAAGGTTGTATAGGTATGTTTTGTTGATGAAGCACAGTTCACGCGTGATGGTATAAATAATCTTCACAATGAACACCGGTTGTCCTATGAAAATCCTCACACTACAGTAGAACATAATTTCCAACATAAATTTAGCATTTAATGTTAAATGGTCATTTAATTGGTCCATTTATAATCGACGGTAGTCTTACAGGAGAAAAATATTTAAACTTTCTTGAAAATCACTTGCGAAATCTATTAAAAGATATTCCTCTTAATGTAAGACAAAACATGTATTTGCAGCATGATGGAGCTCCTGCACACTACAGTTTATTTGTAAGAGATTTTTTAAACCAAAACTTTCCAAACCGATGAATTGGTCGGGGAGGTCCGTTTAATTGGCCATCTAGATCGCCAGACCTTAATCCTTTGGATTCTTGTCTTTGGGGATGGTTCAAATCACAGGTATATTCCACTAAAGCAAATACAAGAGAAGCATTATTGGATCGGATAACAAACGCAGCACAAACACTAAGAAATGCGCCCGAATGTATCCACAGAGCAACCCGATCTATACGCCATAGAACTGACTGTGCTTAGAAGCAAATGGTGGAATTTTTGAAAATTATAAAACGTAACCTAGATTTCATTAAAAACAACTTAATAATAACAATTTTAATAAAAATTAAATACCTTTTGTTTAGTTTTTGTCTGAGACACTGAATACACACCTCAAAGCTTTTGTGCCAAGATGCGTTTAAATTTGGACAAAATAACAAACTTTTAAAATTTTGCGATAAAAAATTACATGCGCCGAAATTGTTTTAAATCCAAATATCTCGAAAACGGTTGCTCGTATCCACTTTTAACAGGTATACCTTTTTGACGTAGAAATGGCAAGGGAATAATTTGTTTTACTCAAAAATGTAATACAAGACTGTACCAAAAAGTTGTGATTGTTCGAAAGAGTAGAAAGACATGTAGGTGGCGCCCCCTACAAGTAAGAGCAATACTAATATTAGATTCGAATTTGTCATACCAAAAAACCTCCGTATATCAATTTTCACTCTATTATTTACATTATCATAGAATTTATTTAAAAAATAGGAAAATTAAATAAAAGCTTTAACACCCTGTATCTCGAGAACTAAGGCCTTGCGGACACTTATTTATATAGCCTTTTAAGTTCATTTTTCTGGTCCTGAATATGTACCTGAAGTATTGATATTTCCCCATGAATCACCCTGTATATAGTGCTGTAACAGTAAGGACTTTTTTGAAAAGAGGTTGTTTTGTAGTGTGGTATAGATATATTGGTGCTACTTCTGGTTGGATAATTATGAATTGTCGAGCTTTGTGGAAAAATGCTAAATTTTTTTTTGACGAATAAGACTGCATGCAAAATTAAAATACATGGAAGTGAAAGTATTTTATGTTGGAGAAAATAAGACTTACATAAAACTAGAGAGCTAAGTGAAAATAGTTTATGGATTATTCTTTTCTGCAATGTACATATTCTGGTTAATTCTGTTGATTGGCCCCAGAAAATGACACCATAGCTTAAATGGCTATAAGCGAGAGCATAATATATGCTTACTAGTTGTTTTGTTTCCAGTACATTTTTTAGGTTTCTTATAGTGAAGTATGCTGTATTTATTTTACCAGCTACGTAATCTAAGTGATTATTCTATTTGATATGTGTATCTAAGTATATACCAAGAAATTTAAAATTATCATTATTATTAACGGGATTGTTATGAAGCATTAGTTCTAAATTGCGAGGTAATTCTTTCCTTATAGTAAAAGTCATATAACAAGTTTTAGATGTGTTAACTATAAGTTTGCTCTTAGAACACAATATAGAAAATGTAACTAACATATTGTTAGCTTTTCTTTCGAGATCATCTAAGGTACTTGCTGAAATTGCTATAGTGCAGTCGTCAGCATAAAGTATTAATTTGGTGTCATCTTCTGAGATATATTTATCTAGGTCATTAATAAATAGTGTGAACAAAAGAGGAGATAAAATTCCGTAGGTAATCTTTTCTTCATTTGACAAAATATTTCCTATTCTAACCCTAATTTTACGTTCCTCCATGTATGACTTTATCCACTCGTTGATTACACCCCTTATACCAAGTGCATAATTTTTTGTTTGTAAATAACAGCTGCTTAAGCAATCAAATGCTCGGGTTAGGTCGAAAAAAAGTACAATAATATAATTAGATTTCTATTTAAAATTGCTTTCTCAAAAAGTTTTAAAAATGTTGATAGACCAGTTATGGCCCTATAGTTTTCTATTTTTTCTGAATCGCCCTTTATAAAAAATGGTATTATTTCTCCTACCTTTAGACTTTCTGGAAACACTCCTGTCTCGAGAGATAAATTTAAAATGTGACATCAAGGGTACTTGATGTAATCCCACACTTTTTCTAAAGCCACCACAGGGATATCATACCAACTAGAACATGCCGATTTGTTGTTTAAATTTTTAAGGGCTTGGTGTAATTCACATAAATTGAAGGGTATGATAAATATTGATTCTAGATTAAATTCGCAGAGTGTACAATCAGATATACTAAAGTTGTTATTAAATAAAGTATTGTTGATTAGCTTTTCTGAACTACTGGCAAAAAAGTTACAAATTGCATTACTTATTCCAGTTAAATGGGTAATGTACTGATTATTAGACATAATCTTTGTGGGATTGGAACAGTTTTTGATTCTACCTAAGTTAGTAAAGTTTGCTGCTAATTGGTAACCTGGTATGGTCGTTACTTTTGCTTGTTCTTCTTTCATCCAATGTTCTGATATGCAAAAGAATTGTGTTGATGCGGATGGTTTTCCAAAGGGTCTCAAAATTGTCTTCTACCGTAGTGACTACTTTGTCAATTAAAGTTTCTGTTGTAGCTATTCTGTTGGTATCTGTTTGTCCTTGTGTTTTGCGTGGGACGAAAGGAGTGGTACCCTTGGACTGCTATGTTTTCCGGCCAATTTTAGTCAATGCCAATACTATACAAACAGGAGTTGTTTATTTCGAGCTTATCAATCGGCTTAGGAACCTCAAGTTTTAATACTGAGTACACCAACCTATGGTCTGTTAGATCATACATCTCCAATGTTCCTCAGTCCAATATATTAATGTGTTTATCTACACATATGACATCAATTAAATTACAAGTTCTGGTTATTTTTGAGGGATCCTCAATAAGCTGGGATAGACCAAGTGACTGCGATATTGTATTGAAATATCTACTTTCCTGATCATCAAGTAACAAAGTTATATTTAGATCGGCCATATATATATATATATATATATATATATATATATATATATATATATATATATATATATATATATATATATATATGTATATATATATATATATATATATATATATATATATATATATATATATATATATATATATATATATATATATATATATATATATATATATATATATATATATATATATATATATATATATATATATATATATATATATATATATATATATATATATATATATATATATATATATATATATATATATATATATATATATATATATATATATATATATATATATATATATATATATATATATATATATATATATATATATATATATATATATATATATATATATATATATATATATATATATATATATATATATATATATATATATATATATATATATATATATATATATATATATATATATATATATATATATATATATATATATATATATATATATATATATATATTATATATATATATATATATATATATATATATATATATATATATATATATATATATATATATATATATATATATATATATATATATATATATATATATATATAAGATGATGACAAAAACAGAAATATTTTGTAAATCTCCCCAGAAGTCCCACTAAAATCGCCATAACTTGTAAGTCCACACATATGTGCCATTTATACCTCTTGTAGTTTATTTTATCCAAAATCGTGCGCATATTTTCATAATTTTCTTTCATTGCAACTGAATGGGCAACTGGTATAGAGGGTTTTAAATTTCCATTATGCAATAACACAGCTTTTAAGCTATATTTAGATGAGTCTATTAATAAGCTCCACTCACGGGGAGAATGTTCAATATCAAGTTCCTGTATTAAACTGTCTATATCAGTACACGCGCACAACGAATTTTCCATATTGTAGAATTCAGAAAACATAGCATTTCTTTTTCTGAAATTCGTAATTTTTGTTTCTTTGGCCAATAGGTTCCATTCCTTAAGACGGGAACCCAGAAGTTCTGACTGTTGCTTAGATAACCCCAAGTCACTTACTAAATCTTATAATTCACTCAATCAATCAAATGTGGCTCGCCGAAACTGGGACCTGTGGTAAAAGTGGGATCGGGCACTGTTCTTCTGAGCTGCCTGATGATGCGTTATCTTCATTATCTTCCAAATCAATAGCTTGCCAATTTAAAGGCGCAATAGGCACTGGCAAATTTGCGTTATGAGGAACAGGTCGTATGGCAGATTAGAAATTTGGATATTCTATATTGTGCTTTCTCTTTTTGGAATAACCTTCAGTCTTTGTCAGGCAAAAATAACAATCGTCAGAATGATTGGTGGGTTCTCGCCATACCATTGGAACTGCAAAAGGCATACTTTTTCTCTTTCCCTTCATTCACTGCACCAGTGATACACTACAACTAACACAGCACACAGGGGAGCCCACCGCTTATCTTGATCCCCAATTAACACACCAAAATATTTAAAGTAGGCTTTTTTTACATTTTCGGAAAATGGCTTGGCTTCTAATTTCACCAGAAATTCTCCACAAATATAACAAAATTTGTCAGGAGAAATTTTGCAACTTCGGCGCGTTTGACTCGACATTCTTGTCTTCACATACACTTGCTTATCGATATACAGAGAACCACTCAATTCGAAACTCAACAGAAGAGTGATGTTTAACATTTATTTTATGTCTAATGTTGTAAACAACCCAATCTAGGTAATTTTTCCGTTGTAAAATGGACCCATTTTAGCCGCCCCACAATAAAATTGTTTACCTGCCAATATAAAAGGTTCTAATTAAGCTATTAAAAAATGGTACGTATTAGGGCTCTCCGAATATTTTTTTTTATTGGGACGGTATTTCTATTATGAAAATAATGAGCTGCCCTGTGTTAGAAAAATCTTGTCGGCAAGTGGTATGGTATCCACAACTGACTACAATGAAATTGGTGTTAGCGGTGACTAACAATTTGTCAGTTAGGGTCAAAATAACTATTTGTTTTCTTCTTGAACATCACTGCAGTACCCCTGGCACCATCGCCTTTCTGATAATTAACATTTTATCAGTTGTCATTTGATAGCAATTTAAAACTCGTTTGGCAGTACAAGATAGAATTTTATATTCTAGAGAATTTGACAAGGCGCACGGTAAACCATATGTTGATAACGAGGGTCATACAGTGCATATTGATGTTAAAAAAGAAGAAGATGATGATGATGACTATTTTGATGAATCATTTTCGGAAAAACATGAGAAAATCAACATCAAAAGCGATAATGAAGAGGATGCCTCTAAGGAGTAAGTATTTTCCACTTCCTTTACCCTCATTTGTTAGTATAGTAAATTTCGCGAAAAATGGTTCTGACTAAGTGACTGTAATAAAACTACTTGTGTTATTCCCTTTTGTGTAGGCAGTGGAGTAAGGGATCAGACTTTAGATATTTTTATTTATATTTTAGGGAAACAAGTAATGATATGTATGAGAAAGCTCAAGTACCTAACCCCTGTTAATTGGCCTTGAAATAAAATTGCCTCAATTATTCTGTTACCAACGATACCAGCCCAGACATTGACACCAAACCTTTCTTGATAATTTCCTATTCTCATTTCATGTTGATTTTGTTGGGCCCAGTAACGAGTGCTTTTCTTGTTAAACGTACCATTATTTGTAAATCTTGTCGGCCAGTGATATGGTATCCACAACTGACTACAATGAAATTGGTGTTAGCAGTGACTAACAACAATTCATCCACATCTCTAATGAAGATTGGCTGCCAACCACTGCATTATAGTTTGGCATAAAAAAGACCACATAATCGCTCTTACTGAACTTGCTGCATAGCTGCTGACATTGGCTCACTATCTCATGGAAGAATAAGTTTCTGGTAATTTGTCAGTTAGGGTCAAAATAACTATTTGTTTTCTTCTTGAACATCACTTCAGTACCCTTGGCACCATCGCTTTTCTGATGATTAACATTTTATCAGTTGCCATTTGATAGCAATTTAAAACTCGTTTGGCAGTACAAGATAGAATTTTATATTCTAGAGAATTTGACAAGGCGCACGGTAAACCATATGTTGATAACAAGAGTCATACAGAGCATATTGATGTTAAAAAAGAAGAAGATGATGATGATGACGACTATTTTGATGAATCATATTCGGTAAAACATGATAAAATCAACATCAAAAGCGATAATGAAGAGGATGCCTCTAAGGAGTAAGTATTTTCCACTTCCTTTACCCTCATTTGTTAGTATAGTAAATTTCGCGAAAATGATTCTGACTAACTGGCTGTAATAAAACTACTTGTGTTATTCCCTTTTGTGTAGGCAATGGAGTAAGGGATCAGACTTTAGATATTTTTATTTATATTTTAGGGAAACAAGTAGTGATATGTATAAGAAAGCTCAAGTACCTAACCCCTGTTAATTGGCCTCGAAATAAAATTGCCTCAATTATTCTGTTACCAACGACACCAGCCCAGACATTAATACCAAACCTTTCTTGAAAATTTCCTACTCTCATTTCATGTTGATTTTGTTGGGCCAAGTAACGAGTGTTTTGCTTGTTAAACGTACCATTATTAGTAAATCTGGATTCGTCAGAAAATAAGATAAAGTTGATAAAATTTGGGTCAATTCTACAATTTTGGAGCAAACAATCACAAAACAATACCCGTCTATCGCCATCGTCAGGATACAAATGTTGGTGAAACTGGTATTTAAAAGCTTGATATCCGTGTTTCTTTAGTATTTTTCTAGCTGATTCATGACTTAAACCCAGTTCGTGATTAATTTTTCTTAAAGTAAACAGTTTTATTAACTTCAACTATAGCAAGAGCGTTAATCTCCATATCATACAACTCAGCAGCATTCCTCGAATTTTTATGACATTCTCCAAATATTAACATATCGACTTTTTCACTTTGAGTATACATTATTTTGAAAACAAAAATAATACTTAAAATCAAGAAAAATAAGGAAATCTTATATCTACTTAGAAAGAATAGGTAAGTGTCACTGTCAAAACAAAAAATCCTACTAAATATCCAGCCTGGCTATCAATGACACACTTGATAAAAGTAAATAATCGATTATCGATATGATTTTGAGCTTATTTTTAATCCAATCGCAAAAAAGTTAGTACCATTAGATTCCCAAAAAAATACTCTTTTCAAAAAGTGCTTGTCTAAAAATTGCCATTTGAAAAAAAATAGTTAGACACAACAGGTTGATTTTATCAACTTTTCTTGTTCCTAGCTATCAGACTAATCACTAAAACTTGGCGATTGTATTATTCTGTCATCATTTCAGGTCCTTATATTAGTTTTCGTCCGGTCATGGCCACCTAGATTCAATTTTAAAAATGGTTATAAAAAAATCAAGTAGTAAAAAGTTTTTAAAATGTCACATTCTGATTCAATTGTCTCAGGAATTCAAAAATGTAAAAATATATAGTCTTTCATTTAAAAATCGAAACTGGAATCATTTCCGGTGAAACCGGAAGTGACCGAAAAGTGAAAAATATGCGAAAACTCTCTTCTTTATGTTACCTTTACCTATACCAAATTTCATTTTGATACATCAAATACTTTGAAAGTTATGGCCTGTCTAATAGATTCGTTGACACCCGGTATATACAGGGTGTCCCAAAAGTGATGGATCAAATTAAAGTAGGCGGTAGGGGGGTTTATTTCTAACAAAAAAAGTCCTATAGACATATGTCTGATTCCTTACCGTTTCCGAGTTATAGCTATTTTTGTAATTTTTATGATATTCTCACACTTCATCACAAATTTTTTGTTTCAAAAATTATCTGTTAATTTTTTTTCTCACATAAATTTTTAATAGCATTCCTATTAAGGCTTCTTTATTGTGCAGAGCACTTTTTTATTTTGCTCGCTAATTACACAACCTACTGCCATTTTAAAGCACATTTTTGGGATTTTAATGGTAAAACATTAATTTTTGTAGTAATTTTTCTAAAAAAATAATCAATTGAAAAGGTGTCCCATAACATAAAAAACTACGGTCAGGAATTCTGTTTTAAATAGTGTACTTTTTAAAAATAATCAAACAATTGTTATTGCTGAAATTTGTTAAACATAATTGTAATGTCAAAAAAGTGAATTTAAATAAATACATAATATTGATTAATATCGGAGAAATAATAAGACAATGTGATAGTAATGAGTAAATTTATTTATAACGTAATTATTTACATAAAAAAACTTACAATAATTAGGTTACAAAAGGTGTTGAAAATGTCCCCCATTGACTCTAATACACAATCTGCATCGACGTATAAAATTTCGTTTTATACGCCTTAAAGCGGGAACATTGTTACGAATTTGCTGTGCCACTACTCCTATTCTTTCACGAAGTTCATCTTCGTTATGGATTTCATGCGAATAAACCTGTTCCTTGAAGTATCCCCACAAAAAAAAATCCAACGGATTTAAGTCCGGCGAACGTGGTGGCCATCTTATTCTTCCTCCTCGCCCTATCCACCTGTTGGGAAATGTTTGGTCAAGAAACTGTCTCACATTGCGAGCAAAATGAGGGGGAGCCCCATCAAGTTGAAACCACATATTCGCACGTATAGCAATCGGAATATCCTCCAATAAGATGTTTACATCGTCTTGTAAAAAATTAAGGTAATTTGCTCCATTCAGTCTTCTGGGTATTTCAAATGGGCCTATCAAAGTGCCGTTAAGTATTCCAGCCCATAAATTAATACAAAACTGATGTTGAAATCGATCAGCTCTAATCGCTCTTGGATTCTCCATTGCCCAGTAATGTAAATTATGAATGTTAAAAATTCCAATTCGGCTAAAACTGCATTCATCTGTCCATAAAATGTGTTGGAAAAAATTATAATCGTTTCTGGTTCGCTGCAACATTTCTCTACAAAATCGTACTCTTAATGGGTAGTCTGCAGGTAATAAGGCTTGCACTCGTTGAAAATTGAATGGATGCATTTGATTTTGTCTTAATATGCGATGGATTGTTGATCGTGGTATTCCCATAGTTCTTGCAATGCCACGAATACCTCTTGAAGGATCTTCTTCTAATTGAATTAACACGTCTTCCACATCATCGTCATATTGCCTTGGCCTTCCTATACGTTCTATTGGGACTCCAGGTAACCTTCCAGCAACATATGCATTATGTACCCGAATAAAAACACGATAATCGGGATAGTGTTGTCGGTTCGGGTAACATTGACGATAAAGTCTCGCAGCACGTCGAGCACGTCCATTACACAATCCATAAACAAAATGCATTTCTGCATATTCTTGCGAGGTAAAAGGCATTTTGTTAATCTTGTTAGAACTGAACACTTGTCAATACACGACTTAAATACTCTTAAAGGCAATGGAATTTTGGTAAAATAAAAACTGTAGGTATTTTCCTCGGTATTTGCAGAATTTAACTAAGCTGATAAACAGATAATTCAATTGGCAAATAAACATTTGACCCATCGAGTTTGAAGAATGTTTAGGCTATAAATAAACTTACTCATTACTTATTTCTCTGATATAAATAAATATTAAATGTATTCATTTAATTCAGTTTTTTGACATTACAATTATGTTTAACAAATTTCAGCAATAACAATTGTTTGATTATTTTTAAAAAGTACACTATTTAAAACAGAATTCCTGACCGTAGTTTTTTATGTTATGGGACACCTTTTCAATTGATTATTTTTTTAGAAAAATTACTACAAAAATTAATGTTTTTCCATTAAAATCCCAAAAATGTGCTTTAAAATGGCAGTAGGTTGTGTAATTAGCGAGCAAAATAAAAAAGTGCTCTGCACAATAAAGAAGCCTTAATAGGAATGCTATTAAAAATTTATGTGAGAAAAAAAATTAACAGATAATTTTTGAAACAAAAAATTTGTGATGAAGTGTGAGAATATCATAAAAATTACAAAAATAGCTATAACTCGGAAACGGTAAGGAATCAGACATATGTCTATAGGACTTTTTTTGTTAGAAATAAACCCCCCTACCTCCTACTTTAATTTGATCCATCACTTTTGGGACACCCTGTATATACAGGGTGGTGCAACCAAGATGGGATGAACGATTGTGGACAAACGGAGAGGAATTTGAAAAAAAAATTGGGATATGATTGATAGTCAAGAACGCTGTGTTTTAAAATTATACCCATTATACAGGGTGGTCTGAAAAGTTCGTGGTGAACCAAACTTGTGTTTTTTTTTTAATGGGATACCCGGTATATTATTATTTTAGTTGATTCTCCTATTCGTTGCGATCATTTTGATATAAGGTTAGTTGGGTCTAAAATTTATACCAAGGGAATGGGACGAGGTTAAAGTGGAAAAAAGGGTTATACTCCGGCCATTTTTTGAAAACAATTGAAGCAGATATGGAAAAACCAAATATTCTATAAAATGTATTGTATCTAGGACTACAATAATCGCTTGTAAGTCGTTCAAAATTATTCACTGTTATACAGGGTGATCATGTTTTGCAAATTTACCTTGGATTGAATTTTTTTAAATGGAACACCCTGTATATTTTACTTTCATGTTAAAGATTACATTACTAGCTTTCAGAAAATACCATATTTGATACCTTTCTGGCCAACAGGTTTTCAGTAAATTAGCTGTGAAATCAAAATTTCTTCATTTTAACACGAATTACTCTGAATTCACGTTGTTAAAATTGACAATTTAATATTGGGAGGCCATGATATCATCATAAATTGAACATTTGACAGTCCTGTCAAAACAGCAAAGTGTCAAAATATTGTCATCAGTAAATAAATAAATATTGTTTTTTGATGATGCGATGCCGAAATAAAAACAAGATAGAAGCTTTTGCAAGTTTATCATAGAGATTTCAAGAAACAGGAAATGTTGCTTTCAATAAAACGTAAAGTAATTAATAAACCAGTAACCAATGAAGATAATGCTTTGGCAGTATTAATAACAGATCTTTTTTTACAAAAAAAAAATAAATTTAATATAAATCAACAAAAACAATGTAATTAAAACTTATAAAAGATGTTCAACTAAACCACCCTTTTGCTGAAGGCACATTTCGAGTCTATCCATAAATGAAAGTTTCACTTTTCTCAAAGTCAGGTCTGAAATGTTGCGAAAACTGCTTATTATTCTCAACTTCACTGTAGTTGGAACCTCTTTATAAACTTCTTCTTTAACATGTCCCCATAAAAAGAAATCTAGTGGCGTTAAATCGGGTGACCTCGCATGCCACTTAACTGGTCCACCTCGCCCAATCCAATGCTCTCCTTTCCAATTATTGAGAAAATATCTTACATGCCTATGGTAATGCGGGGGTGCTTTATCATGTTGGAACCATAAGGAATTTCTTAACATTAAAGGTAAGTCTTCGAGCAATACGGGCAACTCATTTCTCAAAAAATTTAAATAGGGTTCTCCCGTTAGATGCTCTTCAAAGAAATATGGTCCTATAACATGAGAGCCAATTATACCTCCCCAAAGATTAATTGACCATTTATTTTGATGGTCCACCTGACGAATCCAATGTGGATTTTCGGTTGAATAATAGTGCATATTATGTTTGTTAACCAAGCCGTTGCTTTTAAAAGTTGCTTCATCTGAAAACAGCACCCTATCTACAAAACCTGGATTATCCCAAATTGTATTTAAAAACCAAATTGAAAACTCTTGTCGTTGGACGTAATCGCGATCATACAGTTCTTGGTGTAATTCAATGTGGTAGGCATGATATTTATGTTGTTTCAGAATCCGTTTAATACTAGTGCGTTCAATATCAGTAGCTCTCTCAATTTCCCTGGTACTTGTGTGTGGATTTTCTTGCACTGTTAATAACACTGTCAAAGCATTATCTTCATTGGTAACTGGTTTATTAATTACTTTACGTTTCTTAAAAGTAACATTGCGTGTTTCTTGAAACCTCTCTAATAAACTTGCAAAAGCTTCAGGTCTTGGTTTTTTTTCGGCATCGGGATATCGTACCGCATAAACCCTGCTTGCTAGTAAAGGGTTTTTTTGACACTCGCCCAACATAAAAGTCATGTTTATCAACTCTGGAATACTCAAACTCATTGTTACTTAACAATTTCTCGGCTTATCGTCAAAAAACAATGGTAATTGATGCCAATTCTCTGACACTTTGCGGTTTTGACAAGAATGTCAATCTTTTTTTTCATTTATGATTATATCATGGCCTCCTTATATTATAGGTAGTCAATTTAAGCAACGTAAATAATACCGTTTCTGTTAGAATGAGTAAATTTTGGTTTCACGGTTAATTTACTAAAAAACTGTTGGGTAGAACGATATCAAATAGGGTATTTTCTAAAAGCTGGCGATGTTATCTTTAATATGACAGTAAAATATATGGGGTGTTCCATTTAAAAAAATTCAATCCAAGGTAAATTTGCAAAACTTGACCACCCTGTATAACAGTGAATAATTTTGAACGATTTACAAGCGATTATTGTAGTCCTAGATACAATACATTTTATAGAATATTTGGTTTTTCCATACCTGCTTCAATTGTTTTCAAAAAATGGCCGGAGTATAACCCTTTTTTCCATTTTAACCTCGTACCATTCCCTTGGTATAAATTTTAGACCCAACAAACCTTATATCAAAATGATCGTAACGAATAGGAGAATCAACTAAAATAATAATATACCGGGTGTCCCATTTAAAAAAACACAAGTTTGGTTCACCACGAACTTTTCAGACCACCCTGTATAATGGGTATAATTTTAAAACACAGCGTTCTTGACTACCAATCATATCATAAAAATGTTTTTTCAAATTCCTCTCCGTTTGCCCACAATCGTCCACCCCATCTTGGTTGCACCACCCTGTATATATATATATATATATATATATATATATATATATATATATATATATATATATAGGGGCACCAAAAACGGCCACTTTAAAATTTTAAGAAATTGTGGTTTTAAAGAACTTTTTTATTTTTTGACCGAATTTGATGATTTTTTCACCAAATGGGAAAAAATCGTTCTAAATTCCTGAAAAATATTTTATTTATTCATATTATACGCGGCAAAACAAAATTGTGTTTTGAGATCTAATTTTAAATGACGCTGTGCCAAAATGCAGCTTTTAGAAGCCAATGAAAAGCATTTCGTTTGCAAGCACCATTTTTTTGATTTACGTCAATATCTCGATTCGTTGTAAAATTATAGGCTGTTGAAGACGACATTACACTTTTTCAATTTAACAAGGTCTCTTTTTAATTAAATTCTGATTATGCAACAATCAAAAGGGCCATGAAAACAGTGACATGCCGTTGCTAGGAGATGAAGAGCGCTTCATTTTATTTATTGTTTGACGTTTTTCTTCTTTTTATATTATCAGTTTTAGAAAAATACTTTTAAAATGGTTTTGAACAATGAGGACTGCGCAAAAGTTTTAGCTCTTTTAGATCAATTGCGAAATTACCAATACGTCGCAAGAAAATTTAATGTCAGCCGTTTTACAGTCCGAAGAATTAAGCTAGTATATAGAGAAAGGGGTAGCAACAAACGAAGACCTGGTAGTGGCCGAACACGTAAGACTTGCAATGCTGATGACAGGCATATTATTTTATCTGCCTTAAGAAATCGACATTTAACATATGTGCAGACAAAAATTCAACTTCATGAAGTTCGGGGCATGCAAGTGAGTAAGTGGACTATTCGCCGCTGGTTACGCGAAGCTGGATTAAAGGCAAGCAGACCAGCTATAGGTCCAAGGTTGCTTAGACGTCACCGGGTAGAAAGATTGGCCTTTGCTCTTCAACTTCTTAATTGGATTGAATTTCAGTGGCGTAGAGTCCTGTTTACGGATGAATCTTGAATGGGAGAAAGATTTGCTGAATGTAGATTTAGTTTCACGCCTTAGTCATGGAGGAGGATCACTAATGGTGTGGGCCAGAATATGAATGGAGGTTTGTACTCAACGGGTTTTTGTTGAGGAAGGAACACTGACAGCTGAAAAGTACATAAGTGATATTCTAGCGGACCATTTTCACATTTTATAGACGATGAGTTTATTTTAATACAAGATAATGTGAGACCACATTCCGCTAGATGTATCACACATTATCTTAATGAAGTTGGAATAGAGAAGATGAATTCCCCAGCATGTTCTCCGGACTAAAATCCTATTGAGCATGCCTGGGACTACCTGGGTAGACTTACAACAAACCTGGAAATTTTAAATAAAAACCAACTTCGTGCCGCCCGAGGAGTGGAATAACATGCCCCAGGAGTTTATTCGTATTAATTAATGGAATGCCCTGAAGAATCGAAGCCATCGTCCGATCTAGAGAAGGCAACACCCAACATTACTTTTCTTTTATTGTTTATGTGAGTGCTTGTTGTTTAGAACTTAGTTTGTTTTGTTGTTTGGAATTTAGATTGTCTATAATTATTGTTAATTGTTGGAAATTAAAATGTAGTTGTATATTTTTTTAAAAAGCAACATTTTATTCAATACCTAATTTATAACTTTAAAAATAATTGAGATATCGACGTGAATCAAAAGCTAATGTGTAGGGAATAAAGTAATGAGAGGGGAGTACTTCTTATTGACTTCTAAAGACTGCATTTTACCACAGGGTGTTTCAAAACTAGATGGTAATAGTAATTTTGTTTTGCCTCGTATAATATGTTAAAATAATTTTTTAGTGTATATTCAAAGGCAAAATAATAGATGATGCAAATTTTCGATGAATTTCGATCGCAAATAACTTTTTTTTGATGTCGAGTTGAAATGAATTTTGAAAAATATTGTAGATAGGTACTAAAAAGCATCTGTGAAAACTCATCAATGCATGTGAAAATCGACGGCTCGAAAAAAAACAAACAGAATAGAGCTACATCGAGGAGTAAAAGCAAGGCGAAACCATATTTGGAATTACACATAGTAGGAATGAGATATTAATCGACGTTGTGTCGGATCTTTTTAAAAATAAAATGAATGTAAATATTGGCCCCAATGATATCAAAGTTTGTCATCGAGTGATGGCAAAAAACCCTACACCTGATAAGCCGGCTGCAGTGCTTGTTGAATTCCGAGACAGCAACGTTCGCAAAACGGTATTGAAACAGCGAAAAAATCTAAAAAACTCTCCTGTAGTGGTTCGGGAAGACCTAACTCAGACCCGTTTGCGTTTATATAAAAGTGCAGTGATTAAATTTTCCGAAAAAAATGCGTGGTCACTTAATGGTAATATTTTTGTTAAGTGCGGGGGTGTAACCCATCGTGTAATTGATGAAATGGATTTGAATCGTCTAAGATAAATAAGCACATATTTCGCTGTGAACGTATTAAATTTGTATTTAATTTATTTTATCCAAAACATTGTTGTCATTCGCCTAAATATCGCATTATTTATTGCTTTTACGTTTTGTAGGATACATTATTATTTAGATAGTATGGCAGAAATTTGTTTTCCTAGCTTAAACTTTAAAGTAATTTTAGTGGCATTGTAGGGAAATAAGATACGTTTGGTTTTCTATAGGTTTTTTTTTTGTTGTATGAAGGAAATTACCCTTAATGAGGGAGAAAGGTATAATATTGATTAAAATATGAGAATTAGATAATTAGTTACGTAATTTGGATATGGTCTTTTTTGCGCTTTGTTGGGGTGCTTATATTCTAATTGGACGATTTTTTCTTTTTTATTATTTTTTAATTATTATTTCAGTACGACCAATAATATGGAGTTTTTTGTATATGATTTAGTTACGTTTATTCTGATAGGGAAACAATTATGAAATAAAAATTATTGTTTTTACTTGTATTAATAGTTTACGTATTGTAAATATAGAATAGTGTACTCAATATGTATAGCAGTCTGGGAGCACACACATACTCCTTCTGCAAATTTATATACACTTCCTATGTAAGTTTTTTTTTTTTATACTTATATATATATTTTTTTTCTTCACTTTATTATATTTGTAGAATAAATAAATAAATGAATATTGCGCACATAAATACAAGGTCATTGCTTGCAAATTTTGACTCATTCCAAAATTATATTATTAATAGGGATTATGGCGTTGTTGGGGTATCTGAAACATGGCTAAGGCCGGAATTTGACTCTAATGTTGTAAGTTAATTGAAGTTAGAATGGGTGGTCGCGGAGGGGGCGTTGGCATTTATGTGAAACAAAATATTGAAACTGATGTTCTAATATCAACCGCTACAGAGTATATTGAGTGTTTGTGGCTAAAAATTAAATTACAAAATACATTTATTATCATAGGGAATATATATAGGCCACCTAAGTCAAATATCACACATTTTTTGGATTGTTTGGAGGATACTTTGTCAAATATTTATTCAGAGTATGAACACATACTTTGTATGGGAGATTTCAATATTAATATGTTAAATTTAGAATCAAATGAATGTCTGAAACTTGAGGCTGTCTTCTCCACTTTTGGTATGTTACAAGTTATTCAGGATCCTACTCGTATATCCAATAATACAGTTTCCCTTATTGATCTTATATGGACAAATATGGAAAATATAACGGATTCGGGTGTGGTAGATTGTGGTATTGCGGACCATTTTTTGATTTTTATGAAAATTCGATTAAACAATATCAGAGATATTCCCGTAAATTTTTTTTATAGAGCAATGAAAAGAATCAATCTTGAAGAATTCGGAACGGACCTTGAACGTTTGGACTGGCACACTCTGCTTTATTTGGAAACTATAGATGATAAAATAGAATATTTTAATAATTTATTGTTGTATGTTTTTGATAAACATGCACCTCTTAAACAATTTAGGAAGAATAGAAATTATAGTTATGCTCCCTGGATCACAGACAATATTAAACTAATGCAAAAACTTAGAAACAAAGCTCTAAAAAAATATAAACAAACAAAGAAACCAGAGCACTATGAATCCTATAAGCAGTTAAGGAACTATACCACGTCTGCAATTAGATCCGAAAAAAGGCATACTTACGAATAAAATTTCAAAACTCCAATCAAAAAGAAAAATGGCAAGAGCTTAAAAAACTTAATTTTATTAAACAAAAAAATTGTGCATTACCTCACAATTTGTGCGAGCCAAATAATATAAATAATTTTTTTGTAAATTCGGTAAATAATCAGAACAATCCAAATCAAGAGATTTTGGACTATTATAACAATAATCGTTTGGAAAACTAACGAACTTTTTGAATTTACTTTATCAGACGAAAATCAAATATTGCAAATTATTAAAAAAATTAATTCTAAGGCTATTGGTTAAGTTTATATCATCTGCTGATGATGCTAACTTGGTTAGCGAAACGCGCGTCCAGAACGTAACAAGTTGTGGTGTAGTGTGGTTAGAACTCTTGTATTTTGATCTATCTTCCACCACAGGTTCCAGTGTTAGGACTATTGGTGTGGATAAGATTAATATAACAATGATTCATTTTTGTTGCCCTTTTATTGTACCTTTTATTACACATATAATTAACGAATGTATTTTGTCATCATACTTTCCATTTTTATGGAAGAAAGCTCAGGTTATCCCCTTGCCGAAAATAAACAACCCCTCTGAGTTTAATCACCTAAGATCAATCAGCATACTGCCGACGTTATCTAAAATACTTGAAAAAGTTATGAACCATCAAATGAGAACTTTTTTAACCGTTATCAAAATTTACCAGTAACTCAGTCCAGTTTTAGAGCCAATCATAGTTGTGAGGGTGCCTTGGCACACATAACTGATGATATTCTTAGAGCCGCCGATGATAACAAAATTACAGCACTCGTTTCTCTCGATTTTAGTAAAGCGTTCGATATGCTTAACCACAAAATTCTATACGCTATTTTGTACTTTATAGGTTTTGGCACGAAGGCTTCTAACTTCGTTCAATCTTTCTTATCTGATCGAAATAACAACAAGTTGTTATTCAAATATTCAAATTTTTTAAGTATAAGTATAGGAGTACCACAGGGTAGTATTTTGGGTCCATTGTTATATACAATTTATACTTCTAACTTTTATAAATCTATTAAATACTGTAAATCGCATTTCTATGCGGATGATACCCAATTATACCTTTCTTTCTCAGAGAATCAAACGGTTGAAGCCCAACAACTAATAAATTCAGATATGGCTGACTTTTTTAACGTAGCATCAAATCATTTACTTACACTCAATCCTAATAAATCGTCAATAATCTTATTCGGTAATCAAACCCAAGTAACGTATGCTAAGAACAACATTGAGGTCAAAGTTAACAATGTAAGCATACCCGTTGTGACTACCTGTAAGACTTTGGGGCTTAATTTGGATTCAAAACTCCGTTTTAAAGAGCATGTTACCTCTAAATTGCGTGCAGCGTACAGTAATTTAAAGCTTATTTATGGCCAGAGGTACTGTCTATCCAGAGAGAGCAAAAAACTTTTGTGCGATTCTCTCGTATTATCTCACTTTAGTCACTGTTCGACTGTCTTTTATCCCTGTCTGGACGCCTCCGATCGAAACAGAATACAGAAGGTGCAGAATTCGTGCTTGAGATTAATATATCGGGTTAAAAGGAGAAATCATATTACTCCATTTTTAGAACAATCAAGATGGCTCAATATGTTTAATAGGTACCGTTTGCAATATGTATAATTTTACATTTAAGATCCTTAAGTTTAAACAGCCGAATTATTTATTTGAGAAAGTATCCTTTAGACACGATATTCATAAAATCAACTTACGTAGAAAACATTTATTAACAGTACCACAACATAGAAAAGAGATGTTTAAGAGGTCATTTTCGTACAATTTATCTAAATTTATTAATTCAATAGAGAATATAAATTTGAATTTTTCTACGTGTAAATTCAAAAAAGTAATGGAAGAACGTCTCCTTCGACTGCAATAGTACTGTTTTTTATGCTTGTGATCGTGTCTGCTCCCCCACCAACGACTTAAGCCGCCTGATAATTTAAAAATTGTTGCTGGTTTTTGATTCATTTTTGTATTTACAAAGCTTCGCATGTGCCTTTCATTCAGTAGAAATAAATGAAATATCTCGACTTAGATTTAGGTTAGTTTTGATTTAAGTTAGTTAGGGCTTGAACAGTGTCTGGCCAATGCGGTTGGATGTCTGAGTACCATAAGGCCCATTGTTCAACTAGTGTATTTTCAATTAAATCTATATTGTAAATCTGGTTGAACAATAAATGTATTATTATTATTATTATTATTGTTATCTCGCCCAAAATATTCACGGTAGCGCTAGAAGTCAAAATATGCTTTATTGTCCAAAGAAAAAAAAAATTCTCAGTGACAAAGCTCTTAAAAGTAAAGAATTAAAATAAGCAAACTAAAATTATTAAAAGAAAACATTAATGTCATAAAACGTCACAGAATATAAAAAAATCTTGAAAACAAAACAAGATGAAAAATGATCTTATCGTCATAGTAAATAACAGAATTTACACAATACACAAGACTAAAATATAATAAATGACCACATATTTATAAGACTTATTTAAGACCCTTGCATGGGATCAAAAGGGTATCAACATCGACAGATGACGGATCACATTTCAGCCATCTAAAATTTGCAGACGACATAGTCTGCAAATTTCACATAGTCTGATAGCCAGTAACACTGAAGATTGAAACAAAATACTACAACTTGAAGCCCCAAAAAACAAAAATTAACACGAAAATAATATGCCGAATAATAAACTTGGAAAATTAAACTAACTATCCTGCCTGTCAGCACCTACGGATTTGAAACCATGTCGCTCACAAAAATTTTATGTCAATAAACTTAGAACGCCTCAAAAAGCAATGGAAAAAGTAATGCTTGGTATCTCACTTAGACACAGAATCTGCAATGAGGAAATTAGAAGAAGAACAAAAGTTGAATTGGAGATAGGTAGGCCATGTGGCTAGGCAATCCAGAGAGAGATGGAGGCGAAGAATAACGGAATGAAGACCAGGACAAAACAAGAGGAGCATAGGATGCCCCCAGAAAAGATGGGTGAATGACATCAGTTCAATAGCACTGGAAAACAGAGAGGGAAACAATGGCTGAGAATAGCGTAGGACAGAGACCAATGGAGAAGACTGGGAGAGATTTACGTCCAGGAGTGGAAGGAGATGGGTTGAAGAAGAAGAGGTTGTACATAAATTAATGGAGAATCGCTCACATGTTAAAAATTTACTAAAAAATAGACGTTTATAATATACAGGTTTGAACAAAAAGATATTTTTTACCATAGGTTTAAGAGACTGTGGAGTGGCGTAAAAGTAAATTGTTCTAAATTAAGTTCTAATTTTCAAGTTGCATCTATTCTTAACATTTATGTTTTTGGTTCACCTCGATATTTTTATTTTTCTAGAATATATGGATTAAAAGAAAAACATTGCAATTTTCATCAATTTTTCTATACGAAGAACTAAATTTGGTATGAAGGTGGCAGTGACCGTTTCATAGAATCACCCCATACCTCGACATGTCATTTACAACTTTCAAAAGTTATCAAAATGTTTTTCGTTTGTAACTGAATATAAGTTACTTCTTTCGTTTTAAATTATATCTCCGACTGATGCTGCCAGGGCAATTGCTTTAATCCAGGATGGATGATCACAGTATCATGTGGTAAGCGTTCTAAGTAAGGGCTAAGTATGGTAGGAAGAGGTGTATGAACGAACGAGATGATCGTTTTATTACACTAATATTGTTACTAGTTTTTCAGCAGCTTGAACATATTAATGACTGGTTTCTAACAAAAAATGTTAGTCCAAAATTACAAATACTTCATTTACTTTGCCAGTATGTGGGCATTAAAAAATAATTTTTGTTTTACTGATATTTTAAAAAGTAAGAGTATACTGTAGTGAGACCTTTTTGTTAACTCATTGAGAAGGTTACTGCTACACATCAGTGATGTTATACTTTGCACATCAATCATTAATTCAAATATAATTCTTGCTTCATTTTTTATACATATTGAGTTTAAAAATATGAGAATTTTGCTGTATTATTTTTCATCTACGTGATACCACAAAGCTTGACTTAAAAACTAATAAAGTTATAGTTGAAATGAAATTGAAATTATATATGATATTATAATTATTTTGATATATGATACTGATAGTAGTATTTTATCATTTTGTTTTTAAACTGTGAAATATTTTTTTAGAATTATTTAATCAACAGCAAAAGTTATGGTACGAGCGGGGATCGAACCTGCACCTGTGGATCTCTAGTCTATTGCTCTAACCAATTGGGCTTTAGTACCACTGATAAGCAATTCGTTAAAATTGTACATATTCAAACACACCAGTATCATAACCATTGTTGATCCTGCCAAATATTCTAACCTTAAGACGCGTTGTTCTTGACTGGAAATCCATTAAAGAAATTAGGCAGGATAATCTATCATCTATTTTAATGGAATCTCAAAATGAATCTGTCAAAGTCCAGGTGCATGATTCATCGAAGGAGCAGTTGACTAAAGAGATGGCTGAGCTGAGGCATAGTGTAAAACAAATGGCACTTACCCTCGAGACGCTTGCTGATAAGCCTAAACAACAATCAATAAAGAAGATATACACCACCGCAATATCAACCCAAACCGATACAACAGATGTCCAAATGCCTGTCAATAGGTCTCCAAAAAAAGCTGTTTCCTTCCAGCCCAACAAAACACCCATTATAGAGAAATGGCATTATGTAGTGGTATCCTTAATTCCGTCCACGTATAAATCAAATCAGCTTGTACACTACATCAAAGAAAAATTAGGAACCACGAATTTTGTGCGTTGTTTTCCTATGCTTAAGAATGCAGACACTTTGCGCTCCGATTTTAAAATTGGGGTGCAAAATAAAGATCACTTAATTCAGCTTAAGAACGCTAGTCTGTGGCCACCTGGTACCATTATTGATCCTACCAATGATTCAGTTTCACCAACCCTTATCCAAACGCCGCCCACTTCCACAGCCCATAATATCTCATCTTCTAGTCATCAAGATGTCAATATAGATATCCCAAAGAGCCGGGGGCTGTCTCCACCAAAGCCTCAATTATTGGAATCACCAGTGACATTTGTGTCTGAGGAGGATAAGTCAGTCATGATTGGCTCTGACAGGGAGGCCATAGCAGCTTGTAGGTCATTGGCACTGGAGGGTTCTAAATTAAGCATGGAGAAAACTGCAAGGAAAGATGATTTTTTGCAGTTTGATCCAATGACTCCACCAAGAGTGCGGCTGTCCCAAGATTCGGATAAAGCAAATGGTCGCTATATATTAGCCAGATTAAGGGATCCTTCCTTACTAAAGACCTTAAGGCTATTTCTTGCTTATCTACACGACCAGCCATCTAGTGTGTGTTTTGAGGGGCATACAAGTACTAGCATTAAATTATTGCTAGCTTCAGAAGGCCTTCCCAGTGACAAGGACTCCCTGCGCAAGTTGTATTATTGCTTCCACGATGCCTATGGGATTGGTTCATCTGAAGTGGACTCAGACCTTGCAGCGTATAGATCTTTCTACTCCTCGGAAAAAATTTTACGGCTCCAAAAAATTCGTGAAAGTACTGGTAAATATTATTCTAGTGGTTCACCATCAAAAAGTAAAAATTTTTAGTCAATATGACGCGAAAAGAGGATCTAGCACCCTCTAGAAAATTGACCAATAGTAATTTTAATCTTTTTTTTCTTAATATTCAGTCCTTAAGACATAAAACAGACGAATTATATCTTTTGTTAGAAGAGCTACATTTTCCAGAAGTCATTGCCATCACTGAGCACTGGCTAAATATCAATCAACCTGTTTTTATTAAAAACTATACCACAATTGCCAGATTTAATAGAACTAATTTAACTCATGGAGGCACCATGATAATGTCTTTAAATAACGATTTTTCCGAAATATCAAAGTATAATCATTTATTATCTGAAAAAGTATTTGAATTTTCTATCGTTTATCACAATACTTATGACCTTTATATTATTTGTATTTATAGAACACCTGATGCTGATGTGCAATTATTCTGCCATAACCTTCTAAGTTTGCTCGAGTCCCTTCCTGTAAAAAGCAAATTAATCTTATGTGGCGATTTCAATATTGACTTTTCCAGTGTGTGTGCTGCTCAGGAATGTCTTCAGTCCATCTTTGAGTCATTAGGAATTGCCATGCACGTCAACTCACCAACCAGAATTACTAAGACAAGTGCCAGTACTATAGATTACGTTGTGTCTTCTTTCGATCCTAGCTCCGTCGAATGTAATGTCTTAAGTCCAGGTTTCTCCGATCATGAAGCAATTTTCACAAAATTTTCAATTACATCCAAAGCCAAAAATTCCTCTAGACAAGTAGGCCGTATTTTTTCGGTTAGAAATTTCATTAATTTCAAACACCTATGTCAAATAACTGACTGGGACTCTCACACTTATGATGTCGAAACTGAATTTTCTCGTTTTATAAAAACTCTAACTAATATAGCTTCTGAATCTTTTCCTCTTAGGCCTATCAAAAATAAAAGAAGTAAACCCTGGTCCACTAAAGGTTTACGTATATCTTCTAAGAACATGCGGTCACTATCTCATTTAAAGAAATTTTCGGACAGTGTCTTTATTCATAATTATGTAAAATCATACAGAAAAATTTATCATAAGACTATTAAAGCCGCCAAAGATATTTATTACAATAATAGACTTTCTAACGCCAAAAATGTAGCTAAAGAAACCTGGTCTATCGTAAATGATTTAAGAAACAAAACTCCTTTATCCAACACTATCCTTACCTCTCCTGAGGACCTAAACAATTATTTTGTAAATGTAGCCAAAGATTTGACTAAATCCGTATCTCAATCTAATGACCCAATTTCATATCTCTCTAATCATAGGGTAAACCTGCACAGTTTCTTCTTTTCACCAGTAGTTTTATCAGAACTTCGCAGTACAATTAATGATTTCAAAAATAAATCTTCCTCGGGAATTGATGGGCTTACTTTAAAAATGTATTCAAGTCTGCCGGAGTGCACTCTAGAGCATCTGACTGCTTTGATAAATATGTCTTTCCAAAATGGTACTTTTCCAAGCTGCCTTAAAACTGCAATAATCATACCTCTTCACAAAGGAGGTGTTTCAGAAGAAGCTTCGAACTATCGCCCAATTGCACTTCTCCCTACGCTATCTAAGATCATCGAAAGACTGGTTAAAAAAAGGCTTTTATCATTTCTGTCTAGATATGAAATACTTACAAAACATCAATTTGGATTTTTAAGTAACAAATGCACAAGCGATGCCATGTTTTCCCTTCTTAATAGAGTTTACTCCAGCCTAAACAACCATCACGCTACGGCAACAATTTTCTGTGATTTTTCCAAAGCTTTCGATTGTGTGAATCATAATATATTAACTAACAAGCTGCAGTACTATGGATTTAGAGGGGCTCCTCTCGATTGGTTTAAGTCATATCTTAGCAACAGAAATCAAGTTGTGAAAGTTGACAACAGGATGTCTTCTTGTAGGCCAATGGAATATGGAGTGCCTCAAGGCTCGGTACTAGGCCCTATCTTGTTTCTTCTGTTCATAAACGACATGGCTAATTTAAACATTAGTGGAAAAATATGTCTCTTTGCGGACGATACCAGCTTTACGTGGAGCCACCCAGATGTCACGGACCTACATAGGATTGTATCTAATGACCTAATCACCATTAAATCCTGGTGCGATTCTAATCTCCTATGTTTGAACATCTCTAAAACGAAAGTCTTGTCTTATAAAAACACGCTGCAACCTTTTGACCTTAATGGCACCACTATTGATGTTTCTAGGGCTTCTTGTAGATGATTCTTTAAAATGGGATCCACATATCGACGCTTTATCAAGGAAGTTGGGTTCTGCTTGCTTTGCGTTAAGATCTGTTTCCGAGGAGCTTAGCTTTTCTACCTCTAGAACTGTTTATTTTGCTCTTGTTGAGTCGCACCTCAGATATGCTATTCCATTCTGGGGTACATGTTGTGCGACTCAATTTGATCGAATTTTTATACTACAAAAAAGAGCTGTTCGTTACCTACTGAGACTTAACAGTAGAACTCACTGCCGAGATTTCTTTAAAAGATATAAAATACTAACCCTTCCTTGCTTATTCATTTTGGAATCGGTTTGCTTAATTCGTAAGCATGCACCTGCTCTATTAGAGAGACCTTCTCACAACTACCCTCTCAGAAACACTGAGCACGATCTCTATCTTCCAACCCCACACTCAGAGTTAATTAAAAGATCAGTAATCTACAATGCAAAAAAAATGCATAATCACCTGCCATTTAACATCAAATCCATAATATCTCTGACTTCATTTCGCAAGGCTTTGAAATCATTCTTACTGGAAAGCGCCTTCTACACCGTGAACGAGTTTTACAACACATACATTTATCCTTATGAACCCCTAGTGTGATAGTTGCCATTACCAACCATTTTTACCGAATTTTGTATATTTATTTTTTTAATTGTTTCGTACTTTTTTATTTTTTATTTTTTACTTTGCTTTTTTATTTTTTACTTTGCTTTTTTATTTTTTTTACATTATATTTATGAAAATGTTTATAACATAGTACGACTGACAAAGTACATTTCTAATGTACTTCTTTTAGGATTCTATTATATTAATATTCTAAATTCTTGATTTAAATATTATTTTTCTATAATATTTATGATGTGTTTTTGTTTTGTTTTGTTTGCTAATTTTGATGTTTGTAAACTATTTTTTTTTTACAACAGCTTTGTCCACAAAATTGTAACATTTTTTTGACAATAAAGCATTTATTTATTTATTTATTTAAAAAGAGTCTGGCTGACAGCTTGACGAATGACGCCTGTTGTTGTTGAACGTTGCACCGTTGTCAGATTTCGCGGGTACGTAATGACGTCACGTCTCGTTTTTGGTCGGGTGACGTAATTTGAATTTTGCGGCTTTTTTAAATACATTTTGTCGGGCGGGGAGGCAATAAGGTTGACTTTTTTAAGATATATGTTTAAATACTACGTGACCTTATAATCTTTAGTATTTTTTCGTATTTAAAAATGTATGCAAGTTCCCTATTGCGCTATCATACCACGGATAGCGCACTAGGGACCTTGCATACATTTTTAAATACGAAAAAATACTAAAGATTATAAGGTCACGTAGTATTTAAACATATATCTTAATCTTAATCTGATAAGCAGCTCGTTAAAACTTGTACATATTCAAACCCACCAGTATCGTAACCATTGTTGATTCTGCCAAATATTCTAACCTTAAAGCACGGCGTTCCTGACTGGACGTCAAATCTGACATCGCTATTAGGTACCGTCCGTACTAGTAAATATATCATTTTTACGTTATGCCCGTATAAGCCAAATTTTGAATAGAAGTATTTTATCAGTTTGTTTTTAAACTGTAAAATATTTGTTTAGATTTATTTAATCAACAGTAAACGTTATGGTACGAGCGGGGATCTCTGTTGGTTAGAGCAATGGGCTAAAGATCCAGAGGTACCGGGTGCACTCCCCGCTCGTACCATAACTTTTGCTGTTGATTAAATAATTCTAAAAAAATATAATACTGATGTTGATGAGGAAGAATAATATAATGTGCTAAAGCTATAATGAAGAGGATATCTCTAAGGAGTATTTACAATTAACAAACATTTTTTATACTGTTTTGAATGCACATTTCCAAAAAGGTTATTAAAACAGAAGCCCTGAATAACAGATGTGCTTACTGATTTAAACAATATGCTTTCTGAAATGGCATTATTTAATGCTACCATTGATATCCTTCTCGTCAGGATGAGGTACCAAATATTGAAATGTATTATGTGCATAAATTAAATCAGGCAAAAGCATTTTACAATGACAAAATATGGCCTGTGAATTTAAATCCATGCAGCATGTTTCTTGCATTTTCTGATTAGAAGAAATTACAGCAGTTAAGCCGAGCGTCTGCTCAAACATTGTCTAAACTACTTAGTTACTTGGTCAGCTTGTCCATTACCTTGGGATTATTTCCAGAATGTCTCAAGACTTCAAAAATATTCTAGTTTATAAAAACAACTAATGAGATTAATTCTTATCGACCAACTGCTTTGCAAGCGCAGTTTTCAAAAATCTTTGAATACTGTCTTTATAAACGGCTTTATATAACCTCTAGAGGCAAGGAGCATAGCCTGTCGGGTGCCGTTCTCGGACCTCAGCAAACCTCAGGTCTTGCCTGAGAAACTCAATAGCTATAGAATCAGAAATATATATGAAATGTTTGAGTGAAGTATTACTTATGTGAACATAGTTAAGGGGTTGTGATAAAAACCAATATCTCTTAAGAAAATCCACGTGGAGTCGGGGTACCGCAGGGTTATGTTCTAAGCCTCCTCCTCTTTTTAGTTTACATAAACGACTTGTCCGACTTTTGTAAATCAGCTTCTCACTCAGTTAGTTATCTTTGCAGATGACTACTCTATTTTTGTCAGAAATAAAAATGCCTACTCATTGTTAGATCTGGGGCAGGCTGCCGTTAACGAGATTGCAGATTGGAGTTCTTTAAGTGGATTAATGTTTCACTCAATTTCATTAAGTTCTGTATAGATAATCCTATAATGGATAAGAGCTTGCTCTTAAAATTGTAGAGCAAATTAATTCATTAGGTAGAATCTACTAAATTTCTTGGTAAAACTTAAAAAAAAACAAAACATATTTAAGCATGATTTCTAATCCGACAAACACTGTCAACTTAGATATATTAAGGTTTGTCTATGTTGTTTGGTGCAATCACTACTTTCATACGGCTTAATATATTGAGATAGTTCAAGTACCTTTAATGACATTTTTAAAATCTGAAAGAAAATATTAAGAATTGTGAATAGTATATCATTAGGGGGATTTTTGTAAACCAAGTTTTAACCACTAAACTTACTTACCTAATGTTATTTCTATGTAGTCCAACTTGGTTATCCACGTTACAAAACAAGTCACATTTTACTCAGAACACAACCATAGCTATGGGACAAAGACTAACTATGATCTGGTAGTCTATTACAAAAGTCTTTCAGTATCACAAACCATTCCTCAGTGGCGGCTCCTCCATTCGGTCAAATGGTCAATGACCCCCCAATAAATATTTCCAAACAGAAACAAATAAATAAAATAATACATAATTTATATTTTTTCAATTTTTTTTTAAATCTGGAAATTCCGTCTATTATAACCCCGGAGAAGTTTCGTTTCATTTGGAATCGATCACGGCGAGTTTTTCTCGAGTGTTCCCGATCAAATTCGCATAGGGGCGCAGATACGGCTTATGTTGGCAAAGTTTGGTCAACAGCCGCGCCGAGGAAACTTAAATATTTTTGTTAGTTGATGTGTTTAATCTAAATCGTGTGGTAGGTTGTGATTGCGTATTTTTATAGATTTTATTTTGCAGATTTTATATTAAGTTTGTTGATTTTGTGGGTTAAATTAATGTTTTAAAGAAAGTGTTTTAGAATATTAAGACGTTTTCAATTATATTGGCGAGCTGAACTCTGCTGAGCTGAGAAACGACTCGAATTTAAGACCAGTAGTCGACCTTTGTCGAATTTTAAAATTCAGCAAACAGGTAAAGACAAAAACTAAAAAGTAAATCGTTATTTTCATAGAAATATGTACGATTTATGTGCGTGGACATGCGGTTGCGAATTAACAAAGGCATTTTATTGTTTCGTGTGTCTGATTTTTTCAGATGACTTTTTCAGCCGTATTCACTAACATAAATCGGGTCTAAAATTTAGACCCCCATATTTAAACCTTCCTTAAACCCCTGCGAGGTTTAAGATTTAGATCGTATTCACTAAACAGTTAGTACTAGTTCTAAAGTTAGTCCAACAGGTTTAAATTTAAACCTATATTTAGACCTGTCGATGAACAAAACACTAGCCATGGCCGACTTGATTAATATTGATTATGTATCTGCCTTTGGGAAAATGACGTAGGTATAGCGGGAGAAAATGCATAGCAAATTTTTCAAGTGAAGAAGAGATTCTAGTAAAAAAAAATATCTTATTTGAAAAGTTATCTCCAAACATTCCGCCTTTTCAAAACTGTAATTTCTATTTAAATTTATAGAGTAACCTATAAGGTAAACCGGGGCAAATGCGAAAATGGGGTAAATGTAATAGTAGTCTATAATACCTTCCTCTAACCAAAACTTGTCGCTCCGTATCGTTATTCATCAATATTTACCTCCCACCGAATGTCTTAGTAAATTTGGGCCCTCGCCGCTCGCCTCAGTTTGATCAGTATTATTGACCGATGTTGTGCTGCTGTCAAGGTCAAAAGTTTAATTTGCCACGTGTCTATATAAAAATCGTTTAAATCTGCATTATTAGGGTAGGTAATTTATATATTTGACTATTTTGCTACAGAAGGGTTATATTTGTATAGAATATTTTTAAATTTGTGGTTTTATTAACTGTTTTTTTAATAATGCCATATATTACATTTACCTCGCATATTTTTATGGTAGGGGGCAATTGAAATGTATGACTAAAATACTTTTGCCCATATAACACATTTGCCCCATTATTTTTTTATTTTCTTTACAGATGGTGCGTTCCTACAAGAAAAAGCTCCCAAATCCCTCATATTTGGAAGAAGACGTAAAAGTGGCCGTGCGGGAATATATGGCTGGTCGAATGACTATTTACAGAGCACACAAAACCTATAATATACCTTATTCGACAATATACAGCCGTGCGAAAGGTCTTCGTGGTGTAAAAAAGCAAACTAGGGGTCGACTGACTGTCTTCACTCAAGAACAGGAGAAACAATTGGCTACAGCACTAAAAACTATGGAGAAGTGGGGATTTGGCTTGTCAAAAAAAGAGGTGTTGCAGCAAGTTGCTAATTATGTGAGGGAAAACAAAATAAAGACTCCTTTTAAGGATAGCGTTCCGGGAACTGATTGGTTTTTAAATTTCAAGAAGAGAAATAATTTAAGTTTAAAAGTTCCACAATCTGTGGAATATGCGCGCAAGAAAGCCACTGATCCATTTGTAATTTATGGCTACTTTTCGTTATTAAAGTCAACTTTAACAGAATTAAATCTTGAAAATCAACCCGGACAGATCTGGAATCTTGACGAAAGTAGTTTCAGTATAGACCCAAGTAAAACAAAGGTCGTAGGACAGCGAGGAAAACCTTGCGCTCGCATAATCAGTACCCCAGGCCGTGAAAATACAACGGTTTGTCTACTAACAAGTGCTGATGGACAAAAGGCACCCCCCTTGATAATATTTAAAGGGTCTTACGTATGGGATCAATGGCAGGCACCTGATTCAATTTTTCCAGGACTATCTTATGCGTCAAGTAAGAATGGTTGGATGGACAGTGAAATATTTTTAAATTACTTTAACAATACGGTTACTCCTGCGTTGGGTCAGAAAAGACCAGTACTTTTGTTATATGACGGTCACTCCTCACATGTCTCATCATCCGTAATTGAACGAGCAGCTCAAGAAAACATTACAATTTTAAAGTTACCGCCTCACACTACTCATTTATTGCAACCGCTTGATATTGCAGTTTTTCGTTCGGTGAAAGCTAGGTGGAACGAAAAATTAGTAAAGTGGCAGCGCCATAATATAGGTAGGAAGCTACCAAAAAGTATGTTTTCTAAATTTATAGCTGAAGTGTGGAACGAAACGAATCCCAGTATTATTGTAAATGGGTTTAGGAAGGCCGGAATTTCACCTTTCAATGACAAAGTCGTACCAAGAGAGAAGTTCGACGCTGATGCATTAAAACGGTGGGAATCACAAAACATTCAAATCCCTAATCCGCAAAACGTTCAAGCAAAAAATGTAACAGTCATCCCTAACAATGAGCTTAGTTCGAGCTTGATATCAAATAGCTTTTCCGCTGATAATGAGCCTGGTCCGACTACAATATTAAGTAATATTTCCGATGATAATGAGCCTGGTTCTAGTAGATTATCAAGTAACGTTGCCATTGACAGTAACTCTACGTCTCAATTGGAAAGTGTTTCTTTTGAAAAGCTATTACTACAATGTGTCAAACAAAATCAAGTTTCACCCAAAGTACCAAAACGAAGAGTAGCAGCTGGTGCTGAAGTGATTACTGCACGAGAGAAGTCAAAAGAAAAAGAAACCTTAAAACGTAAAGTGAAATCTGCACATTCTCATCAAAAGAGGGCATCTGCCTCCTCGAGTGAATCTGATGATGAGCTTCCCATTATTTATGAAGAATCAGATAATGACGGGGATTTTTTAGGAGAACTGATAGAACAGTCAGAAGAAAATCAGAACTCCTTTGAAGACACAATTCTAGAGAAAGATAAATGGGTCCTTGTTCAATTCCCAACAAAAAAGAAAATTGTACATTTTGTTGGTAAACTCCTGGAGAAAAATAAAGAAAGGGAAGAATGGCTGATTAATTTTCTTAGACTAAAAAGAAATAAATTTGTTTGGCCCAATATTGAAGACAAATCTTTGGTAGACACGGCAGATATTTTACGCATTCTTCCACAGCCTACAGAAGATAGAAGAGGGTCCGGAAACAACGACTTGTTTTTCAATTTTTTTTTAATATTATGCAGTTCTGTTATTTTTTTAGATAAATCAATAAACTAAATAGCAAATTTTATAGGAAAAAACATATTTTTCACAATTGCCCCAGACGTTTTTCTATGCCATTTTAATACCACGATAGAACTGTTTATTACATTTGCCCCCAGGCCCTGGGGCAAATGTAAGATACTGTGGACTTTTTAAAAAATATGTTACATTATTTTTATACTTTATTCAATATCGGGTTTAGTAAATGAATCCCATATCTCAGGAAGCGGTAAACTTAATATGGTATCAACTGTTTTATTAAAATAAGAAAATAAATACATATTTTATGATTTAATTTGAACTATTCAAATTTTATAATCGTTTTGCCCCAGGCTACCTTATATCTGTTTTTACATTTTTAATTAGTAGTAATGGTGGTCTAAGGTTTCGGTTTTGTTTTTGGTTCTCACCTAGATAGCCTGAGTTCGAATTCCACTACTTGCATATTTTTTTTCTTTTTTATTGTTAATTAGTGTACGAAAAAAATTTTCATCGGAAATTCCTATGAAAACAATACGGTAAAAACATATTGAAAACACAATACCATTTTCGTGACAAATTATTTCTACTTTGATTTTCAGGTTCGGTGTGCTTTAAGGGAAATAGGCGACCAATTTGAATTGTGTTTTTTGCTAAATTATAACTTGATAGATTTATACTAAGGTGAACAGTGAATTAAAACTTTTCTTAAACCCATCTAAAAGCTAGGATTAACTTTTGGATCTAAATTTCACATTTGCTGGTCTAAAATGACTTAAGAACCTTTTAATGAATGCGGCCATATTGGAAAATTTAAACCCCTGACAGGTTTAAGTGTTTAGTACCGGTAGTTTAGTTTAGCGATGGTCTAGATTTAGACCTGAAGGGGGGTCTAACTTTGCTTTGTGAATACGGTTTAAGGGGGTTTAAGACTTAGACCTAGGGTTCAAAATTTAAACCTTTTTAGTGAATACGGCTGTTTGTGGTTCATATGTATTGACCCCCCTGAAAAGTTGACCACGAGCCGCCACTGCCATTCCTTATTATAAGCCAATAAAGCAAAAATTCAAAGCTAATCTAATATGTCAGTATCTGTCTGTTTCATTATGTATGTTCTCCTTAATGTTTCTGATATCCACGTTTGTTGGTTTGTAACTATCTTATGTTGTCTTAGAAGTTTACAAAATTGTAATTGTTGTGACAATTTGTCAAATGTGTATCTGTTTGCATATGTAAATATTGATAATGAAAACGTATTAATGTAATTTTATATTCTAGAAAACTTGACAAGGCAGACAGTAAACCGTATATTGATAAAGACGGCCATTGGGAGGATAATGATGTTGCAGAGAAAGGAGAATATAATGAGGAATGTTTCAATGAACCATTTTTTATAAAACAGGAGGAAGTCGACATTGAAGACGACAATGAAGACGATGCCTCTGAGGAGTAAGTATTTTCGACTTGGGAGTGGATTAGATTTGTATAGAAAATTTTATTTTTATATTGAGTCTAAACTTTTAGATATGAATTGCATTTTATTGTTATATAGCTGAACTAACAAAATTCTTAAGAACAATTTGTGAACTTTATGTTGCGGAAATGAAGAGGTAACTTCTATAAACAAAAGAAAAAGTGGTAGATACTAAAAGTTTCTTCCTAAATTACATAAATATTCAATATAATGATTTAATAAAGTATGGTTATGTACTTATTTATGAATATTTACAATTACTGTTATTATTAAAAAGTATTATTAATTACAAAATAAATGTAGATATAAATAAAATCTTCTTCCTTAATGATGAAGGAGTATCAAATGGTATTTCTTCAATATCAATTCCTGTTGATGGTGATGAAAAATTGGTGGGTAAAATCGCCAACTACCTAAAATTTGATGCCACAAATTTATTTAATTTAAATTTTTGATTTTAAAATCCGATATGAATTTGGCTACATGGCGATTTTCTGTAAACGGCCCCTTTATTTTATATAACTATTCAATAATACATATTACATGTTATTATAACTTTAAAATTCTGAAATAACCGTTTCTTATATCCTTAACTATAATTAATTCATAGTTCTTGAATCTTGAAATAAAGGCGTTTCAAAATAGACCCCTAACAAATATTAACTACCAATATTTGCCTGTCTTGCCTTACTGGACATTTTTGAGCGAATACTGTAAAATATGATGGTCGAAAAAATTTATAACTATGCAAAATTTTAACTTCCTATGTTAATAGACAGAAGGAAAAGCACAATCACACCGTAAAACCATGAAATAATTAATAAAACATTTAATTTTAATTTATTCACTTAAACAAATCTAGTTATTTATAATATTTATTATTTAAGTTATTTTGGTAATAGGGTGCACAACATGTCTACCGTTAAATATTGTTAATATTAAATAATTCTTAGTATTATGGACGCCCTGAACGTATTCAAAATATAACTCAAAGATATATACATTTGATGGTGAATACTGGTTGACGGGTAGAGCTGCAGCTGAAAGTATCTGAATCACCTGTATGTATTCCGACCATTGAGGTTTCAGGCTTCTCCAAAAGTTTCCTCCTAAAAGTATATACATTTTCAATATAATTTAATAAAGGATGATTGCGTACAATCCCTTCCGAGCAAACCAAGTTGCATAGTTCTATTTTAAGCCTTGAATAACCCAAAAACGAAGGTATGCTGTTTACATAACCATGACTGCATATCGAATATTTTATTTCAAAATCTTAGGCTAGACTATAAAATTAAAAAGTTACACACAAGTTTGTTTATGGTAAATCATCTGGTAAATTAATGAACGAAATTTCATATCAAGTTTTACATTTTTTTTGGGGCTTCACACTCGTCAGAAATTGTTGATGGTTACTAACTGATTGGTAAAGTATTTACCCCCGATGCCTTATTATTAGTTACGGCAGATGTAGATGGAACAACAAGAAAGCGAAAAATAAAAAATAAAAGAGGGTGTATGAATAAATATAAAGAATATTATATGCTTTTTAGTTTAAAAATAAACTTCTTTCCAATGATTCGTTGAATATTCATTTAACAGGAATGCAAAATAAAATATCGGTAAATTTTCTTTACCAGGAACTTCCCTCGTTATGAACCTTTTCTTGTCTTAGGAATAGTGAAGTGTTACCCAATTTATTTCCGCATGTAGTAGTAGTAGTAGTAGTAGTAATATGGTGTATTTAGCAAAAATGCTACTCTTACATTCTATTTAAACACAGAACTTATACATTTTATTAATATTACAATAAGATTATTTTATAAATAAACTGCTCGTCATAAAAAACGTAACACCTAGTTTTTTGGGCAATATTTGAAAGGCCATATTTCGAAAAGTACTTAATTGTTTTTGAAAAACTTTGCAAAATCTGAAAAGTTGATTCGTTGGCTCACATGACTAATTTTGGAAATACGCTATTTGTGATATAGCATATAATACAGGGTGTTAAAGAAAGAGATGTTTTTTTCCTAAATTTCATGTCATTCCCCGTTTATAGGAGAGTTGAGTTAGAGAGTCGCAATAATTTTTCATATTAACAGTAGGTCAATACCTCGGGCCGTTTTCGAGATTTTGTGGATATCTTAGCCTAGTACGATTATATGGCAATTTTTATAAAATTGTTGTTATTCTACAGTTTATTCTTAAAAATTTACAAAAATCTTTTGTAACTTAATTTAATTTAAATGATAATTTAATAAATGATTTAAACAAAATAACGAAACCATATTGTCACGTTAAAGCAACAAAGAGAATTAATATTTTGTTGGCCCACCGCCTACACGTAGAACGTCTGCTACCCTATTTGGCATGCTGTTTACCAAGTCTGCAATAAAATCTTGAGGAATAGCCTCCCATTCTAACCGCACTGCATTTGCCAAATCATTCAAATTGTTTATTACATACTCACCTGCATTTATCTTCAGTTTCATCCTACTCCATACATGCTCTATAATATTCATATCAGGAGATCTAGCAGGCCATACCATTCGTTCAATGTTGTTCTCCCTCAAAAATTCTTGAACGACTCTTGCTTTGTGCGGACGAGCATTATCGTCTATCAGTATAAAGTCATTCCCGAAATTTTGAGCGAAAGGAACAACAATCTCATTTAAGCACCTTTCTCTATATCTCTTAGCATTCATACTTTCTCCTATCAACACTACTAAATCAGTCTTACCATTCTGCATCACACCGCCCCATACAGTAATCCCACCATCTCCAAATGCTACTCTAGCTTCCATATTTTCTTCTACATACCGACTATTCCTTTCTCTCCATACCAAAATGCGTCCATCACTTTCATGCATATTAAACCTACATTCATCAGTAAACATGCACCTATTCCAAATCAAATCAAATCAAATCAAATCAAATCAAAATTTATTAATGTTAACGTACAATAGCACTTACACAAGTCATAAATAAAATAAATGGCAGCATATAATTTTTGTTGCTCTAATAATAATTAGTTATATACTACAGGTAAAAGAAAACTACACAATGTACAATGAAGAACATACACACTTAAAACTGTAAAAAATTAAAATTCAAGTCAAAATATTCCTCTGCACTATAAAATGATTTCTTTATTAAAAAGCCTTTTACTTTGTTTTTAAATTGTGCCAAAGGAAGTACCCTGACTTCTGTTGGTAGTTTGTTAAAAAGTTTTACACCTATGAATTCGGGTCTACTCTGACACTTTCCCAGTCTACAGTAAGATGTTACCAGGTGATGTCTGTTCCTGGTTTCATAGTTATGTACATCCTCATGAGTCTTATAATCTTCTTCACTGCGTTTTACATTAAGTAAATGTTCTAATATGTATACCGAGGGGAAAGTCAGTATGCCCAGTTCCGAGAAAGCAGCCCTGCAGTCCTCCCTGTATCCAATCCCAGTCAAAAGTCTCACCGCCCTCCTCTGTAACCCAAATACTCTAGCAGAATGTGTCGAGCCTCCCCAAGCAATTATTCCGTAGATCATTACACTATGAAATATTGCATAATAAGCAGTTTTTAGCGACTCTTGTGACACACACCCTACCAAATTTCTCAGCACAAAAACACTTGTTCGGAGTTTGCTACTCACCACCTCCACCTGGGATTCCCACGTAAGTCTGGAGTCAAGATGAATCCCCAGAAATCTGACAGAATTGGGATGGTGATCCTCAAGATCTCTTAATGAAAACATGATGTTCTGCGTTTTATCAGCGTTCAGCAGCAGACGGTTCGACAAAAACCAGTCCTCCACAACCACACGTCCCAGATCCAGCCTATCCGCAGCCTCCCGCTCAGTCCTCCCAGCCACAGACACCGTTGTATCATCCGCAAACAGCACAAACTTAGCATCCGCACAGCTATGTGGCAAGTCATTAATGTAAATGAGGCGATCCCTGTGGAACACCTATGTCCAAGAGCGATGCCTCGGACAACCTACCATTTACCCGAACAGTTTGGTAACGTTCATCGAGATATGACTGTGTCAATTTAATGCTGTTTTCACTGAACTTGTAAAGTTTCAGTTTCTTTAACAAGAGATCGTGTGTGACACAGTCAAATGCTTTACTCAGGTCACAAAATAGGGCATCAAAACTCGGCTTGTCCATTATCCCCTCCAAAAGATCCAGAACCCCCAGAATGGTGCTCTTACCTCTCCGGAAACCAAACTGTCTATTGCTAAACAGTCCGCGTGTCTCAAATAGTTCTACAATTTGTGCTGCCATGATTTTCTCAAATACCTTTGATACAATCGGAAGCAAGGATATAGGTCGGTAATTTGTGACAAGAACTTTGTCTCCTTTTTTAAATACTGGTGTTATTAAGGCCCGTTTCAAGACTAAAGGAAAGTTACACTCTCGGACACAATGGTTGAAAAGTTTAGTGAGAGGAATATAGATTATATTTTTTATTGATTTTAAAAGTTCAACTGTCAACCCGAATTCCATTCGGCTATTCCCCAATTCTCATGTTCACGTGCCCATCTCCTTCTGGCAGCCCGGTGAACAGCAAGCAAAAGAGGGCAGGCAGCCCTTCGTCTAGCATGTAGGCCATATTCGTGCAATTTTCTACAAACTGTTGCTGATGAAACTTCCACGCCGGTGGCTTCTCGAAGTCCCCTGTTGATCTTGGTTGCATTGAGGGTAGGACAATGGCGCACAGACATCCTTATAAGGCGGTTCTGACGTAGGTTCGTTACCCTGCCGCGACCACTGCGTCCAATGTTGCGGTAAGCAGAGGTCCCGTGTATTGTGTGACGTTCAATTGCCCTGTATATGGATGTTGGTGTTGAACCCATGATGTCAACAATGCCTCGAAAAGACATCCCACGCTGATGCAGTCTAAAACATACAATAAATATGAATGTTTTAGGAATTTTTACATTTTTTTGAAAAAAAGTGAATAAAATACACTTACCTTATAATGTTTGTCAATTCACGAACGCCAAAACGAACCATTGTTGGATAAATTTTGTTATAAAGATTTGAATAACTTTTTATGTTTGGTGAACGTGTAGCGTTTATGGACAGTACAAAACAAACCAAAAATGCGTATCCATAGCCTACTACGATTATATGGCAATTTTTATGAAATTATCGTTACTCTGCAGTTTAGTGTTAAAAATTTACAAACTACAAAATCTATTGATACGTTGACTTTACAGAGTTTTAAGACAGATCATGTGTTATAAGTTTACGTATACAAGGTGATTCGTTAAAGTAGAGAACTTGAATTACAGCATGCGGAAAAGATTTTTTGTAAATTTTTAAGAATAAACTGTATAATAACAACAATTTTATAAAAATTGCCATATAATCGTAGTAGGCTAAGATATCCACAAAATCTCGAAAACGTCCAGGTATTGACCTACTGTTAATATGAAAAATTATTGCGACTCTCTAACTCAACTCTCCTATAAATGGGGATGACATGAAATTTAGGAAAAAAAACATCTCTTTATTTAACACCCTGTATTATATGCTATATCACAAATAGCGTATTCCCAAAATTAGTCGTGTGAGCCAACGAATCAACTTTTCAGATTTTGCAAAGTTTTTCAAAATCAATTAAGTACTTTTCGAAATATGGCCTTTCAAATATTGACCAAAAAACTAGGTGTTACGTTTTTTATGACGAGCAGTTTAGTTCAAATCTTTCGAGAAAATTTGTTATTAATTTTAGTTTTTTGTGTCCTACTTTCCAAATAATTTTTTAGCCATTTAAAAACCGAACCACTGAAACCATATTGACATAGTTTACATAATAATCTTTTTCTGTCAATTGTTTCAAATGCACGTTTGAAATCCAAGAACACTGCTGCAACAGTTTCATTTTTATCTAAACTCCTTTTCCAGCTCAATTACGTACTGTATTGCAGTTTCAGTTGAATGTCCTTTTCGGAAACCAGCTTAAAGGTGTATTAAAATTTTGTTTTCTTCAGTGAATTGTAAAATTTGGTCATGAACTATCAGTTCTAAAAGGTTTTCAATATCCAATAACACATTCATAGGTCTTAATTCATTCCATTTCTTAGAATTTTTAATTTTTGGAACTGGAGTTTTATTCCAACATTCTCGTTCATCTGGTATTTCCCCATTTTTTAAACATATATTTATAAAATTTGCTATTCTGCTTCCAAATACTTCAAATATCTCATTCCTGACAATTTTTGAAAGAATTTCTGAATGATTATTATTAGATTTTAATTTACAAACGAGTTTTTTCAGTTTACTTATAGAAACGTAATGAAGAGTTTGCAAAATATGTTTAGGTTCTGGTAATTTTGGACCTGTTTCTTCATTTCCAGAATCTATTGTATATACAATTTCTTCAATAGTTTTGACAAAATATTTATTCAATTTTTCAGCTGTAACTAGTGAATCCGTTTCTCTGATATCATTTTCAAAAATAATTTCATTTATTTCCGATTTCTGTTTTGGTTTTACTAAATTTTTTAATGTTTTGCACATTTTTTTACTATTATTTTTATTTTCTTTAATTTGTTTCTGATATGTCCTTTTTTCAGTTCTTAAAATATTGACATATTGATTTCTAGATGTTTTGTATCTCTCCCATTCTTCTATGTTTCTAGTAAAAACAAAGTTTTTGTAATATAAATCTCTTGATTGTTGGGCTTCTAAAATCGTTTTATTAAACGAAGGTGTTAATTTTTTCTTAAGGAAACCATCTTACACTCAGTAACTTTATCAATACATTTCTTTACATTCTCCATAATGTTCAAAAATATTAGATTTAAATTTAGAATATTTCTAGACCAAATACACTTATTTAATTCTTGCAGAAGTTTTTTGTAATTAACGAACTTCCAAATTTTTGTCAAAGGCTCTCTCTTACACTTAAAATTTTTTCATATACCTATCCAGTCATGATCACTTGTCTTGGGGGATTTTTTAACATCTGCTTTAATTGAATGATCATCTGATATTAAAAGGACAATTAAAGTTTTTGAATTTTTGGTTATGCGGGTATATTCTTTAATGAGTTGTTTAAGACCATATGAGTTGATTATTTGTTTCAATTTTTTTACATAAAAATCATCATTTACAAAATTTATATTGAAATCACCTATGTGAATTACTGTATTGTCATTAGCCCAAAAATAAATATACACTAATTTTGAAAAAACTCCAAAAATTCGTTTACATTTCCACTTGATGATCGGTAGTAGAGACATAAATCAAACATTTCTTCTCCCAATTTTATCTTCAAATGTATAAACCAATACTTATATTGAACAGATGTGCTACTAAATCTGACAAGTGAAATTTTATGCGAAACAAATATTAATAATCCTCCAGTGCGTTTTAAGTTTGAATTACATCTTAAAGTAACATACTTTTGAAAACTAATTTCTACATCTGATATTTCATCTGTCACATGAGTTTCACTTAGACATAAAATATACAAAACATTTTCAACTTCATCTTTACTATTTTGGAAGCCTTGTATATTAAGATGAAAAATATTCGTTTTATATAGATTCTTTTCACAATTTATATCATTGTTTATCTCCAGTAATTGCTACTTTGGGACTTCGTAGTTGATATTTATTTTCATTTTTTCAATATGTAATTTATATGATTGACATTCCAAACCAAAGGGTTTGTAATTAATAAAATAACCAGTATTAAATTTTTCATTTTGTTCACAACAATTTGGACACACAATATTTTCCACTAAAGTTTGATATTCTGTTGCTTTATGTTATTTGTTTCCACAGTTTAAACAATGTAATTGCATACAAGTTTTCACTGTATGGTGATAACCCGTGCAGTTAAAACATTTCATTATGTCAATATACTCGTAAACGGTACAAACCGAAAATCCGATAAATAACACTCCTTTTTCAATAATACACCTAAAATTTTCACCATCTAATTCCCCAATTGCCATATATTTTGTTTTAATTTTTTTAATAATAATTGAATTTTAACTTTCAAATTTGGATTTTCCAGGTAATCATTTTTATTTTGAATACAATTTATCAAATTTTCTGCTGTTATTTCGTCTTCTATATCAACTATCTTTATTTTTGGATTTTTTCTTTTTTGAAGCATAATTTTATAATTTTTTCCCAGACTACTTTCGGCTTTTTTTTGTAATTTTATAATATCACTTTTCTCACACTCAATCTTGATTACTCCATTTTTTAGATCCTATACTTTTGTAATTTCTATTTTTACATCTGTTAGATTTATGTACTTTCCCAAATCTCTTCTTGTTATTTTGTTTTCCTGGTTATTTGTTGGTTTTATCATCAAATAATTATTATTTACTGTAATATTCTTATTTTTAACCACGTTTTCATCCTTATTTTCTTGATTTGTGGGTTTTACTGCTATATCATTTTTAGTTTTGGTTACATTTTTGTTTCTGTGGCTTAAACAACTTGTATTTTTAACTTTAGCCACTTCAGAATAAGTTTTTGGTTCAGTTTTTGAAGAACCTGGATAATTTCTTAAAATTTCCTCTTTAGACTTTATAATTTCCTCTTTGTTTTTTATAATATCCAAATACAAATTTTTCCATTCCGCAACTGTCATATTTTCCTTAACCTTTTTTTCTGACATATCCATTAACTTAAGGGGGAACTGCACGCAGTATTATGCATCATTTGCAAGCATTCCGCCGCTGCAATATTTTGCTAAAACTATAAAAGATATGTATTAGCTTCAATGTGATTTCAATAGGGAAATATGTATAGTTGGGCGCTAAATGCGATTTTTTATGAAAAAATCTAATCTAGAATTATAAAATAAAAGTAGATTTGTCCATTTTCGACCATTTTTCGATCACTTTTTGACGCAAATGCCGTCGCATAAATTTTTTTTTCCACAAAATGGCTCTTTACCGCCTTGCATTAATCCTTTGTCTACGTAACTGCAAAATTTGAAATGGTAAATCGTACTCATGTCTTTGTATTTCTGCAGCGCGTGAACCCTTTTGAACCCATTTTTAAAAGAAATGTAATTTAAATTGCCTCTACATAACACATTTTTTTGAGATCGGACGGGCAGGAAGTTTTTTCTAATACGTTTGCGTGCAGTTTTCCCTTAATAGAAATTGAATTTTCATTGTCTACAGGAGATTTCCCTTCCAACGAACTGATTTTTCCGGAATTCTGCTTGTTTCTTTTACTCATATACTAATTCTTTTAAATCTATTTAATAACAAATTCGCGAATTATATATTTTTTAGCCAACTTTGACGAAATTTAACCTTCAATAGAGTCATTTAGTAGCACATATACATATCCAAATATTTTTATTGGGCACCATTTTGTTCCACCACATTGGATTCGTACCAATATTTTACTAGTTCCTATCTACGCCACACTTGACTTCTGGACATTTTTTAAAATAAATGGAATAAGTAGCTTTTATAGTATTTTTTAAGACACCATTTTGTTCCGTCATGTTGAATTCGTACCAATTTATTTCTATATCACATTTAATTATTGTGAACAATTTGAGGTCAATTGAAAAAGAAAACTTTTTTACGTTGATTTTTTAACCACACAACACACTTAATGCCTGCAAATTTGAAATTAGTCTAACAAACAGTTTTTTCAGGCTCATTAACTATTTTATATATAACTATTTTTTTAGTGATAATTTTAATACTTCGCCCTGGCATAAGACCTTTAATTTTTGACCAAAATTTGAGGTCAATCGGGTAAGTAGCTTTTTAGTTCCAATGTTTTGATAGTAACTCTCTCCCTAACAAAGACTCGGTCTTTGCGATGTATGGTGCCCCATTATTATATTTAATACCAAGGTCTACTTCACCATTGTCCCTCCTCTGCTTCAGCTCCTCATCCAACTTCTTAAGCTTGTCTCTGCATTAAAGTGAGATCTTGCTTAATATTTATATTAAGGTCTTTCAGCTAATTTCTTTGACGAATGTAATGTATTGCCGTCGCTGGATCCCCAAAGATAACTTTCATAGGTCTGGGTTGTAAGTCAGGGCGCCCCAGTCTTGTTACTTTAAATTCAAGAGATCTATCCAATTCCATCCTGTTCAAAAAGTTCACTACCTGGGCTTTATCATCTTCGATTTGCGTAGCTGGGATATCTGACGTACTCTCCACTACATTATAAACAATGATGTTTTTGGCACGTAGATTTCTTTCTTGGAACTCATTGTATGAATCGGCATTGTTAGACATGACAGAAACTTCAGAATTTCGTGCCTCCAAACCGGGAGTAGTCTTATAAAGATTTCGTATTTCCGAAACCTCTCTATTCAATTCAGCAATTCTGTTGTCTCTTATACAGCTGATATAGCAGAAATAACCTCCTTGTTGGAAGTAATGGTTTTTTTTTGCAAATTCGCACTTTGTTCCTTGTTTGTTTTATGGCTTTGCTGCAAGGCAATTCGCCAGATTGCTCTCCGCTCGGGGCTTAGTCAGAGTTGGGGCAACCCTCCCAGATGATATACACCTTATTCCAGTTTGGAGACATTGTCGGTAGGATGTCCGGATGGCGAGCTCGAAACTCCACAACTGGACACCCAGTATCTTTAAAATACTTCTTAATTTTTTCTCTTTAAATATCTGAAATGCAACTTGGCTTCCACTAGGTGCCTCTTGAGAGTACTACTGATATCACGAGATGACCCTTTCTTTCAAGCTATCCCCTTACTCCTTCCACTCCCGCCACGTAGCGGCTATTACGCTAATATTCTTTGTAGAACTGCGGCAGACAAATGGGATAGAATGCAGGAACAACTAGGCCTCACACGTTCACAGCGTCGTTAGTTTCCACAATGAGCGCTTGAGTCTCCCGTTTCCTCCCGAAATAAAGCAGCAAAACCGAACACGTGGAACTACTTACGTTAATAACAGAGAGGTCTGCCTTCGACGAGACGAACCGGAAGACTGCAAATTCGCACTTTGATTTTTAACCATAACCAAACTTTCAGTGTCTACTGCACCATCAGACGTGCCCTTAACAAAACCTCTGCGGCTGCCGCCAATCTTTCGTGGGTTCAAATGGGGATCGGGATTGGCTTGATCTTGACTTACGTTCACTGCAACTGAAGATGAGCTACGACTAATTCCCATTGAAACTCTCCTAATTTCACACTGGTCTTGCAGGATTTACACTCCCAATTATGTTGGCCAGATTTTTTTAGAACGGTTGGAAATTTTCGTGAATTCGGTGCTACTTAATCCAGAACAACCTTTGTGAATCCATGCACACCAACTAGAACATTCTACCGCACACTGATTCGATTTTATTTCTCGATCGCAAACTGTACAAACACACTCGTCGGCCATCTTCCTATATTTGTTTAATTTAGAACCTTTGGCGATGGTATCCGTAGTGCTTTTCGCGAAAAGTCCGTTCGACGGAACTGTTTACACTCCCGAACGTCTAGGGTAAGTGAATAGCGAAAAGATCGAAAACGCCTAAATCAGCCAGAAACAAAAGTTGGCATCACTGATTGGCAGCAAGTGCCAGAGCCCAGAATGTACAAAGAAGAAGACAGAAATGTCAAACAGCTGATTTGATTGCTTGAAATCTTTAAGTGTTCCACGTGTTCGGTTTAGCTGCTTTATTTCGGGGGGAAGCTCAACCGCTCAGTGTGGAAACTAACGACCCCGCTAGAAGGGGGGAAGGCGCTGTGATCATGTGAGGGCTAGTTGTTCCTGCATTCTATCCCGTTCGTCTGCCACAGTTTTACAAAGAATATTAGAGTAATGGCCGCTATGTGGCGGAAGTGGGAGGGGTAAGGGGATAGCTTGAAAGAAAAGGTCATCTCGTGAGACCAGTAGTACTCCCAAGGGGCAACTTTTGGAAGCCAAGACGCATTTCAAAAATTAAAAAGTTATTTGAAAGATTCGGAGCTTAGAGCTCGCCATCGGGACATCTTACCTATTGGGCTCGAGAATGGCGCTGAAAGCAAAAAAGTGGCAGCCGACTCCATATTGAAGAAGAAAGAAAGAAATCGCCGCTTTCAAATCTCAATTTTGGGATCGAAATTCTCGTAAAATACCCAAATTTTCGGGCTGCGAACACTTCCCAATATTTTCCGGCAGTTAGTCCAGCGATCGGTGGATCGATTACTACGAAAATGTGGCAGTTTTAACGGCACTAGTAACGTTTTTGACGTATTAAGTCTTAATGTGTATATAATATAATTGTCTTTCATTAAGTTTACTAGGTTACCTGAAAATACAGATATTTAACAATTAATATATAGATAGCAACAACAAAGACCTAATATGGATCCGGTTCAATTAGAAAAAAACAGTAATCTTTTAAAGAATTTTAAAATATCATAATTAAAAAAAAAACTAAAAATTGAAAGTTTGAAATTGTTTTATTTACTTAAAAAAAAAAACACTCAACCTAAAGTTTCATTTTCAGAAGCAGTTTTTCTGTGCCAAAATATGGTTGCGTGAAGTGACATTACTTTAAATAAAATAATATAGAAATAAAATATTCGATATCTCCCACACACTATGCGTTACTAAAATAATGCAACTTACCAAAAACCAATTAACGTGTTACACTTCGTATAAAGAAAAATTAAATCCTTTTGAACATAAATGTTTATATAATTTTTCCTTCGAAAATCGTTAAAACATTTTCAAAACCCAAAAATTACATCCAATTAATAAAAAATAATTTTACAGCGATAGCCTTAGCTGATGAATAAACTGAATCTTGTAGAACGCATAACTTAGGATAATAAATTACATATAAACAGAATCCTAAACTAAATTTTTCGTCTGGTGAACTTAAGGAAATCAATTAATATGTGTATATTTAAATGGCATGTTGATAACTAAATCTATACTATTCATCTGAATTACAATCAGAATAAGTATTTGAAGAAGAAATGATTTGTTTTATTTACTTGGATACCACTTGTTGCGTTGTATTTAAAGTATAACACTAATATTTATTGTTTGACTGAATTTTATTTGAAAATTTGGATATTTAATGTAAAAAACATTTAAAAATGTACACAACTAACATAAGCGTGGCCGTCTTGTTTGATTCTTATTGGAAGAGAGAACGAGATCGAATTTTCCCGTCTGCGCCGGCGTTGCCATCCTCCCTCTCGTACCTGACCATGCATGTTGCCACTTGTTGGCAGTTGGCAGGAACATGCCGCCCGCCTTGAACACCTTCAGGTTTCAACAATTTGGGAGGATACATAGCTTGACCGCTGGACGCTTAAATGCTGAAGTAGAAGTCCGAATGGTAGCTACTGTAACTACGTCATCAGGGCCTGGATGTATCTCCGTAACAATTTCCACCTGCCATTTTAAAGGTGGTAATTCGTCTTATTTAACTAAGACAACAGTGCCTGGTTTTAGCAAATTTGGAAAGTTTTGCTTCCACTTTGTCCTCTCCTGTAAATCGGAAATATACTCCTTTGACCATCTGGCCCAGAAGTGTTGAACCATTTGTTGCAGTCTTTTAAACCTAGATAACCTGTTTTCGGGAATTTCGACGTAATTTTGATCTGGTATGATTGTTAGAGGTTCGCCAACCAAAAAATGTGCGGGAGTAAGAGGTGGTGGATCGGAAGGATCATGGCTAAGTGGATCTATAGGTCTTGAATTTAAACATGCTTCTATTTGTGTTAAGAGGGTCGAAAATTTTTCGATTGTTAAATTTGTGTTACCTAAGACTCTCCTAAGATGATATTTAATTGATGTCACACCGGCCTCCCAGAGACCGCTAAAATGGGTTGATCTGGGTGGAATCAAATGCAACTTAACAACATCACTTCTGAGTTTTACTTGAACTTCTTTTGTACTTTCAACAAAAAGCTTATGAATTTCATTTTTGGCACCAACAAAATTGGTTCCGTGATCTGAAAAAATATCTGAACTAATCCCGTGTCTGGCAAAAAAGCGCCTTAAAGCAGCTAAAAAAGAATTGGTAGACAAGTTGCCAACAAGTTCGCGATGAATGGCGCTTGTAGATAAACAAATAAAGATACACACCAATGCCTTGACAAGTTTAAAATTTCTAGTAAGTCTATCCTTTATTAATGCTGGACCCATGTATTCAATACCAGTGGCCAAAAAAGGTGTTAAACGTTGCTTTGGTGAATCACCCATAATATGACGCGTACCAGAGGCAACAAAACGAAAACATGTAGTACATGTCTAACTACTTTTCTAACTAAATTTCTACCTGAAAGAGGCCAAAATCCGCTCTCTTATTGAGGCTAAAAGATATTGAAGACTAGCATGACAAAGTTTGAGATGTTCATACTAAGCAAGTGAAATTGTGAATTTATCGGAAATCTTTAACCTGCCACCTACCCTTAAAATTCCTTGTTTGTCAAAAATTAGAAGATAGTTTTTGAGATTTGGTAAGATTTAAAATTTCACCTTTAAACTCTTGCTCTTGGACAAATCTTACAAGATACAATAGACTAGTTTTTAATTCGTCTGAAGTTAGGTAATTAAATTTTCTCATGTGAGCTGGTTGTTACAATTGTGGATAAACCGTAAGCAGTATGCAAATACTCTCTGTAAAGTTGAGACTTTATTAAAAATATCAAAATGAGTCTGAGTCATTATTAGGGCAGTAGTCTTTAATTTCTTCTCGGATAAATCTAAATTTTTATTATCTAATGATGTTTTAGGCCAATAATTTTCAGACCTAAAAAACCATTGTGGATTCTTCCACCAAAGTCACTATTTATAAGTATACCAGGACTAACTCCATGTGAAAGAAGATCCACAGAATTTTCACTAGTTTTTATATAACGACAATCGACTTTGAATACTACGCGCAATTTGGTTGTTGTACTAGAGGTATTTAAAACGCAATTATGCGGAAGAAAGTAAGTAGGCTCGTTTTTCAAAAGGTCAAAATTTGCTTCGTTCATATGGCCGAGATTCATATTCCTCAAGAAAATTTGAATAATCTGCCTTAAGAACAGAATTTTTTTGTAATTGTCTCTCTAAATTAAAAAATTTTTAACAAAGAATCTCCCAACAAAGTAGGTGAATGTCTTAAAGGCAAAGAAACCACAAAATACCCGTCTGAATTTTGAATCGTAGTCGATCCAAAAAGAATTTCACAAATTTGATTTTCAGGGGATGAACTGTCCGTTAAATATTTTTCTTCAATTGTCCAAAACTTGGTTAAACTATCTTAAAATGTTTGATTGTTGTCTAAATTGCATAAAACTTAACTATGATTAGCGTACTGATTAGCTAAAATCACACCCGAAATAATCCAAGCTAAATGAGTTTTTTAAATGGTAGGCAAATCTGTACCAAGTGATTTGACCCATTAAGAGCAAATCCCAATACCTATCACAGCTTATTAAGATATCAATAGGTCCTGGCTGTTTAAAATTTGAATCAGCCAACATAATATGCGAAGGAATTTTTAGGTTGTGAAATATCTATGGACAAAAAGGGAACTTTGTTTGTTATTTTTGGTAGAACCAAACATTTTAATTTAGTTTCAAAAGCAAAAGCTTGAATTTTAATATTGGTTTGTTTTAAAATTTTAGAGTTGGTTTGTCCGATGCCAGTTACAGAAATATTTGTATTTGTGGTGGATAAACCTAAGTTATTACACAATTTTTCGGTTACAAAGGATGACTCGCTGCGCCTATCTAACATAACTCTGCAATATTGAACGTCTTAACATTTTGAACATTAATTTGATTCCTGCCGTCTGAATAAGTAGGCGCATCATCCGCTTCCGCGATCAGCTGCTCCGCCTGAAGAGAGACAGAAGGATGCGCGGGCGCACCTAGCCCAGTCACTTGGCGGCCTGCCGCTTCCGTCGATGTTTGTATGTATGTTGAGTGCCCAGAGCCGTATTCGGATTATTAGCAGTGTTAGAATCTGATATGTCGTTTTGGAAAAAATTATTGTGCAACAAAGTATTATGTCTTTTAGAACATTTTTTGCAAGGTGGTGATCAACACTGTTCAATTTAATGAGCAAAACAGTTTAAGCACCATTTTCGCTTTGCTGCCTCTGCCAAGCGTTTGCTCACATTAAAAGAAACGTTTTACAGATATAAACAGTATCATCTTTTTCGCAAAATGAACAAATAATTTTATAAGTTACTGGAAATGAATGAGATTTTTTAATTTTTGGCTGAAAGTTTCTAATAATCTACATGTTTCCTGTAAAAAATCAGTAAATATATCAAGTTTAACATTGGAACGCTTTGAGTATTTAGTTAGACTCCCATTCCCTCCTTGTAGAGTGATCATATTTTAAAGATGGCATATGTATTAATATTGCATCCCATGAATCCACTGGCTGCTTAAGCTCAAGGTCAAACGAAGCTTTGATATGATTTCTTAATAAAATCTACGTGTTTTCGCACCGCTTGACCAGCAGATCCCAGGCACACTATAATTGTCTGCAGAGCTTTCTAGTGATTTTAACATGTCTGCAGCGGGCCCTTTAGCGATAGTCGAAGATAAAAATTTTTGAACACTGGGTATTGCTACATTGTCATGTATAAGTGAATAAAATGTATTTTTAAAAAATAACGATTGATCATAGTTACCATCAAAAGTTGGTAAAGGAATGGGTGGAAGCTTAATATTTGACTTAGAGGCCACATAATGACTAATTTGTGTTTGGCATGATACAACCGATTGATTATCCGCATCAGTTTGCAACTTCTCCTCCAATAATGTTTTAGCTTTAGAAATATAATCAAAAAACTTAATTTCAAATGCGGTGGTCTCGTTTTCAAAAACCTCCTCAGTTGTATCAGCATCAAGTGACTATTTTAGTTTGGTTCTAGTAAAATAAATCAATCACTGATTCGGTGTTACTGATTTGTAATTCTAATTCTTTTGATTGAAACCTTTGATCATTTGCTAAAATTTTATATATATATAATTTTTAAAATTGGTTAATCTAGTTTTCAATTTTTTTTTACCTTTTTTTAGATTAGTTAATGCTTCCATTATTGCTAGTTTTAAGCATTAACAGTATTTTTTTATTATTATTAAACACAAGTAAAAGCAAATCAAATGGTAAAAAAACTGGTTAAATAAATATTAAGAACATGATACACTCTGACCTTTTTACATCAGTTGTATTCTTCTCTCGGTAATTCCTCGTCTCCAAGACTTCTAATAGTCGCTGATTCAAAGGACCCCGCAGACTCCTCATGAAAAATGGCTTTCGGTCAAATTGGCTAAAATTAAGGAAAATATAGATCAAGTCATTCTGATTAAATGTTCTCATGTGCACTCCTTAATCCATCGACTAGTTTTCGAGATACGAGGGTTTAAAGTTGAGAATTTGTAAGTATTGGATTTCGCGCTTACTTTCTAATATTTCGCTTGTAACTCTTCTTGTGGCAGATATTAAAAAACGCATTGTATGTCAAAATATAGGGCGATAAAAGCTCTAGTAATATATTGAAAATTAATACGGGTGTGCCGTATTTTTATCGCAATGTAATTTTTAACAAAAAATTAGGGTCTTAAAATATGTATTTCGGTTTCATCGCTCTATTTCCTAAAAAAACGGTCAGATTTGTCTAAGTTTACGCATAATAATAAACATATTATGGCATTTCACTGCAAAGCACTAAAAGAGTTTTTTTGAATTCTTGGAATAAAACACGTTTTACAATAATTTGAAGTATTGAGAAAACAGACTTGACTGAGACTTCTTGTGGTAGGTATTAAAAAACATCATGTATATCTAAATGTAGGGCTATATAAACTTTTATAATATATAATTTATATATGGAAAAATAGAAGGTATTTACAAAATTTTACAAAAGAGCTTTTACATCAAAATGCATACAAAGCAAAAATAAATCGAGTAGGCTTTGGCACAGCCATAATAGTTTTTTTGACAGACCTCATGCATCTTTGTTAATGTGAGTTCAGTTTTCACTTGCGTTTAAGATTTTTTAGCAACATGTTAAGATATTTTTATTAGAGAATAGATTGACATTAGTTTATCGTTTTTAATATAAGTAGTAGTAATTAGTGATATACATAGTGTTCAATACAATAAGAATAATATGAATAGGATTCATTGTATGTATGTAAACAGGAAAAAGCAATAATTAGACGCAACGAACAGGGTAGAGCTCCACACAATATTGAAGTTGACACACGCATTTGTCCAGAACATGTAAATGAAAAGGAATTTCTATTTGAATTTCTAATAGCTGGACTACGCTATGTTAACAGACCATAATGTATTACAAGGACACGAGATATACACATTTTTATGAACTATGCGGAATAAAATTAATCAAGAAACGCATCATAACTTCGAGGATGAAAATGATTTTACGGATAACGATTTTGAAGCTGTATTTGCTATATCAAAACAGCAATTTAATGACCTTTTTAATTATTGTGATCCAGTTCAAGTAGGACAAAAACTGTGCTATGTATCTAAAAAAGACCTAATAGCCTTTCTTGGCAAGGTTTAAGTGACGATTTTATTAAAGTGATTTTTAATTACTCGACTCGACAAAACGCGAGTTATAAAATAGCGCTTGTGAGACAACCTCTTTTGCAAGAATTCGTACCGCAAAATATCGGTTTCGGTGCAATAATACGAAGTAATTATATTGAAAGACGCGTCACTCAATTTTCAAACAGACTTTATAGCTCTGAACCAAATAGACCATGCGTTATTACTTATATGGATTTAACATATATTATATTATATTATATATATATATATATATATATATATATATATATATATATGTTCTTGTTTTAAAGCGTTAAACAATCATATTGTACGCACAAAGGCAGACATTTAGTCAAACCATTGATGCTTGTAGCCCCAAATGGATATATCCTGGACATTCAGGGTCCATACTTTTAAAATGCAGCAAATAATGATACACATATTCTTTTAAATTAATTTCATAGAGATATTGAAGGTATGCGGGAATGGTTTCATGAACGTGACATCTTTATATTGGATCGGGGCTATGCTGACGCAGTCCCAGCTTTAGAAAGAATGGGCTTGATTATAAAAATGCCTTCCGTTTTACAACGTGGGCAAAGATAATTAACAAGAGAAGAAGCCAACGAGTCTCGAATTATAACCAAAACTAGATGGATTGTGGAAGCTTGTAACGGACACCTCATCATTATCATCGGAAATCATCTTTTAAATTTTTTTAAAGACACTATCTGTACGTCCCACCTTGTTCACTTAAAAGACTTTCTTAGAATTGCCGGTGCTCTTATGAATAATTACTTTATTAGAATTTTAATGAAAGGTACTACTATTGAATTAGCAGAAGAAATGTTTTTTCAATCGCAACAGCCGAATGTCGTTCAAGCTAGAGTGGAGGCGGCTGAGCATCTTCAAAATAGGAGAGGTCAGTGGGAAGCATTAAATGCAAATTATCGTGTTCTATTTCCTCAGTTAACATTAGAATATTTGAAACACCTAACGTTTGGTGTTTTTTATCTTCATTTGGCACCATTTTATAAACAGGATAATGACTTAGATGAACGAGAAGCTCAATTTCAGTTCGACGCCTTTAATGAACCAGGGTTTATACGAGTAAGAATGTTCTCGCGGTTTAGAAACTCTACCCGACATCAACTTTGGATTGCATATATACTCATAGATGGTGAAGACCGCGATGCCAATCTAATATTGGGTACCTATTGTACTTGTCAATCAGAAGAAAGGACTCTGGGCACATGCTTTCATGTTGCAGCTCTATTATGGTTTTTAGGTTAATGCAAGGCACCAACAAAATGTTAAATATCCTTCCACTCAAATGCTTATTTCTATATTAAATGCAGCAAATGAACTTGAAATAATCAATCCCTAAAATAAAACATAATCTAGTACCTCTATGGCGATCGAGGTGTGAAAACTGAAAATATATCACAAGAAGGCTTAAAGAAGATGAGGGAGTTAGATTTAATAAGTAAGTTAATCGCCTTTAATACATAAATATTGTTTACCATATTTGTTCTTGTTTTTTCATCTATAAATCACAGAATCAATAAAAGGTTTGCAATAGGTTGTTGATTCCGCATAGTTTTCTCAATATTTAAAGTTATTAAAGGTGGTTTATTCGAAGAATTCAAAAAAACCTTTTAGAGCTTTGTGTTAAAATACAATGATATATTTATTATTGTGCGTAAACTTTAAAATAATAAACTTTTTTTGGGAAATAGAGCGGTAAAACCGAAATACATATTTTTCGACCCTGCGTAAAATAAAATTTTTGGTAAAAATGGCATTGCAACAAAAATACGACACACCCTGTATAAATTTTCAATGCATATATTATTAAAGCTTTTATCGCCCTACATTTTGACATAAAAGGCGTTTTTTAATATCTGTCACAAGATGGATTAAGGCGTGCCTATGAGAACATTTAATCAGAATGACTTGATCTATATTTTCGCGAAGTTTTAGCCAATTTGACCTAAAGTCATTTTCCATAAGGAGTCTGCGGGGTCTTCGCTGCGTCGCTGCAATTTTGTAGCCGAACACTGGTCGAATAATTTTACTTCTATTTTGTTATTTTTGATTGATGTCCGCTGGGAAGAACCATATGTTGCGTTGTACTTGAAGTATAACACTAATATTTATTGTTTGATTGTATTTTATTTGAAAATTTGGATATTTAATGTAAAAAACATTTAAAAATGGACACAGCTAACATAAGCGTGGCTGTCTTGTTTGATTCTTATTGGAAGAGAGAGGGACATAGAATTTTCTCGTCGGTGTTGCAGTTCTCCATCTCGTACCTGACCATGTTGCCACTTGTTGGCAGTGGGCAGGAACACAGCTAACCATTTATAGTGCAGTGGACGGATCTGAAGCCGCGACGAAAGGGGGAGGTTTGTCAAAAGATCTGCTGAGTTTCAGCCAATCACCAATGAGTAATGCACAATTTCTATAGATACTTGAATTCTTTTCATAACATCAGATTCGTGCACCAAACTTTGCTAACGAATGTACGCCAATATTCTGACACAATCTAAGGTATATTTTGTTACACGTTACACTTTTTGGGCATGTTAATGTTTAGAAAGAAATCACTCAAGTTTTTACACACTAAAACACGTCAATAACAAATTTAAAACGTTTGAAACACATCGTCACTCAAGAACGAAGCTATTCAAATTTCAAACTAAGGCTAAACTTAGAAATCGGGATTTCTGCCGGTTGGATATAAATTTTGATAATATTGCTAATGAAAGGCAAAATTAAATTATATTATAACAATAGACTTTTTTTATTGTTTGCGGGTTTTTAAAAATGGACATATGTAATGTTTATTTTTATCATGCCAAAATTTAAAGCAGAATTTGGTTTGAAAGAAATTAAATATGTTTGAACCCTATATTTATCGCACAATCTGGAAAACCAGCGGGGAAGTTTCCCTTTACCCCTCATGTTTACTTTGACTGTTATGGACACAAACAAATGTGTTTATTGCTAATTCTAGTCGTTCAATATTCGAAGGGTTTATATTACTTTTTGTTCCTTTCCTGACCTCTTTCTTATGTTTGATAAAATGGTTCATCCAGTGCCCAAATAGTTTTGATGTCATATATACGGCACCATGACAGCTGTAGCGTTCCCGTTTGTACACCATTAAACAGTTCCATTTTGTGATTTTTGCGAGAAAAAATTTACGCTAGGGGAATTGATTGAGCTAAAAAGCCTACTCATGTGATAACCGTAACATAGATACCTATCTCCGCCCCAACCTGTTTCTTTCTTTCAGAAGAAGACCTTTCAAAATAAATATTTTTATATCATAGCTTTACTCAGTACGTTGAACAGGGTGTTAGAGGTAGTGACTACAAATATTATAACTTAGGATAGTATGAACGATTTTAAACAAAATATTCTTATAAACCATCGGTAAATTCGAAAGGGTTTTCGAGATATTTAATTTTAAAATGTTTAATTTTGGAGAAGGTTTCAACTAATTCCAAGACAACATGGCAACACTGCTATTTGCTTGGAGATGAATGTAATGACAATGTCATCATCTGTGTTTTGCCAGCAAAGAAGTATAAAAAACCTGTAGTTTTGAAAACCGATGCAATTATTTTATTTATTTTATTTTATTTTTTAATAAATTGTGGTTTGTTAGCATAATATCGGCGTGTATAAAAAATAGTAAAAACCTGTAATTAAAACTTTTTAGATTGTTTATTTGTATAGTTTTAGCTGGGCAACCCTAATTAACTTTATTAGTTTCCAAAAATTAATAAAGAATATGAACTTACCGTGCATATTAATATATGGCACTAGGTAGGTAATTCACACTCTAAAAAAAATTATTTTAAAAACTTAAAGTAAATGCTGAAAATGAGTACAGCCACTATTTAAATACGCACGAATACGGCGAAGCCAATTTTCTTGAACCGATTTAAGAACGGTAGGTTTTTGTCTGATTTGTTCCGCTGCAGAAAAAATACGGTTTCTAAGGTTACCTTCATTTTCAATGTCAACCCTATTATACACTTATGTTTTCATGTGGCCCCAAAAATAAAAATCAAGGTTCTGGGACATTTTGACCTATCCACCTATTATCAAACGTATTATCCAGATGTTGTAACACATTCTTATGAATGTGGGCATCATGAAGACAGTAGGCACTGGCTCGCTGAGCTAAAGGAATATCTTCTAAAAGAGTGAGCAAGTCATCCGTTAAAAAATGGAGGTATGCCTCTCCTGTTAAACGCCTTGGTAGCTTAAAAGGTCCGATTAACCGATTGTGGATTATTCCAACCCAAATATTTATTGAAAATCGGTATTGAAATTAGCCTTGTTGAATCATGTGTGGATTTTCTTGAGCCCAGGCATGAGTGTTATGATAATTTAAAATTCCATCTTTCGTAAAACATTCTGCAAAATTATCTTCTTCGGGGTAAGTCCTCGAAAGTCAAAGCCTGTACCTGCTGCGCATGATAAGGGTACAGAAGGTTTTCACGAAGGGTACGATGAATGGTCCATTTAGAAAATGGAACCTGTTGCGAGATTTCCCGAGTGCTCAAACCAGGGTTTGCCTCCACTAGGGCTAAAATATGTTCCTCGTTTTCGGGTGGTATTTGCTTTTCAGGTCCCCGATTAGTTTGACGGACATTTACAATTCCCGTATAGCAAACTCTTTGTAAAACCGTCATTAGGACACCTCCTGTTAGGATATCTTTCCCGGCATGTTTCGGACGCCTAATGAGCATCCTGTCTACACTCTCCATAAAAAAATAAAGTAACATGTCTTCATATTCAATATTCGTAAATATTTTTAAAGAGTTTTTAAATCTCGATTACGTATTAAAACGGTATGGAATTGCCTCATACGGCAAAAAATTAAGGTGAAAGGACCAAAAAACAAGAACTGCAACTGATATGTTTGCGAATTGTTATGTTAGTTGAAGCCTGTTGGTTTCTCTATACGGTGGGCAGTGGTGTTGCCGTTTTCAAACAAGAATTCTGTGGTAAAATAAAATAATTTATTCGTTTTTTTATTTTTTAAATTAAGGTTGTGCAGATATTTTACTAAGAAAAAATGTGTATGCTTTTTGTAGAAAATCATATAATTAATTGTTTTACGTAATAAAATTAATAAAAGTGTTAACCATGTGCTTTAAAATTAATAAAACAAAATACAACTTTAAGGCCGTTTTTTTTTTTTCAAAAATAGTAAGGAATTGATCTTATGTTATTTAAGCATTTTTTAATCAAAATGGTCCATACTATCACGTGTTAAAATATTTGTAGTCAAACCCCTGTAGAATTCGGCTACGTGAATTTTATTTTAAAGCGTGAACCTGAAGTAAGCTCCGGCAATGTAAATAACAAACGAAGTGCCCCTGCCCAAATCGCTTGAGGTAATCCCATTTTAGCTAACTGATACGCCAACTTCGTAAGTTCCTCTTCGGCTTATTTCAATAAACTAGTTTTAAATTGGCCTAAATCAGCCATGTCAAACTCAAAGTCACAGGTGGGCCAAAAGTATGAAGACCATCGACTAGGTGGGCCGCAAAACCTTATCTTAAAGAAGACAAATTACTGAAAATCTTGAGAAAAAGTTCTATTATAGGACAAGTCTGTTTATTACATTTCTAATAAAAAGGACATTACAAAAAACTACAAACATTAAATTCTTTTGCCAGATATTTGACATCTTTTGTCTTTAATTAAGTTGTCTATTTGTGGCGCGAATTTATCGGCGGAAATAACTTTTAAAACTGCGTCCAAGTGTGCGTCCGTCAATCGCGATCTTGCGGGAGATTTGTTTCCCTTCATCAAAAAACATAGTTGTTCGCACTTATAGGTACTTCCAAACATTGACAGGATTTTACAGGCAAATGTTCTCATTTCTTGGTATTGAACAGGCAAGTACTTATAAAATTCGAATGTACCAACACTATCAAATTTTTGTTTTAAATGGGTCTGACACTGAATCTCAATTATTTCCATTTGCAAGTGAGGGGCAACTTTATCAATATCGATAGTGAAAAGACCAGTAAATAGAGAAAAATTGTTTTCTTGGGCCTTAAAATCCTGAAAGCGCTTCTCAAATTCCGCCAGAAGGCTGTTCATTTCCTCTGAATATATTTTGTATGATATTGGGACACTTGTGCTTTCCTGATATGCGTTACAAGCCAGAAAATGTGACAGATTATCCTCTGCTAACGGTTTTTCCCACAACATCATCTTACACTTGAAAGCTTTCACATGATCATGCATATCTGTAATAACTTGACGTGGTCATTGCAATTTCGTATTTAAGTCCGACAAGTGTTTTGTGATATCTACCATAAATGAAAGATCTTGTAAAAAAGGTACATCTTCTCCTTTTGTTTCCATGAAAACACGTATTTCTTCTTTGAGTTTCCAAAACCAGTCGATTACCATATAAAACGAAAGCCATCGCACCTCTACATAATATGGTAAACCAGTGTACTCACTTTCTAAATCACGTAAAAATGCAGAAAACTGTCGCTGATTAAGGCCTCGTGACCTTATAAAGTTTATAATTTTTTTCACTTGATCACTTTTGATATATATGATAAATATGATAAAAATCTGGTTTGTCACTGCCCGTTTTTCTGATTTTTGTCTATAATATTTTAACGAAGCTATTTTTTACTCCAGTCATTGAAGGAGCTCTGTGTGTTGCAACGGAACACAGTTTTGACAAATCCAAATTGTACTTTTGCAGAAGTCCATCCAGCATTGAAAATATCCTTCCCAGTTGTTGTATAATGCAATGGTACTAATTCTTCATACACATTGATATCTGTATCAACCTCACGAAGAAAAACAGCAAGTTGCGTCACACCACACACATCCGTGCTTTCGTCACAGGCAACAGAAAATGCAATGAAAGAGTCTGATTTTGTTTTTATCTGATCACTTATATTGGCAGCCGACTCAGTAACTCTTTCAGCGACAGTATTCCGGGACCAGGATAGGATATATTTTGAAATGCCTTCACGCTTCCGGGACTTACAATTTCCGCGGCCTTTACAAGGCACTCTTTTATAAATTCACCTTCAACAAATGGTTTTGAGTGTTTCGCGATCAACTCCGACAGTACGTAGCTCGCTTGAAGGACAGAATCATTTTCTTGCTTTGGACGTGTAAACCTAAGCTTCTCATCTTTCAACCGTGATTTTAACTTATTTAACTTTTTATTTCTGACCATGCCTATATACTTGTGAAACATAATTTTATGAATATCATAGTGACGTTTTATATTATATAATTTTGGGACACCAACTGTACTATTACAAATCAAAAAAATAATATTTTCTTTCACTTCACAGCAAAAAAACTCTAATTCCCACTTTTCTTGAAAGATACGATGCTCATCTACAAGTTTCCTCTTACTACCACTTGGTTTTGAAAGAGACATGTTAAAAACTGTATCTGAAATAAATTATAATAAGTACTGTTAAGTGTTGTAACAATAAGTGCGCAACTTAACTCGGAACTCTATCTCAACTGACTCATAATTGACTAAACACTGAACGACTGGACTCAATCGAACACGGCTTATATACGGATTGTGATTTCTCGAGTTCTTTCCAGAATGTTCAGATAGCGTCATCTGCGTTTTTGCGCGATAGAATTTCATAGAACAAGCCAGATAACGTTTGGCTTTAAGTTTTAGGTTGAGTATGTGTAGTTCATCCTCCTATACATAGATGGCACTATGTACAATTGTACATTTTATTATACCAATCGTTGTTCCAGCGGCGCGCGCTTTCAAAAACGGTTTTCAACTTGTTCGCGGGCCGCATTGTCTGGCAGTTTTCAAAACTGATTTGGGCCGCCTGTTTGACATGGCTGGCCTAAATCCTTTTGTGCATCGGTTATCAACGCATTTTTATAATCAACTCTTCTGCGTAACGCAACTTGCCGCAGCACGTTAAAGGTTTTAGCTGTCTTTAAACGGCCCATTTCTATTTTTGTATTGTTTCTATAGTTCGCTATATATCGACCCTTACTCCAGCTTTGTTTTTCTTCTATTATAATTAGGAACCATCTGATGGAAAAAATAAAAATTATTGCATATTTAAAAGGGTCGGACAAAACGACATATTATGTCATTTTAAGCCACTGGCTATTATGCACTAGTGCCATGGCACCAATAAAATATTTAAAATCACCGAAAAACAAACTAAAATTCATTAGAAACCGGTAAAATGTGCGAGATCATCCTTACATATGCAAAATGAAAACATTTAGAAATAAGTAGGTTAAATATATTATAAAAGAATAATATAATTCAACGGTTTAATCTATATTATAAATATAAACATAAATATCGACCTCGTGACTAAACACTTGTGTCACCCAAGAATTCGGTTATGAAATCAGAGAAAACCTAAAAAATACACCTGCTCTCTGACCCTTCTTAACTCTTAAGAATACGTGCTTTATGTCGGTTAAGTTACAAAAATTGTATACGGAGTATTTCGGTTACATTGTAACGGGTTTGTCGTGGTTTTGTTATTTAACAGTATAAATAATATAATAATAATTATACATTAACTAATATGATCTATTACTAATACTTATAAAGCTAGAGTAGTGTAGGACTATTACACACTGTATAAACACTGTCATTTTGCCTTAATATATTGTTTTAGGCACAACTCCCGTAATAATCTTTGAATTTTTTTTAGGATCGCCAAAATGTCGCACGGATTGATAGATAAAATTAAGCTGTATAAATGTCCGGATTGTTCTTATCAATCAGCTAGGCAGTGGGACATTAAACAGCATTCAGCCAAACATAAAAAGCCTCATGAAATTGTTTGGTATGAATGTCCAGAGGGTACTTATGGATCAGCTAGTAAGTCCAACCTCAAAAAACATTCGAATATTCATAAAAATCCTGATGAAATTGTATGGTATGAATGTTCAGAGTGTCCTTATCAATCATCTAATAAGAATAACCTCAAAAAACATTCGAAGGTTCATAAAAAGCCAATTGAAATGAAATGGTATGAATGTCCAGAGTGTCCTTACAAATCTGCTAATAAGAGTTACTTTAAACAGCATTTGACCAGACATAAAAAACCAAATGAAATTGTGTGGTATAAATGTCCAGAGTGTCCATTCAAATCAGCTAATAAGAGTTACTTTAAACAGCATTCGACCAGACATAAAAAGCCAAATGAAATTGTATGGTATGAATGTCCAGAGTGTCCATTCAAATCAGCTAATAAGAGTTACTTTAAACAGCATTCGACCAGACATGAAAAGCCAAATAAAATTGAATGGTATGAATGTCCAGAGTGTCCATTCAGATCAGCTAATAAGAGGTACTTTAAACAGCATTCGATCAAACATAAAAAGCCAAATGAAATTGTATGGTATGAATGTCCAAAGTGTCCATTCAGATCAGTTAATAAGAGTTATTTTAAACAGCATTCGACCAAACATAAAAAACCAGATGAAATTGTATGGTATGAATGTCCAGACTGTCCTTTCAAATCAGCTAATAAGAGTTACTTTAAACAGCATTCGACCAGACATAAAAATCCAAATGAAATTGTATGGTATGAATGTCTACATTGTCCATTCAGATCAGCTAATAAGAGTTACTTTAAACAGCATTTGACCAGACATAAAAAACCAGATGAAATTGTATGGTATGAATGTCCAGAGTGTCCATTCAGATCAGCTAATAAGAGTTACTTTAAACAGCATTCGAAAAGACATAAACAACCAGATGAAATTGTATGGTATGAATGTCCAGAGTGTCCATTCAGATCGGCTAATAAGAGTTACTTTAAACAGCATTCGACCAGACATAAAAAACCAGATGAAATTGTATGGTATGAATGTCCAGAGTGTCCATTCAGATCAGCTAATAAGAGTTACTTTAAACAGCATTCGACCAGACATAAAAAGCCAAATAAAATTGAATGGTATGAATGTCCAGAGTGTCCTTTCAAATCAGCTGATAAGAGATGCTTAAAAAGGCATTCGAATATCCATAAATAGCCAAATGAAATTGTATGGTATAAATGTCCAGAGTGTGTATTTAAATCAGCTAATACGAGTGATCTCAAAAATGCATTCGAATGTGCATAAAAGCCAAATGAAATTGTATGGTATAAATGTCCAGAGTGTCCATTCAAATCAGCTAGTAAGAGTTACTTTAAACAGCATTCGACTAGACATAAAAGCCAGCTGAAATTGTATTGTATGAATGTTCCCAGTGTTCCTATATAACCAAACGAAAAGGATATTTGAAAAGTCATCTGCTGTCCTTTCAAAACTGTCTACAAATCTTCTATGAGAAGTCATCAAAACATTCATAATTGTGACATTTAGAAAAAAGATTTATTCAATTGTTGAAAATGTCATCTTTCTGGTCTAAATTTAAACCTTTTTGGTGAATACGGCTGTAAATATTTAGGGACCCCAGAGCTGACGCAAAGTTTTGCGGGACCACCGTTTAGAATTTATTGATAACAGCAGTCCTCCACCTTGTACTTTGCTGGTTTATTATAAACGGGTACTTTGATGCTTCATTATAAACGGATAACTAAAAAAATACCCGCAAAACCTCACTTCAGCTCTACGCTGGGGTCTCTGCTCACTTCGCATAAAGTTAAAATCGTCACAAACATTTTTGAGACTAATCAAACGCTAAAACTTCATCAGTATTCTTTTTTACTCGATCTTCTAATACTTGTATTTATGTATTTAAACTAAGAAACTAATTACAAATATATATATAAGCAGAAAGTTTTAGCGTCCGCACTATGTGGCAATGAGCAAATCCCATCATAATGACATCTTTAGAATATAAAAACTCTTATTTTTAAAGAATTCAAGCCAGATAAAAACAGGTCAAGCTCTTCATGCTGATTTGCAATTTCATTGCCTTGTATTATGGTGTTTAATATAAAAAAGTTCAGTTCTCCTAAGAGATCTATATAGTACGTGCAATCAGCTTTGGAAGAGCCGGCCATTTAAGAGGTTGAACAGTAGACTCACATCGTTTACAGTTCTTCTATGGGTCAATTTGTCTAATTTAAGGATACTACGGATGTGGTCATAATTATGATCAACAATGATAATATTTAATTTATAGGCATACAGTGTGAGAAATCTGTTTTGAACTTTTTCTAAACTAAACTTATAAACTTCTTAATTTGGCGACCATATCACAGAAGCATATTCCAGTGCCGATCTTACTAGAGTACAATAAATTAATTTTAATGAGTTAACAGATAAGTCTGCACTGGTTCTCTGGATAAAACCTATCAATTTGCTTGATTTAGCAGTCACTACATTAACATAGCCACTGAATGAGAGACGATAGCCAAATAGCGCTCCAAGGTCTTTCACTGTGTTAACTCTATCCAGAGGCACCCCATCAATACTATAGTATGTGTTGAATTTTAATTGCCCTTTAAAAAAGCTAATAGAACTACATTTACCAATGTTAAGAGCTAGCCCATTTACTCTCGACCACTCCACAAATCGGTCTAGGTCCGACTGTAAGGCATCCGAATCGGTTGTGGATTCAGTCATTTTAAATATTTTAAGATCGTCTGTTAATATCAAAAAATCAGAAAGTTGTATATAATTATAAACATCATTAACAAAAAGGTTTAACAATAAGGGAGGGCAGTGTGTACCTTGAGGCACTCCCGAAAAGCCACCAATTCTGACCCTGTACGTTCGCCGCTCCAAATAATTCTTGATCCATTGAACAAGATGTCGACTGAAACCCAAAGCCGAAATCTTAGCCAATAGTAGCTCGTCGTCGGACGCCTTGGAGAAAAAATGTAGATAGAATCCACTTGAACATTCCTCTCCAAGGCGCTCGGCACATGCTATTGATAGACAGCCAAATTGGTGACCGTAGATCTGCCCAAGACAAAACCGTGTTGGTAATCTAAGATTAATTTTCTACATAACGACGAAAGCTGCTCATACATGAGCACGTCAAATAATTTAGGAATACTGGATTGTATACAAACACTACGATAGTATTTAATAGATTCTTTATCAACGAATTTGTGGATTGGGACGAGGAAATCCTCTTTAAACGTATTCGGGAATTGACCAAACATTAATGAAATGTTAAATGCGTAGTGAGAGCATGAGACAAAGTGCAGACCCAACGCTTCAGCAGATAGTTCGGAATACCGTCAGTTCCCGAAGATAGTTTATTGGCAATTCGTTAATCTACTCGAAAAATTTCGGATACCGAAAATAATCGATAGTTTATGTAAACAGGAGGATTTGATATATAATCAGGTACAGGAGTATTCTGGTTAGCAAAAACAGTTGAGAAATATGCTGCGAAAGCATTAGCATCCAAAAACATTATAGATGGCAAACTAAATGTTGAACGATTTTGGTTTATAAATGACCAGAAATTGCGCGGATTGGTAATTATGTCAGCATCAACTCGCGCAAGATGTTGTGCATAACACAGAGTAGTAAGGTTTTTACATGTTGATCTTAATTCGGAGAAGTGTAAATAATAGTGGTATAAGCCTGATTCTTTCTATAATTTATGTACCCTCTTTCTATCAACAATTCCTTTTTTTTATTCTGTAGAGTACCACTTTAAAACATTGCTCGAAACAAAGCGTCTGCGAGCTACAAACAATTGAATGGCTCCGCCGAACAACGTTGCAAGTAAAAAAAACCTACTTTTTCAGAAAATAAAAAAAACTGTTCCATGAAAATAGGTTAAAATAAAAAAGTTTTATTATAAATCAAGTGATTTGGCGCACTGATGAGTCTCGATAGGATGAAAGTATTTGTATAACTACTATGTGTCTATAAAAACTTAAGGTAAATAATATAATTTATTATGCTTGCTTAAATAATATTGTTTATATATGTATCGAAACATTCCGTAGACAGACTAGTCTACATGTTGAGATATGTAATTTTATTAAATATTTGCTTCAATTAATTTAAAGTTAAATATTTTTATTCAGTTGCGAAAAAGCCAAAAAAGATTTTTGTTTGTCAATCTAAACGCAACAAATAATCTGAACACATTTAAAAATAACATTATAGATGGCTTCAAACTATCATTTTTTTCATATCTAGGTTACATGTCAAACAAACTGACAAATTTTAAAATTTTGAAATCGTAAAAACATATTTTTATCGTTATATATATCGCTAAAAACATATTTTTCACAAACTTAATGTATGAACTACATAAAAGATTGATTATACTATAATGCTCTATGACACAAAAATGAGTATTTCTAACTAAAAGTTAGAAGTAAATATTATATTATACATTATTAAACGTTTTTCAACGTAATTACAACTGCTAAACAAAGAGAGAACGGGAGTGTCGCCCGTTGGATGGAAATCCAGTATGCTGGGGATGCTACGTTGCCAAGTTTATTTTATATACGACCTATATAAATTATATAAAAACAAATTGTATATGTGGATCGGTACCAGCAGGAGCGCAAAGGCACTAGGTGGATTGATACCGGGTTAGCACCAGGTTAGGCGCCGTAGGCATCATCGTTAATGCCCTAAAAGACGAACAACAGCGCAGGGCACCACTGGCGAAAGTGTAACATTCGGCATCGGCCTAGGGGGCCGATGTCGAATGTTAGACTTCCGCCAGTGATGCACCCCCCTGTTGATTAGTGTTGACCGCACTAGGTAGATTGGTACCGGGTTAGCACCAGGTTAGGCGCCGTAGGCATTATCATTAAAGCCCTAATATAAAAGGCGAACGACAGCGAAGTGCATCACTGGCGGAAGTCTAACATTCAGCATCGGCCCAGGGGGGGCCAAATGCGTTACTGTGGAGAGACAAACATGAAAAATTTAAGCTCCATACAATAATGTAAGTTTGGCAACATTGTAAAATAACCTTTCTTCTAATTGTCATATTAAGGAATATAGCGCATTGGAATGCAGTGGAAATATCGAATTTCTTTTTGGTTTTTTTTTATAGAAAAAGTGGTTCATCCATTTCTTTATTTTCTTAAAACAGTTAAATGAAGGTAAACTTTCTGTTTTATATTCAAAAATTATTAAATTCCGTGGGTTTAATTGTTTACAAGACCCTGTAATTTTATTAAGTATTTGCTTCAATTAATTTAAAGTTAAATATTTTTATTCAGTTGCGAAAAGGCCAAAAAAGATTTTTGTTTGTCAATCATAAATGGTAGCAAAAAATTATTCAACCATCTGTCCTCAAATATCAGGTCGATTCCACTTCTGGTTAAGTTCAGAAAAGAAGTGAAAAAACTGCTATGTGCGAGAGCATACTATACTATGAAGGGGTTTTAAATTAAAAACTTTTAGATTGGGTCTATGTATCACGTATTATCAAATATACTCCATCTTTTTATTTACGTTTTGATCCTTGTAGAGCCTGAACATTTTAAAATATTTTTTTACTAAAATTTCATTTTAATAATTTTTATTTATGTTTTGGTCGCAAAGCCTAAAATATACTATTTTCTATCTTAATTGAACTTATTGCATTAGCTGATCTTTCGGTATGTTGTAACTGTATTTTATCTAGTTACTCAAATTTATATATATGTTATATATTTTTTTTTAGTCTTTTACTTTTAAGTCTTGTCTAGTATGTAAAATATAAGTAAAATATATAGGTTTTTTGTACTATTTTTATGCTATGCTTTTTAAGTTTACTATTGTAAAATCTTTTTTATTTCCCTTTAGCTTTGTGAGTGAATAATATTTCTGGACAATAAAGTATTTTGAGTTTAAGTTTATAACTTGCATTTTTTTTTAAAAGAGACACCTTATAAATACTTTTGATAGATAGGCCTCTTTTTCCCATTTCCAGTTATACCGGGTTTGAATTGGTTTAATACCTTTATGTTAGAAAATAAATGAGAAAATAAAGAAAATCTGCTCCATAAGACCTATGTGTGTCACTAAGAGTTTCTTTGTCTCTTCACCGCATTTCTCTTATGGTGGAGTTCTTCATTTTCTCGTTTAGTTTAAAGTTATTAAACCAAATCCATGTTAGTGGACTCATCTCAGTCAAAAGCTCAAAGACCGATTATTTATGAATCAATTTGAATGTGAGGAGACCACTAACATAGATTTATACAACTATTTGCAATGTTTTAATTCAAACAAAAGCAATGTTTGCGAGTATTTTAATAATAGGCAAACCAAATTTTTTAATCGTTATTTTATGTATTTTGTTGTGTGCTTTTTTAATTATATTTTTAGAGGCTAAATTCAGAAATAATTAAATTGATTAACGTTAAAAATTAATAGCTTTATGTTGGTTATAGACAAAAAAAAAGTTGCATTATCAAAATCATATTTGGCCGACTTAACTTCGGGCCTGCCCACCTTTAACGATTGTCTCGCCGTAGTAAAATGTTTTCGGTCATTTTGTGAGGGTTGTCTATTTTTGGCTTGTTTTACAACACCCAGAAAAAAAAGGCCGTAACGGGCTAATCACAATGACGTCCAATTTTTAAAACACAAAATTTTGGTTTTGTTAAACAAAACTAAAAAAGTCTCCTTAAAAAAGACCTAACCAAGATTAATCAAGGTAATTATTCTTTCATTTAAATTTTTTCATGTATTTTGAACCTCTTGACTTCCACTAACTGCCCCTTGAGAGTACTACTGATATCACGACATGACCTTTTCTTTCAAGCTATCCTCTCACCCGTCGTACTCATGTCTCATAGCGGCCATTTCGCTAATATTCTATGTAGAACTGGGCAGACGAACAGGATAGAATTCAGGAACAACTAGGTCTCACACGTTCACAGCGTCTGCTCCTCTTCTAGCGGGTTTCCACGTTGAGCGGTTGAGTCTCTCGCATCCCCCAAACCAAAACAGCCAAACTCAACACGTGGAACCACTTATCTTAAAAACATAAAGGTCTGCCTTCCATGAGGCTATTCGAAAGACTTCCAAGTTCTGAGACACTAGGTTATTTCTGGAAAGCACCGACTTTCTGACGGCACGACTTATTACGTTATAACTCGCAGATTTACATTTCAATGTTTTAATAACCATCTGTTGATGAGTATTCTGAAAAATCAGTTGATTGTTATTATATTTTAAACTAAAACTTTTTTAACTAAAGACATCTAAACAATAGCAAAATTTTCAATTACCCTTTTACATTATTTTTTATATGTTACATTACCTTACAGCTTATATAATGCATTTTTCAGATGTCTTTGATAAGCGTTTTCAATGTGAAGAATTAATAATTAATTATTATACTCGAGGGTATACTTATAAAGAAAACATTGCATTCAGAGGGCTTTTTGTGTGCCGGTTTCTGCTTGTCGTCTATCCCATTCTGTAACAAATAAACATAATAACTACTTGATGATGAGATTAAAAAGGTTGCTAGAATAACTTGACAAAAAAGGTTGTGCACGTGACGCCAGTAGTATGCTTGAGAAAGCCTCTTTGTGGGCCGGGTTCTACGTGTCCATCCAATTTTACAACAATAGTAAACATAATAGCCGCTGGATGATAAGAGTGCAATTTGCTAAAAACTTATCATAATCGGCCACTGCTATTTAACAAGACCGGTAAACTCTAATAGGTTACAATACGTGCGGGGTTCTGGGCAAGGGGAACGTGCGGTGCGGTAAAGGTAAGTGACGTAGTCGGGTGACCCCAGTTCGTATCAACATCCAGCGTTTACGTGTTATTTCGTAGTATTTTGTCGATTTAGAACGATTTTTATACGTAATTATTAAATAATTAAGTATAAATTCATTGAATTTTGATTTACTAACGACTAGGTAAGGTAACTTTTTTTATGATTAGATTATAAGTAAGATAGGACAATATTGTAACTTATTATTAACAGTTATATACTTGCTAGATTTTTTGTTGATGCAAATGTAATGATATAATACTTTGATTTGTTTCTAGATCTACATCTAGGCAAAAATTATGCCTGGAATGCGATGTACAGTTAGTTGGTGCCGTAATAGCAGAATAAATTCTAATAAATCTGGAAAATGGAATTTTGAGAACTATCGTGTTTCATAAAGAACAGCCAATTAAAAAGGGTCCTAAAATGACTGAAAAAATAGTAAATATAGTGAAAAAGAAAAACCCTATTATTGACGTAGAAGCTGCAAGATGCTTTTTACGTCAAAGGCTGTTTATTAGAATCAAATATTACGTGATACACAAATAAAACATGAAGTCTTCCTCCATACAGTTTAATTGGAATTAAATTTCTATTCATCATGTTTCTAAGATAGGTCTCATAATCTTCAGGAATATTTAATACATTATTTGTAACGACAAATATAATTAATATCACGTTTATTTTTTTTAATATACTTACCTGGAGATGAAGTTATCTTTATTCGAAACATGTTGGATAGAGATTTAACCCATTAAGGCCGGAATTATCAGATATCTTTTTTTAAGTATAATTTTTTGATTTTGGGGTCAAAGGAGGGTCAAATAAAAATATTCTGTTGAACAAAACAAAATTTTATTGTTTATATAAGAAAAAAAAGGTGTTACATATATGTAACGCTAGGACATTCAACTATCTATAAATGGAAATATTGTGATTTCAGTTTGTAATTGTGTGGAAAATGAAATTACACTCTAGGCATATGCCAACGTCACATTTCTAGCACATTGTTCTCATGCTAGAGCAATCTTCGCCTGCACAGCGATGTCTTTTTTGATTAGGAATATAAACTAACCCATGCCATCATAGCGGAGATCGTCAGAAATTCTGTTCATGGATAAGCTGTATTTTGACGTCGACGGTCTTCCTCCTTTTGGAATATTTTCATACCGCTTCAAATAAGTTTGTGCAATATTTCTTCTAAAGTCAAGTTGGGAGATTTGGCTTTCATTTGCTTTTCTGAATAAAATCCATGCATTACTTATAGATGCGTCAATCTTATTCTTATTCGATAAGTAGAGATATTTTCGTCCATAAAATCTGTACTTTCCATATGAGGATTATATTCTCCAATTAAATGGGGCCTTTTTACCTGCACATACTTTTTATCGGACTTACTATACCTCTTAACATATCCAACAAGCTCTATACCACGACAGGTAGATCCGACAGTGACAACGTTGTTGTCAGTCCATCTCAAAAAAAGTATGCCGTGATCTCTGTCAATTGCTGAAACAAAAGTTCCTTTTTCGTTTTTTTTTTGTAATGAATGGACAGCTTTTTAGCAGGTGATTTTCACGCAGAGTTCTTGTGACACCGTATCCTCTTTCACGCATATGATTTAGGCGGTTTATACTTGTAAATAGATTGTCGAGATAAAATTTATATGGGTATTTTGAATATGGTATTTCGTCTAACATTTTAACAAAAGGAGTTGTACCTTTTCCGAACAACTGCTCATATGTTTCATGAGAATTTGGATTTTTTCCTTGGTATAAATCACAATTTAATAAATAACCTTCGCTAGTATTTAAAGCCAAAACGAATGGGCTTTCCTTTTATGAACTGCTTGCATCCGTGCCTCCCATAGTATTTGATCATAGATCCGCCAAAATCTAAATGTTCAACAAGAACAAAATTTTTCAAAAAGTTTTCTTTCTAAATTTATATAATTTATCCAATGGATCAATGGTACAGTTGGCAATAAAACATCGTATTTCTGCAGCAGAAAATTTTAGGATCAGGTAAATTTTTAAACAAAGCATACTTTCTAGTCTTTTACAAGTAGTTCAATTATGGCCTCATCGATAAATTGCTTAAATATTTCAACACATGACATATCACGGTACTGGCTGTACGCGGGTTTAGGAAATTTATTTTTTTTAGAATCCACTAAATCTGCACCTTCTATCCATGCGATTTCATCAGGAAGATTCACAGGTCACAACAAATAATAATAACAAAAAAAGAGTCATACATAAAAGTTATGACAAAAACCTACATGAAGAAAATCTAATTTTTCCTAACTCTAGACCAGACAAAATACAATTTATTATGAACACTACAAATGAAGACTTAAACATTATAAAAGATATTATTTCATCCCGACAAAACCCAGATTTAGAAATGGATTTGGGGGATTCGGATGATGAAATATAATAAAATTTTACTTTTCCCTCAAGTGTATCACAAACCAAACTTATGTCCACATTCGATTTGAAAATCATTCAATGGAACATACGTAGCATTAATTCGAATAGAGATAATTTACTAGCATTAATTCATAGGGAGTCACCTGAAATAATATTATTAAATGAAACATGGTTGAAAATAAATCATAATTTTAATTTAGCAACCTATAACATAATCAGACAAGACCGAGCGGATGGTTATGGTGGGGTAGCAACATGCATAAAAAAGAAGATCATCTTCAAACATTTGAAAAGCTACAATTCTGAATCTATACAATACGTAGTGATCGTAATAGAAAATATATGTCTTATTAATATATATCAGCTCAGATAAAACATTACTCATAATCTTTTAGAAGAATTTGTGCAGGACGATAATATAAATAAAATTATCATGGGAGATTTTAATTCACATCATCTTCTTTGGGACAAGTCTCCCATAAACAGCGGGGGGAAAATAATTTCAGACTACATTATGAATAATGATATGGTTGTTATAAATGATGGCTCAGGTACACTAGTGCAGGGACCAAATATAAATTCAAGCTCACTTGACTTAACAATTGTAAGTAGTTCACTAGCCCATAATAGTAATTGGAGGGTCATACATGATTGCGCCAACAGCAACCATTATCCGACTTGCTTAGAGCTGAACTTTTCAAATAATTCCATCTTAAAAAATATATATACAAGCACTTATAAAACTAGAAACTTTAATAAAGCAAAATAGGAAATATATTAGATAGATTTAATTAATATTATGAATAGTGCAGTCGAAACTGCAATCCCTCTTAAGGAATGTGGTGTCATTAAAAAGGTCGGTAACCCCTGGTGGGAAAATGAATGTTCCGAGTGGATTAAAGAAAGAAAAAATTCTATTAACAACTTCAATAATTATCCTTCCCTGGAAAATTACATTAAAGTTAAAAAATGTATAGCAGTAACTAAAAAAAGGCTTAAAACTAAGAAAAAAGAAAAATTTAAATCTTTCTGTCAAACTCTGAATAGAGAATCAAATATTAGGTATGTTTGGAATAAGATAAAAAAATGTTCTAATAATAGTAATAAAACATTCAACCATAATATTTCAAATGATATTAAAACATAATCCTATATAAAATGTCAAGTATATATATTGATCCTGATTTTAATATGTTACAACCAGAGGAGGTTGGCGAAGTCCCGCCTTTCTCCATAAATGAACTCATTAATGCATTAAGAAACAAAAAATCTTCCGCTCCTGGGATGGATGATATAGCATATTCAATGTATACGTATTTACAATTAAGGGCAAAAATAATGTTACTTGATCAATTTAATAAATCTCTCTTTGAAGGACAAATACCAAATTCATGGAAAAAATATAACATTATTAATATCCTAAAACCAAATAAAAACTCCTCCCTGTCAAAAAGTTACAGACCTATAGCCTTATCCACATGTGCATGCAAAGTCCTTGAAATAATGATAAAGCACCGGTTGGAATGGTACCTAGAAAATAGAAACACTTTTCCACAAGAGCAGTCAGGATTTAGGAAGGGGAGGGGCATATATGATAATATTGCTTACCTTTCTAATTTCATATTTGGAGCTTTTGTTAATTCCAAGTCAGTTCTAGCAATATTTTTAGATATAAAATCTGCATATGACAATGTAAACATATATAAGTTATACAATAAATTACGAGATCTCAAAATCCCCATAAAATTAAATAATCTTATATATAGAATAATTTCAAAAAGATTGCTATATAGCAGAAAGTCAGATGGTACCTTTATTGGGCCATATTTGGAAACAAAAGACCTCCTCAGGGCTCCCTTTTAAGCACAATACTCTTTAATTTGTATACTTTAGATTTATTTGGATTGGACTTAGAGTCTGTTAAAATCATAGGTTATGCAGATGACATGGTCATCTTTACAAGGGGCTTAGACATCAATAGGATGACTGACAAAATGAATAGGGCCCTGGCTACAATAAATAAGGTTTTAATTAACAATAACCTCACTCTTTCTTTGGATAAATGTGAATCCATATGGTTCACTAAAGGTAATCGTAAAAATCAACCACCCCCTATTCAACTTGGAAATACAATCATTAACTATAAACGACAGGTTAAATATTTAGGACACATATTCCAGCAACACCTTAACTGGAATTTACACATTGGCCATATAAGTAATAAAGCAAAAAAATCATTAAATATTCTACGGGCAGTTTCCAGAGTTTGCTGGGGCGCAGATCCCGATACATTGTTAATATTTTTTGGGGCATTAATCAGATCACATTTGGATTTTGGGTCTACATTTTTAAAACCAGTTAATCAAAAATCTCTAAATAACCTGGAGGTAAAATTTTACGAAGGTCTAAGAATATCTATGGGTTGCATGAAGTCTACACCTAGGGCAGCACTCCTAGCAGAAGCCTCTGTATTGGATTTAGAATATAGGAGGAGGGTTTTAGCAAACAAATTTATTTCAAAACTTATACCGATAATGAATCATCCCGTTATAGAAATATTGCAGAAAATACGAAGAAAAATTATATCATCACCAACAATTAATAATTATAACAAAGTTCCTTACTTGTTGCAGCATTACACAACCTTCCTTATATAAATAAAATAAATAGGGGAACAAACTATCCATGCTATGAAATCAAATGTGACATTCTAAACAACCCTATAAAACCCTAGACCTAAAAATTAAAAAAAATGATAATAAGATAAAGCATCTCTTCTCCGCGTCAACAGATATAAAAAACACTGATACATTCATTTACACCGATGCCTCGAGGCAAGATAATAGATTGGGATATATATCCCAAAAATAAACTATAAATTCTCATCTAGACTCCCAGACTCTATAAGTATATGTAAGGCGGAAACTGTAGGCATTCATGAGGCAGTTAAAGTCGCTATAAAAAAACACCTAGAAAAGGTTATCATTTTCTCTGATTCTAAAAGCGCCATACAAAAAATTAACAACTTCAGCTGACCTTTTGACGGTTAGAACTAAGCGACTGATTGCCCTCGCCAATGAAAATAATTTTGACATTAGAATTGCTTGGATCCCAGGACATTCAGATATTCCTGGGAATACTGAGGTAGATATATTGGCTAAAATAGGTAAAGATCTAAATATCCCTAAAGACATGTTGTTAGATGCTGGTGAGGTCTTTAACATAATTAAAAAAAGTATATATAAAAATTATAAGAGTAACTGGGAAACATTAGTTCAAAACAAAAACTATCAATATTTTAAGATACAAAATACCTTTCCAACCAAAAAATGGTTTTTGACTTTTCCATTTAAAAATCGAAAAGATATTACATCAATAATAAGACTACGTACGGGCCATTGTCTAACTAAAGAACATTTATACAAATTAAAAATTAAGGATGATCCATACTGTGAATGTGGAGCTGTTGAAAACTTAAATCACATTTTTTTGGAATGCCCAATTAATTTTATTCCAAATCTTGACCTATATAAAGAATTTATGGCTATAAACTTCCCTACCCCTATAACAATATATTCTATTTTATCCAGACCAAATCAGAAGTCAATAAAGTTGATTATGTCATTTCTAAACATTAATAAAATACAATTATAAATTAGTGATGCTCAACGCTAGAATTTGAATAAATATTGATTTTTCTTTCCTGTAGAAACTCTCAACTTGTGAGTTCTATATGTCTGCCTTTTATACCTTTGTTGTGTTTGTCCTTACTAACTAGACCTGACCCTGTATAAAGTCTAAATATACCACACTGCACCCGAGTCAGCATCTTGAGGACAGAACCACGAGTTTGACGAGAGCCCTGGATACAACGTAATCGTGCTGGCGATTGCCTCGCAGCAAAGCCATTAAAACAAGCAAGCAAATATAACAGCTGTTTGTTATAATTCATATTGAAAACTGAATGTGGTTCAAACAAAATTAAAAGCATCGTTTACGCAATTAAAATTGGGGTTTTTCTTGGCCTTGGTTATCTCCAATTTCTCAAATAAGTCTAATTTTTTTGCTCTTATAACAGTGGTGTAATAATTTAACATTTTCAGGGATGGAGAAGTTGTGGTTTGAAGACAATATCACCTGTATTCACCAAAGAGGTTAAATTTACACCAGGTCTAATTTGACAGTTATAGGTTTAAGGTGATATTTTTAACAATTGAACAAATAATTTTTCTAAATAAGCGGAACAACTGGCGAACTAAGAGTTTTAAGTACCATGACAATTAGACCTGGTTTAACTTTTGAACCTTTCAGTGAATACGGGGGTAAATGATTAGCAAAAGAAGACTTGGTGTTGGAACCATCAATGTTTCTACACTGATGTTTCTAACACAAATATAAAATTGATGTTTCGAACACCAAGTTTTCTTTTTCTAATCATTTTCATTTATTATCTTCAAATCACAATTTCTCCAGTCCTGAAAATATTAAATTATTACACCAATGTGACAAGGGCAAAAAATTAGGAGATAACTAAAGCCAAGAAAAGCCTCATTTTTAATTCCGTTAACGATGTTTTTAATTAAGTTTTCAACAACATCGATTAATACAAATAGCTGTTAGATTGTCAACTTGTCCTTATGTCATAATTGTCTCTCTTCTTCTTCTTTTTAAGATTATCGACCTCAACTATATCACTGTATTCTGATATGTCAGTTCACGCCCTCTATAATGTTTTTCTGAACTGTTCTAGCCTTCGTTCTTGTCAATGGTGTCTACTTAATGTCTATTACGTTTTTAAATCTAACATTTTATTTTTATTTGGTGTTAGTAGGTATAAATGTTACTTTTATTATTTTCTTGTTTAAAATTAGTTTTTTTTAAGATCTGATGATGCCCGTTAGATGAAACATGTTACCTTAGACTTAGTCTAATCAAATATATTTCAGTCTTTGGTTTTAGTTTTGTTGATAACGTTTTGACATGTTTGTTTGATACAATTCCTAGACAGTTGGAATAAAAATATATGAGCTAAACAAGTTCTGTATATTTATATTACAAAAATAACCGACTGACCAAGTAGAAATCTTGGAAATTTTTAGAGAAATAAATTCTAAAAACAAAAATGCAACCGGTCTTGATTGTATGTCAATAAACATATTTGAAAACTTACCCATTACTACTTTAAGCTGCTTGATTAAATGTATAAATAATAATTTTCGAAGAGGATATTTTCCCGATTGCCTTAAGACAGGATTGGTAATGCCAGTACATAAACGAGGCGATAAGAATGTTCTTCAAACTTTCACCCAATATCACTATTACCTACACTCTCAAAAAAAAAAATAGAAAAAGTCGTAAAAAAGCGTGTCATTGCTCACTTAAACAAGTTTCATCTATTAAATGTAAATCAGTTTGGCTTTTAAAATTCCGAAAGTACCGGAGTTGCAATATTTTCTCTTTAGAAAAAACTATTCTGGTTTACACGATAATGATATAGTTGCTGCAGTTTTCTGCGATTGCTCTAAAGCTTTTTACTAAGTAAATCATGAAGTTCTCCTCAAAAGGTTACAGCGTTGTGGATTTTAGGGTAACTACTACAACTGGTTTAAACCAAATTTAACAAATCGGAATCAATTAGTTAGTTATATTGGAGAAGTTGAAGCCAATATTAATTATTCGTTACATTATTTTAGAGAATAGGCAGAAGCTGAAAATATTATCTCGTATTAATAAAGGCGGTAGTAATGTAAATATCCGAATGGCTTATTGCATGTCAGATCTTTATGAGCTTCCCGCTCTCCGACAAACTTCATCGGAGGTTTGGGCCATACGAACTAGCACAAGTCTCGAAACACCCCGTTATTTAATAATCGGATTTCAAAATAATGGAAAGCCGATAGATATAAAGAAGATGCAACAAAATTTACAACTGCAAAAATAAGTGACATCACAGTTTATATTAATTCAATAGTATTCCCTAATGAATGATGAAATTTGGATTTTTCAAAGAAAAGGTAAATACTCAAAAAATTCGTGGTTTCTTATTGACTGTTCACATCAGGCCGAAGCTGTAAAATCTTCAACCGTGGACGTCAAGATCGTCGATAATCGGCGATTCTGTTTTTAGTTATATGTTAAATGGTTCCGTATCAAACAAGCTTGTTTAGTCGTTTAAATATATTTAATACTCATACTTTATATTTAGATCATATATTAAAGGTAGAGTAAATCTTAATATATAAATTGTTATATAGGTTAAATTAAGTTTACTGTTAAGTCTCGAATATTTTAGAAACAAATTAAATAATAAAGTTTACTGTACCAATTATTTTATTATAATTGAATTATATTAGTAAGGCAAAATAACATACCTCTATGTAATAATTACATAGAAATTGATCTACCCGTCTCAAATAAAAGCCCGTCCAAATTTCCGATTACGGTTTCCGCGGTTTAAAAACAACGGATTAAATAGGGATGGCTGTTCAATACTGAAACTGATCCCTCGTAGACTTGATCCGAACAGAAATAGGTAAGCATAGGCGTCCAAAAGCGAAAGCCGTTAACTCAAGCCGATTCAAGCTCTTGAGCGACGCAGCGCGCCAGGTTATTAGAACCAGTGGCGGCTCGCGGGTGAAAAGCTAAGTGAAGTTCAAATGAAGCAAGAAAATAACGTAATTTTTTTACAGAATTTTTTTATATGTGGAAGGGGTAGAATATTTGTTTACGATTTACCTAAATTTTGTATATTAAATCAATTATCCTATCCTTCATAGCAGCAAATTTAATTAAATTTAAAAATTTAATTAAAATGGATGAGTTGCCCTAATCTCCTGCAGAAATTCCTTTTGAATTGAAATTTTGCCTAGTAAACTAAGTCTTTCTTTTCTTAAATAAGTTTTCACACGCTTGAGACAAGAAAAACTTCTTTCCACTGAAGCACTTGTCGACGGTATTGTCAAAATAAGGGAAAACACTTTATATGCTTTGGTTAAAATATTTTTATTTTCATTAATTTTTTTCACTTGTCCTTGCAGCGATATATTCCAATTACTGTCATTGGTAAAAATAAGACCAAGCTCATTTTCGTTGACTTTTTGAAAATATTTCCCCATATAACTGTAACAAATTTTCAAACGGGCCAGTGGGAAAATTTAAACTATATTCGGAAAATTTAGCAGATTCTGCCAAACATAAAAATGTAAGTTTTTCACAGTCTTCAAAGCTTAGTGTCATTTCCATTAAAATATGGTCCAATATTTTAAAAAAAGAGTTCTATACTTAGCCCTAATTTCTTCAGATGAAAGCTTTGCAAGCTCACGTTTGTAATGATTTATTTCTGTAATAGAATTTGCTTTATCATACATGGTATTAAAAAAATTTCTAATTTTTTTTGAAAAACGCAAATAGTATGTCCGTGATTGAAAAAATGTCATTAAACACTAATGCCAGAAACGTGAATTAAAAAAGCGTTCATCTCATCTAAAAATCCTCTCGCAAGCCGGGTTGATTTTTCATCAGGCGTCCTTTAATTCATTCCGGTCTTGAACAATCACATTTACTAACTTCGAATTTGAAGACTAACGAGTTTCTGTAATTTATACGCGTTGTAGATGTAAGAGCATACGTTCGTTTGGCTGAGTGATGAAAAAATGAGGGAACACCACTAAGACTTGCAAAAAAATTTGACATTTAGAAGTATTTTTAAACTTTGCTGCATCATAAGGTCAAAACGATGCGCAAGACAATGGACAAATAAAGCCTGAGGCGCTTTTTCTTTTTTTGAAGGCCATTTAAATGGCCAGACATCACACTTGCGCCATCGTAACATTGCCCTATTAATTATAGTAAAATTGTTCCAAAATTTGATCCAATAGAGAATATAAATTCTCCGACGTTCTATCGGAGCTGACATTAAAAAATCCTAAGAATCTCTCGACTACTGAACCTTATGAATTAACGTATCTTAAAATTATGGACCACTGGGAAGTTTGCGTAATATCAGTGGTGTCATCCACTTGCATAGAAAAAAACTGTGTGTTCGTTATTTCATTTTTTACATGTTCATTTAAATAATCAGAAATGCATTTCGTTTTGAATAGTTTTCGAGTCACCAATAAAAACATTTTTAATTTTTTCGTGATGATCTTCTAGTTCTTGGGAACTTCTCGATATTAATAAACCTAAAAGCTTTTTAAAATTCCACCTATTTATTGACTTGCTGCTCTCATCATGGCCGCGAAACACTAACTCTTGTTTTGCAAGATACAAAACTGCGTCAATTACCAAGCACATAAACAGTCTATTTACGTTTTCGTTAAAATGTATTTTATATAGTTTAGCATTTTCTTTTAAAGTGTCAGCTATAGTGCTTTGATTTTTTACAAATGTTTTTAGCATTAATTCACATTTTAAATGCTCCGCCGAGTCTTCATGTTTATGTAAAGACAACCATCCCAAACTGAACGACACGCGGGTGTAGTGTACTGCGTTAGCAATTCACCGAGTGCGTTGTATAGCGCTGGTTAACATTTTTCTTCCATGCGCTCAACGTCATCGCGTACGCGTTGTCATGGCAATATAATAGGAAAATCGTAAACTAAACATAGCACCTCAAAGAAAGTCGAAGCCGTTTGCGCCACTGTTACAGTTGTTATAATAAAGTTCGACTGAAAGTTTTAAAGACATGCCGCCAACGGTCAAGTAAAATATTTATTCGAGCTGTACAGTTTATTTTTTGCCAATTAGGTGAATAAATGAATGTAAAAACTTAAATTTTAAGAGATATATAATAAATATAGTTAGATGTTTGCTTGTTTATTTTTCCTGGTGAAGTAGCACTTCACCTAAATAGCCGCCACTGATTAGAACAAAATTAGTGCAGAGAGCCGAGCGCCTGAACGACCTGATTCGCGAATGTATTAGCCGTGAAATTTTCAGTCTCCACATATTTAAGAAGTTTATTTAACTCCAGGAATTAATTAAGGGATATTGATACCTATTTTATGTTTGTATTTGAACTTACGTAAAACAAAAACGAGTTATTCGACCTTTACAAGCTTTGATATTTCAAGTAGGTGTACGTTTCTACTTTTTTTTTGTAAATGAAGTTATTTGCAAAATTTACATGGGTATTATACAAGGTAAATTAAAATGTATAGATTTTTCCTGCTCTTTTCAAAGACGCCTATGATAATGTTTTGTATTTTTTTTATTTTTGCTTTTATTGCCTCCCATAATATATATATTTATTTCGTTTTTTTACTTCTAGCCTAATTTAAACAAAACATTAAAATTTTATGCTAGACTTACTTTCAGGAAACTCTGTATCAATAACATTTTTAAACCCTTTGTGATGATGTGTTCATAAAAAGTCTCTGTAAATGTAGTTTTAAATTGGGTTCTCTTTTTATAAAACTTAGATAAATTAGACTTAAAGAAAAAAAAAGAGTAAACGCATTTAATTAAATAAAAAAATGTATTTTTCTTATGATAGGTAATAAAAACACAAAATAGTAACGACACATTCATGCAAAGGTAAGGGCTAGCTAAAAAGGTTGAACAAACACCACGACTTTGTAAAATGCAAGGCTGACTTAAAATCTCTGTATAATGAACACGACAATTAGGCGAATAACATTGTTTACAAAAAAGACAAGTTGAAATATACACTTACTTGGAATAGCAAACTTTTAAAGATCGGATTACTTGTTCTATTCAACTTCAAATAAAATATCATATCCCTTAATTATTTCCTTGAGTTTAGATCCCGCGTTCTCCCGGCTTTGGAGAACGCTAGCGAGTCCTGCAGCGCGGCGACCTCCCATGCGGTACGTTTTGTGAGTCGGTATTCGTTGCGGACGCGGTACCGGAACTGATCCATGGACTAGATATTTACTTGCCATGGCTCAGGTAGGGACTGATCCCAAAAAATTTAAGGATCAGGCCATCCCTAGAATTAAACAACCACGTGTTACACTCTATTGATACACAAGTCAGATCAAACGTTGTCACACTTCAGTTGTTTTTTATTTTTTTACTAAAAAGCATGCACAGTCAGTACTCCATTGTTAGAATATTGCAGAGCGCACACAACACTTTTGATTTAGATAGCTTATGCCGCAAGTGTATTGAATCGGGTGACGACTTGAAGCCGGCGCCTATCATAATAGTATAATTTAACGGAAGTCATTTCACCAAGATCTAGGCTAGCTCCTAGGTCGGTTCAAGAACGACGTCGTTGTCATCGGCAAGAAGCCGAGCAGCCCACCCAGAGAGAATGAGATGTTCTAGCAAACGTCGCAGAGAGAGAGAGAGTCCTTCCCGGAGAACAGGGCGTATACAAGGAGCTGGTCCGGTCCTTGGGCCAGTAAGTTGTATACAGCCACCTCACATCTTCCTGCCCCAGGCAACAATCCGTACTTTGCAGGACGAAAAAATACTTCGAGTTAGAAATAGTAGTTAGATATCACTTTAGTAGAAAGTGTATCCAACGTAGGTTAAATTGCAATAAGCCTTAAGGTTTATTACAATGAAAATATACTGCTTTGGGTGCTTTTGGGGGACAACTTTTTAAAAGCTATTTAAAACTTAAATGAAATAAATATCTTGTACAATAGTATTTTAATAAAATATTTTTTAAATCTAGAATGACTTAACTAACACAGTTAACGTATACTTGACTATTAAATGAAACACAAATATCTTTTAAAGAGCTTCCAGTTGGAATTATTTTCTAGTAAATTAAGCTAGAAAATAATTCCTTAACGGGACTGCCAGGCGTGAACTAAGCTCGTTGTTGCACCCCATTCGGTTTTATAGGGAAAAAGGAAATTTCAAAATTACAAACGCATTATTTAAAAAAAATTCCTTTTCAAATTGCATGGAGAAAAAATCGGTAAATTGGCCAAGACAAATAACTGAAAATTATTTTACAAGTTCGAAAAATGGCCGCTAGGGGGCGTAACAGCAACACAAAAATGGAAATACCGATTTTCTCTTCAATTTTACCACTTCATTATTGAAAATAGAACAAAATGATAAATAGCAAAAAGTAGCATCATTGCCTGAAGAATACAGTGCTTATATTTTCCACAAACCTTAATTTGTAAAATTTTAGAGAAAATCGATAATTCCATTTTTGAGTTGCGACCATTTTTCCAACTTGAAAATACTTTCCAGTTATTTCTCTTGGTCGACTTACTCAAAGATATTTTTTCCCCACAACTGTATGATCAACGGTCACCGAGTTATGGCCGGAGACCATTCTTAATGGATCACCCTATATATATATATATATATATATATATATATATATATATATATATACAGGGTGAGTCAACCAAGTGGCACCCCCCATTTATTTCTTAAACTATTAGTATTAGCTGAAAAAATTAACGACAAAAGTGTTTCGAATTTCAGCAATATATATTTTTACGGTAACTGTTATTATACAGAGTCGGTCAAAAATGCTGGGCGTGGTCTAAATGCAATTTTTTAAATAAGAACTTACACTTTTTTATTTTATTTTCGGATTCTTCATAGAATTCTAGAAAAAACATTATATTGAAGTTATATAGCTAAATTTGATGGTTTATGAGATATTAATGTTTAAAAATTGTAAAAAAGACCTGTGAATCTTCACAACGTTATTTATTTATAACATGAATTATTTCGAAGTAATACGTAGTAATTCAAGCATACTAAAACTATAAAAAACCACCACTTAAAACTTACAATTTAAACTTAAAACAAGTTATACCGTTAAATTCACTGCAAATGTTCAAACGTATGCCCATTTTGTCGAATGCATATTTCCAACCTTCTCTCAATATTTTCAAGGACGCCTTGAAGAGTTTGTGGCGTAATTTTAACAAATGCATTCCTTATTCGATCCTTCATATCTTCTTGGTCAATCGGAGGAACTTTGTAGATCTTCTCATTGACATATCCCCATAGGAAAAAATCGCATGGTGTGAGATCGGGCGATCTTGCTGGCCACTGAATTTGACCTTCTATCCACCTATTGGGATATAACTGGTCCAAATACTGACGAACATTGAGTGAAAAATGAGGCGGAGCACCATCTTGCTGATACCACATGTTTTGACGTTCTCGGATAGAAACATCTTCTAAAAGAATTGGAAGATGATTCACTAAAAAATTTAGGTACATTTCTCCATTTAAAACACCGTCAAAAAATGAGGTCCAATAATTCGGTTTCCGAGAATCCCACCCCAGACATTAAGAGACCATAATACTCTTTGATTGTCAATTGTTCTCATCCAATGGGGATTTGTGGTACTATAATAGTGCATATTATGCCTATTAACTACACCATTGCTCTTAAACGAAGCCTCGTCGGTGAACAAAACATTTTTTAAAAATAACGCATCTTCATTAATATGCATCTGAAGGATCCTGCAAAAGTGTACCCTATTTTCGAAATAATCATCATAAAATTCTTGCGTCAAAGATAAATGGTAGGGATGGTATTTGTGTTTTCGAGATGTTCTGGAAACGGTACTTTGACTTCTAATTCACTGGCCAAGGTTCGTGAACTTACCTGAGGATTTTCTTCCAAACTTAACAAAACCGTTAATTCATTGTCTTCGTTTATTATGAATTCTTTTTTTCTCTTTTTAGGATAAGCAACACTTCCTGTTTGTCTAAACCGATGTAGAGTTTTTTTTAGAACTTCACGGCTTGGATGTCTTCTACCTTGGTATAGACGTTTAGCAGTTTTTATCTTACACTGACATTCACCAATTAGTAAAATCATGTCACTTAATTCGTTGATGGGGAACTTTTGATTAAACGCCAAAAAAATGTATACTTTCAAATGTAAAATTTTTAATACTGACAAAACCTCAAATGACATTTGCATCAACTGGTGTTTTTCCTACAAAAGTACAAGTAACGTCGCCCAAGAAACTAAACAATAAAATAACAAATCTTATGTTATGCCGCAGGTATAATTTACAATTTTTAAAAATTAATATCTCATAAACCGTTAAATTTAGCTATATCACTTCAATATAATTAATTAATTATAAGAGTCGGAAAATGAATAAAAAATGTAAGTTCTTATTTAAAAAAATTGTATTTAGACCACGCCCAGCATTTTTGACCGACCCTGTATAATAACAGTTACCGAAAAAATTTAAAAAAGCTCATATGTTCTTATTCGATTCTCATTTGTTTTCAACTTACAGCATAAATTAGAATATAAACAAGATCTAACAAATTAACGTTTCAATCATTAGATTTCATCATATTAAATGTTCAAAAATGCCCCCATTGAGCTCTAAACATTTTCGGATTCGTCTACGTAGGGCACCTGTTGCTCTTCTAATTGCCTCATGCCTTTCTTTAATTTCATCTGCAATATTTCTGATACGCTGAATAAGTGCTTCTCGAGTGTCCACTCTCACTTTGTACACTTCATTTTTTAACCAGCCCCATAAACAGAAATCGAGTGGAGTGAGGTCAGGAGATCTTGGAGGCCAAATAATAGGACCACCGCGACCAATCCAACGCCTTGGAAACCTCCCGTCTAAGTGTTGCCTGACTTGATGTGCGAAATGTGCTGGAGCTCCATCATGCTGGAAGTACATTTGCCTTCTGATGTTTAGGGGAACATCCTCCAGTAGTCCTTGTAATTCATTTTCGAGAAATTCACAAAAGTAGTCCCCTGTGAGGCGATTTTCCAAAATAAAAGGCCCAATGACATAACTATCTATCATACCACACCATACGTTTACCGAGAACCTATCTTGAAAGTTGCTCTCGACTGTTGCATGCGGATTTTCCTCTGACCAGACATGTGCAATTGCGACTATTATTAATTTCACGAGTAAATGTTGCATTTCCGTGAAAAGTATGCGCGATATAAGATGACGATTATTGTCTATCCACCAATAAAAACATTTTTAATTTTTTGGCAAAATCTTCTGGCTGTAGGTGCTGGATTTTTTGTAAGTGGTAAGGATACAAACCTTGCTCGTGGAGCGTATTTATCACTCTTTTTTGTGGAATGTCCAACTGAGCAGCCATTCTGCGTGAACTGATGGTTGCATCTTCTTCTTCTAGGTCCAGAATATTTTCTACTTCTTCTAAAGTTTGTTGAGTAGCTCTTTCAGAAGTTGTGTTGGCACTGGGAAGTGTTCCGCTTTCGCATAGTTTGTTGAAAACTCTCATAAATACTTTCTTATCAGGATGACGTTGAAATGGGAATCGTTGACGGTATTCTTCAGCAGCAGCTGTAGCATTCCCATTGCAAAAACCATAAACAAGTATCATATTCGCATACTCTAAGTGTGAGTAAAAATTCGGCATTTTGGAATATGTTCACGCGCCTCGAATTCAAAAATGACACTGACTCGAATTCAAAAATGACACTGACAGGTATAGTACCAGTAAATGGAACATTAACTTATTTTGATTTCTAAGCACCCTATAATTATTATGTGTATTTATGGAATTATGCTTGAAATCTTATTTTTATGAAAATCGAATAAGAACATATGAGTTTTTTTAAATCAGTATCTTTCATAGAACACACTCCTGGAGTTTCCAACAAAATGCTCCCGACTCACCCTGTATATATATATATATATATATATATATATATATATATATATATATATATATGTATATATATATATATATATATATATATATATATATATATATATATAAAGTAGGTATTATCGACCGTATATAAATTATAAAAAGGTTTTGGTTTCGGGTCTAGCGGTCAGTGGATAATAAAAAAAACTCTTTTTTCCTTAAGTGCTCAATATTTCGCCAATGTTTATTAGCTTCATCAGGAGCAGCTACAAGATTAACAGAAAACAAAATTAAAATATTAAGTTAGCGTTAAAATTTATATAAAACAAAAAAAAAACAAAACAAGAAACATTAGGTACTTTTTAAAATTACTTACAAGAAAGTAGAGTCAAACACTGTAAAATTTGAACATTGTCACGTTCGCAACAGCACAAACAATGTAGCGTTATCAACAAATAACCATAGCTCGATAAATCGGAATGCAAGAAAAAATGCACAATAAATCCTTATCAGTGTAAACTATCTTAGGTGCTAATAATTATTTCTACGAGGAGTATGTACAGTATGGAATTAAAAAGGATCACATTAAATTTAACAGATTACAATAAATATTACTTAACTGATTTGTGTCTAATTTATAATTTATACATCTATTATTCCTATTAATATGAAACATTTCCAGAAACAATCTTTTTTTATAGTTGGATGCAATTTCCAAAATTTTTACATTTGCAAAATCAAAATTATGGCCAGTTTTTTTATTATGTTCAGCTAACGCACAGGAGTTTTTTCCTAAACGGCAATCACTCTTGTGGCCAGTGATTCTTTGTCGAAGCCATTGTGAAGTTTGGCCAATATACTGTCCATCACATTCCAAACACGATAACTCGTACACTACATTACTATTAAACAACAAAGGTGTTTTATCTTTGACTCTAGAAAACAGATTAAAATTTTTTATTGTGTTGTATTTCACTACCTTAATCTCTGGAAAGGATTTAAATAATTTTGAAATGTTGTTAGTAAGGCCAGTAATAAAGGGCAGTTTTCTATATTTAAGGGTAATGGGTTGATTTTCTTCCGTGGGACCATCGAATGAATTTGAGTTGTAAATTAATTTTCTTAAAATGTGTGCAGGATAACCGTATATTTAAGAACATCTGTAACAATTTCTTTAAGTTTTTTTGTAAAAATGAATCATCGGAAATATGTGTTACCCTATTTTTCATCGCTATTACTGTATTGTATTTTTGATTTTTTGGATGGTTAGAAAAATAATTTAGAAACCTACCTGATGCCGTAGGTTTCTGATACCAATCCAAAATAATTACGTTATTGGGGTTTCTAATTACTTTAGTGTCCAAGAAAGGCACACTACGTTGGGATTCTTTTTCTATGGTAAACTGAATATTATCGTGAAAATCATTAAAATATTGTAGGGTTAGATCTGCACTATCATAGGGAACTGCACAAATTACATCGTCTACGTATTTATATATAAAAGGCATACGAAAAGGTAATTTAGGGATAACACTGCCAAACAAGTTATCTAGAACAATTGTTGCAAGAATCGGGCTAATCGGTGAGCCCATAGGAGTACCAAAAATTTGTTTATAAAACGAATTGTTAAAACTAAAGTACGTATTGTTAAAAATAAATTTAATTAATGTTATGAAATTATTTTTCGAAAGGGTGGTGAATTGCTTAATTGTGTTCCATTTTGTGTTTAATATATCAATTACTAGGTTAACAGGAATATTCGTAAACAGAGACACAACATCTAAAGAGATTAATACATAATTATTTGGCAATTGAAGGTTTCCTACGGAATTAACAAACGTAAGGGTATCTTTAATGTTATAGTCGGTTTCATCTGCCAAAGCATTCGTTAAAATGTCTGCTAAAAATTTGGATATACAATAGGTAGTGGAATTAATGGAACTAATTATTGGACGAAAAGGAACATTTGCCTTGTGTATTTTAGGTAAACAATATAGTTTATGGGAAGATGAATTATATATTATAAGTTGTTTATATTCTTGATCAGTAATCTCTTTTTTAGTTTTTATGTTTTTTATTAATTCATTATATGTATTTTGTACAGATGTTGTTGGGTCTTTATTTAATTTTGTATAGGTGGAAACGTCTTGTAACATTGTTTCAGTTTTATTGATGTATTCAAGTTTGTCAATCGCGACGGTGCATCCACCCTTATCAGACTGCAATATGTAAAGGTCCGGATGAGATTTTAAAAATATTTTAGATTTATTATACAATACATTTAATTGATTTGGTTTTTCTTTGTGTGAGTTTTGCAAAAAATTGGTAACTATGTTGGTAGCCCGTGCCCTTAGCAAATCCTTAGATTCTTTGGGAACATCATCTATGATGCTCTCAAGGTCGGCCATAAAAACGTTTGACTTAAAGTCTTTATCTGAGCACGGAACTCCAAATTTTGGTCCCAAAGAAAGAAAGTCTGATATATCGCGTGGGATATCTACAGATGATATGTTATCAAACCACTTGTTGTTGTCAATAAACAAACGATTATGTGAAAAGCTTCTTTCTTTTAACTTATTAAATTTTTTTATGTTATTATGTTTTACTTTTTTAAATTTGTTATTAAAAGTTCGTTTCAATCTGTTTTCAAATTCATATACGATCTGATGCGGTAAGATATCCAATAAATTGGATTTTATTTGTGTTGTTTTTTTAATATTTCCAGAAATGTTATCACATGTTATTCTGATCTCTAACGACAACGTCTTTTTACAATTTCTAGAGATAAAATTATCTACTCTATTATTTACAAAATTATTACCTATAACCAACAAATTATGAACATTCCTTATACCATCATGAATGTGCCTTGGCTCAATGTTGGAACTCCTACATCGTAACAAAAAAATTCGTCTGTTGATATTATTTGCAAGTTTGGTGTTTAAACCTGCCCATTGCCCATACTGTACATACTCCTCGTAGAAATAATTATTAGCACCTAAGATAGTTTACACTGATAAGGATTTATTGTGCATTTTTTCTTGCATTCCGATTTATCGAGCTATGGTTATTTGTTGATAACGCTACATTGTTTGTGCTGTTGCGAACGTGACAATGTTCAAATTTTACAGAGTTTGACTCTACTTTCTTGTAAGTAATTTTAAAAAGTACCTAATGTTTCTTGTTTTGTTTTTTTTTTGTTTTATATAAATTTTAACGATAACTTAATATTTTAATTTTGTTTTCTGTTAATCTTGTAGCTGCTCCTGATGAAGCTAATAAACATTGGCGAAATATTGAGCATTTAAGGAAAAAAGAGTTTTTTTCTTATCCACTGACCGCTAGACCCGAAACCAAAACATTTTTATATATATATATATATATATATATATATATATATATATATATTTACACAAAATTATTAAGTGGCTAAGTTTCTTCCGGTAGGTATCACCTCGCATTCGCAAAACCATGAGCTTCGTCTCCTTCAGGGCAGTTTGATTCTCATGCTGCGGAACTCTCTTTTTAATTTAAGAGATTAAGAAGCATGAGACTTCTTTGATATTCGTCAGAAAAGTTGTCCAACTAAAGCGGTGTTGGAGATTGAGGTGCTGACTCTGCTGCTGGATGTGCCAGTTCAGTTACTACTACGTGGTTGTGATTCGACGGCGAGGAGGATCTCGGCTCAGTGGATGACAGACACCGACTGGACCTCTCCCTTTTAGCGTCGGCGGAATTTCCTTTACTACTTTAACATCTTCAGTTTCGAACCCTTTCTGCCTTTTGCTGTAGGGATTTTTATGTCCTGCAACACCTTAACCTTTCATCAGGTTTTCTTGTTGTTGTTATTGTGGCTGCCGTTGTTACTGTTGTTGCTACAACTGAAGATGCTGTTAGACCAGTAATGTCGATTCTTTGCAGGAACTGGTCGAAGACTGCGGCCATTTCAAAATCGCCCGCCGTTGCCGATTCGATATTAAACTCGGCACCCCTCGTTAAGACCTCAACAATCTCCTACAGCTTACCACTGGGAGTGATGCCATTTTAATTAAGAAAACTTAAAATTAGATTATATAATTAAGAATAATTTAATGTTTTTTTTTTCATTCTCAATTTTATTCTATCCGATATAGAAATATACCTTTGTGGGAAATTGAATTCCCTAAAAATGTATTTGTGTCTCTTTATTCACCTTTGTCTATGGTCAGGGTTTTCAACCTAAACAAGTAAGACAAATCAGCCGAAACACCTTGTTAAAGCTTTGTTGTGGATTCCTTTTGCGCAAACTAATATCTGTAACTATCTGCATGATTTCATATGACCTTTCATAGATTTTGTGTACATTGTTTGATAACTACACTTATCACAGCAGTGTACCTTATTGGTTAAAGCACTCATCAGATGGTCATCATCAGAATGTCGAGCCACTATGTGCCGGTCTAAACTTTGTTTACCTTTAAACTTCTTATTACATGGAACGCACTCGAAAGGCTTTTGGTCACAATGCACACGTAAATGTCGAGTTAATATATTTTTTTGAATGCTTTGGTATCCACAAATGTTACATTTAAACTTGTACTTGTCCAGGCCAGTTTTGTGTATTAGTAGATGCTTTTTAAAATCATCGAGCCGTACTGTTTTATAGGAACATTTGGGACAGTTGTGCACTTTACATTTGATAAGATCTTGCCACGCTTCATATTGATCTGAATGTTTGCCCACGTAATGCCCATTCAAATGATCCTTTCGATTAAAAGATTTCTGACACAAAATGCACATCATACTGCACGACAGGTTTGCTGTAGTGTGCCTCGCCAAACTGCGTAACAGTTCCGGCGTATTGTGACCCGTATGACTCTTCAAGTGACGTCGTAAGTTATTCTTATGAACAGTCTGATATGGACAAGAAACACAGCAATATGTAGGTGCGTTTGTCTTATCGTGCGTGTAAAGGTGTCTCAGCAAACTATCCTTTCTATTACTTTTATAATCACATTGCTCACACGCGTACTCTGTTCTTCCTTCCCTAGCGGTACTCTCGTCACCCGACCTAAAAAATTATATATCGTCGGTATAAAATAAATAAATAAATAACTTATTAACGGATAACATCATTATAATAAATAAAATACAATCTGTACAGTGCAGAATTTTGTTAAAAATGTTTCCCCATTTGTCTTAAATCTGCCAAGTGACATAATAAAAATATCGATTTTATTGGGTAACTAATTTGCTAGCCTAGTAAACCTACTACACATTCCATAATTAGTTCTATGATAATCTAAATGAAGAGCTGATAGTAACCAAACCGTTGCCTACAAGAACTAAGAATTTAGCGACCAAACTGGGCAGGCATACTCTAGTAGAGAACGTACAATTGCACAATACAATACAAAATACAATTGCCCCACCGAAAAGGTCGCACCCCTATTTGTGACTCTCCTGGTATATTTTGGGAAAAACGCCAATTTTGACTTCTAGGAGACATCTTTTTTACTGTATCTGTATAATACAAAGAATATATTAAGTCACACTTTAGATTTTTAAATGGTAACAAATTTTATTTTATTTTTTTATTCATATTTTAATCAAATTGTGTATAATAAGGTTTATCTATCTTCAACAGTTTTGAAGCTATCTGTGTTTGTAATAGTAATAATTAAAACTGGTTAATAATAATATTTATTTACAATATCATAAATATTATACACAGAAACATATACTGTGATAATAATAAGACTAATATCACTTCTTTTTCTAACCAATATTACCTGTCCGGAGTAAACAAACACCAAACCTACAGGAGTAAAAGTGATGTGCGTAGGCTGGTGTATTACGATTTAACATTATTTTAAGATAACAACTAATAATAAACTTAAAACAAAATTAAATACATACCAAATAACAATAATAATTAAGTCTTAAAAAACTATATGCATAAAGTATTAAACAAAACAGACAAATAGATCATCATCGTCTTCAAACAATGTAGGTTTAAAAACGATGTTCTCTGTAAAACAGAGATCTTACTGTATTAGTCAACTTGATATAATTTAAAGTGAGGCAGTTATAATCAGGTAGATAGTTTTTGTGCCCTATTTGGAGATCGTCCCAGGTTTCAGTGGTGAAAAAAATAGCAGTATCATCGGCAAAATTTACAAAATGTCTTTCAATATTTATTTTCAACAGATTGTTAACTTAGATTGTGAATAATATCTGCCCCAGGATATTGGCCTGAGGGACGCCACGTTGAATTAGCGAATCGTTTATGTTTACAAACTGAATGCGATTTTCTAGATAGCTTTTAAAAAGTTCAAGTGATTTCCCCCCACGCCGATCATCTCTAATGCTTCCAACAACAGTGTATGGCCTACCGTATCAAAAGCCTTAGAGAGAGCAAGGAAAACGCAGAGGCTAGTTTTCTATTGTCCATTGCAATGTAGACTCTATTTATCAAATCACTTATTGCATCGTATGCTTTTAGCTTCTTGAAATCCGTACTGTTTTTCATCTATAAACGAATATTTTTTAAGTACTTTGTTAGTCGGTCTTTTACTATATTTTCGAAAACTTTTGTAATTGATGTAACTAGTGAGATGTGCCTGTAGTTTGTTTGTTTTTTACGATCACCACGAGATCTTGAACTCTCGAGGCAAAACACCACTCCCAATGCAACTGTTTATTATATGTGCAACTTGCTAGGATAGAACGAATTTAATCCAGGGGCTTTTTTTCTTTTTAAATGAGAAATTATATTTTCGATTTTGACTTACAAGTACCATTTAAAAAGAGTGAATGTATCTGTTTTTTCTTTCACTATTGTTTCTGGAGGTTGTATTTTTTCTGCTAACTTATTTCCTATTTTACTAAAATAGTTGTTAAAACACCTGCAATTTCTTTTTCAATAGTTATTAAGGAAGCGTGGGGCTTTGAGAAATATGTACTTTTAATTAATTTCGACAAAGTATCTTACGCTTTTTGGCATAGTCATTGATAAAAACAAAATATACTGTTTAGTGTCTTACTGACGAAAGTCTCTTTTTTAATTTTTCTTAAACTTAATTAAATAAACTAATATAATAATCTAATTCTAGTTAAACTTAATTAACAACAATTTAAAATATTTTATTTTGTACTTTTTATTTTTAAAATACCTTTAAAAAATTACTGGTAATGTACTGGACTCGTCAAAATAAACCAAATGAGTTCAAAAACGACGGGGATACTAGCTGGTACCATTGGTACTGTTAGGTACTACATTATGTACTTGTCAAAACTAAGCAAATACGCTAGATAGATTTACTAGCCGGTACCATTTGTTGCTGATCTGATCAGCTCGATGGTACCAAAGATTTTGTTGTCATCCGAATTATATACTTCTTATAATAATTATTCCACTTCCTAGAGTTTAGATACATAGTTAGTTACATACAAGTGAAGCTAATAAAAGCGTATTGAAAATGTTTGTTTAAGAAGTAAATTTTGTTAGGAAATGGACGGTAAAATAAAAGATATTTGAATTTTAATTTCGAAATATTTAATTTTCTTTTGTCTAAGACTTAGCCTGTATGTAAATTGCGGTGAATTGCATAATAAATAGATCACCTTATTTTTATAAAATGTAGTCTTCATCAATCAGAATATCTTAGTTTTGATGTTACATTGCACACTGGTCGAATTATGCAAAAACGTGCTATAAATTAATTAAGTTAGTCTTTTTATGTTAAAAAAATATTTTATTGTGTAATTAACCTAAAGCAACTGTTTAAATATTTTACACTTATTTTTAAATTTTATTTTTATACAGGGTGACAAATAAAAAAACTTTATGTGACTTTTAAACGTTACCTTTAATTGTAAAACACTAAACATTAAATAAATGTATCTATGAACTATTGTTGGGACAATCTTAAATTAAACAATAAAAAAAGTTACTAAATTAACCAAAATCTTTGGCAACAATTATACAGGGTGTCAATTTGAAACCTTTCAATCCGAATATTTCTGAAAGTACAAAACTTAGAAAAACACAATTACTAAATGCACCATTATTATGGTTCAATATTTTAAATACTATATTCAATACAGGGTCAAACATAAAGTATAATCATAATAAATAAAACTGTGTTTTTATAAGGTCGCATATGGATCACATACTTCGCAAACAAAATATGGTAATTCTAGTTCCCCTACCTTAATATAACATTTGTACCAAATTGTGTTTTCATATTTTATTTTTACTTTTAGAAATATTTACATTAAACGTTTTTAAAATGGCATCCTGTATCTAAAATTAAAAGCCTAACTAAAGTTCTTCATCTGAAGAGCTAACTTCATGTAAATTTAAAACATTTTCGTCAACTGTTGGCGAAATTAGTAAAGCTACAGCTTCAGGCAGAAGACTTTTTTTTGATTTAGTAGGTGTTTTGCGTAAACTAGAAATGACAGGGTCGGAGGAGACAAAGAGACGACTAAATATATCTTGTAAATTATCTTTTCTAGAGGTTTTTCTAGAAAAACTTAAACGATAATTTTTAATATCTTTATTCCTCGCCTCCTGTGCCTCCTCCGACAATTGTCCTATAGGAATTTCAAATGCGTCTATTGTCTCTGCTCCGTGCATTAACACCCTGTGTACAGAAGTTGGTAAAGGGTACCAAGAGTACAACCTAGTAAAGAGTCTTGCAGTTTCAATTGCGTACATTGAAATTTCGGTAAATCTATATAAAACCCAGATGATAGGGTTTGTAATATGATATGAAATCTGTGCACAAGGTTTTTATCGATTTTACAAATTTCAGCAACAACGCTCGCATTTTCAAAAAATTTGCGAGCGGTGTTGCCGTCATTTGAAGAACCAAAACCTGGCTTGGGCTTGTCCACTATTAGTCCTAATTGTGAATGAAATTCTTCTTGAATACGTTTTTTTGAGTTTTGGACTATTTGCTTATCAAGAGCACTTCGAGCTTGCCACTTTTGAATATCGATTTTGTAAGCCAAATGCAGCAATGACTCAAAAAAACGTATCCAAGCATGCAAGGTGGATAAACCGTATTTTAAATAAGCATTATTAATAACGGGTCTCTGGAGAATAGCATCAATATTATTGAATTGTTTGGAGGATGCCTCACATATAAAACATCTTTGGGTGGAATTATTTTCAGTTAAAGCATTTCCCACCTTACTATCAATCATTGTGAGGTACAAGTTGAATGATACACTGATGTGAATATTATTTTCGGGAAAAAAGAACTGAAAAGGAACTAGGTTATTTATTTGTTCATCCATATTTTTTTTTCGGTCAGTGTTAGTTCTTTGGTTTCCCGAGCGAATTGAATTTTCAGAGGTCGACAATATCTTGTTGACGAAGTCCTGCAATTTTGCCATATTATTACGTCAGATCTGGCACTAAGAGTGAGTTTTATTGGCACTAAAAGATACTGCAGTCTGACAATGACATATCTTGAAACCGTTGCTTATATTCTGCTTGTCCAGATGACCCATCAAACCCCCACTTGCATGTTAAAGTCAAGTTTAGAATATTGTTTTTATTAACCAAAGTTTTAAGTATATCCTGTTGTACATCTATAAGCCTCTTAGTTGTATGATTTAGTAATGATTGAAGTGGAACTTCTGCTACACTTTCGGATACACAAATATTTTCGGGGTAACACTTTTTCTTGGCTTCAAGTACCTTATCATAAGAGGGGTACATAAAACAATTATTATCCTCCGCCTGCTTTTTCAACAATTTGTATTGATATTTAGTAAATTTGCCCTCTATGATAAGTGATACTGCCTTATCTAGACTAAGCTTCATATAAGTATTTTTTTGGTTTAACAGGGAACTGGAATATTCTTTGGCCTTTGATGGCTGTGCATAAATGGATTTAAGTACATTAGATGCCTCTAATTCATGTTCTTTTCGGTATCCCATTTGACCTGCATAAACTAACTCTTGTGTAGAAAATTTTTCTCGCAATTTTGACGTTTTTAATCGTTTGGTTGTCTCAGAACAAGCTTCAAAATTAAGTAATTTTCGACCTTTGCCAATAGCACTATTCTTTTTAAATTCAACTTTTGTTTTTATCCATTCTTTGTTGTTGTCCAAAAATCTTTGTTTTGTTCTATTTGCAGAAATCCACTTATTTTTAAATTTGTAATAAAATGTATTTAAAACAGTTTTTGCTTCAGGTAATAAGGTACTATAACCAGTGAGGGTCAATATTTTTGTTTGAAGTCGACAAAACTTGGTGTCTAGATTTTTTTCCGGAAAATTTATCATAAATTCAAATAACTCTTTGTAGCTTAGCAATAATACTGGACTACCTGGGCCATTGTCTAAAAGCAATACAAAAATCTAAAAACAGTGCCACGATATATTGGCAGTTATAGCTTCAGAATCTCAGAATCTTCAGAATCTCTAAGGTTCTGTAGATTCAAAACGGTTTTTCACAGCGGCAACTGAATTTCACTTTATATACTATCTTAGTTCTTTATGGGCTCTTTAATGGTACTTACTTTAAAATTATAAAACAATGTAAAATTCTATAAGTAACTTTTAAAAATTTTAAAATGAGAGTAATTTAAAAGCTTATAAAAAGCGAAGATAGCAAAGGGAAATCCGTTTTGCACTGTAAAAACCCGTTTTGAACCTACAGAACCTTAGAGAGTCAAAATAGCAAAATTCAGACTGCCATATTGGAAAAACAGTTGAAGAGATAGAGATAGGGTATCTTAAATTAAATAAAAACATATGCTTCCTATTTAAAATTTAAAAACTCGGTAGCTTAGGGAAAAAACCGTTAATGTGGCAACGTCGCCTATGTCACTATTGGATTCAGCTTAATTTAAAACCCCTGTATGCAAAATTTGATAAATTTAAGTCTAATAATTCCTGAGATATAATAGCCGTCTCGCAACTTTTGACTAACCCTGTATGTATGAACATAGCAAATTAAATAAAAACTCTTAAAAATACTTCTAGTGTATAATTAATATCCGAATGGAAACAACTATATCTCAAAATTGGATTAAAAAATCAAAAAAAGAAAAGTTAGGGTCTTAAAAGTTAACCAATAAGGTGTAAAACATACTTTTTTAATTTTTAGATATTTTTTAATCGGGTATTTTGGGGTAACGTTTTATAAAACATATCATACAAGAAGACATTATAGAGTACCAAAAAAAATATCACTAGCTGGAAATACGTGGAAATTATTACCAAAATGCTTTTTGAATTTTAGCATTTAAGTCAAATTTAAAACGAACTGACATCAAATCTTTCATAATGTCGTATTTCTGTCAAATAAAAACTTTTCAAAACTTATGATAAGTATTTGATGAGAACATACCTGGGTGGCCTTCCTCCATATTATGTCTTATTACTTTTCCTCAAAATCCAGTAACTACGGACATCTAAACTTAAGGCATGAAACGGTTTTGTATAAAAACGCAATATAAACATAAAAAATGCCGCCACTTTGACGTTTAATAATTTAATGAAAACGCCATGATGCTTTGACAGAATCATGGCAATTTGATCAATAGTAAGTTAGAAAGCCTACTACGCGTTTTACGTTAAAAAAATAAAAAACGAAAATTTCAATAAATAGCGTGTTTTTGCAAAATTCGACCAGTGTGCATTGGTGCGATCAATATGTCTTCAAACAAAAGAAAGATTTTGAGTGTTCATGAAAAAGTTGAAATAATCCAGTACGCGTAAAAAACAAACTTAGTGTCAGAGTATTAGCCGAAAAATTCTGTGTAGGAAAATCTCAAATTAGTGATATCTTGAGAAACAAGAGCGATCTTAACAAGCGATTCGCCGAGACCGGGAACATGAAAGAGAAAAAGAAATTTCCGAAAACTGAGGGTGCTGCCATAGATCAAATTGTCTACGACTGGTTTCGTAAAGTACGCTCCAAAAACATTCCAATATCCGATACAATAATAAAAGAAAAGGCACAAGAAATTGCGAAGAATCTAGAAGTTGATGGTTTTAAAGGATCAAATGGATGGTTGGAGAAGTTCTGTCAACGTCATAATATCTCTTTCAAATCTATCTGTGGCGAAGGAGCGGCTGTAAACTTCATTCCGGTAACTGATTATCGGACGAAATTATGTGCTATTACCAAAAACTACGCACCGAGAGACACATTTATAATGCCGATGAAACGGGACTCTTTTTCCGCGCCTTGCCGAATAAAACGTTTTCTTTTAAAAGCCAAACATGTGCTGGCGGGAAAACGTCCAAGGAGAGACTCACTGTTTTATTTTGCTCCGCTATGAATGGAGAAAAAGAAAATGCACTGGTGATTGGAAAAAGTAAAAAACCCCTTTGTTTTAAAGGATCAAGCGTGGAAAAATTGCCACTTAAATGGTATTATAACAAGAAAGCACAAGGGATATAATGTCGGATTGGTTGACGAAATTTGACCGAAAAATGCAAATGAAAAACCGAAATGTACTTTTATTTTTGGATAATGCTGCATCTCAACCAAAACTAGAGTTAAAAAATGTTAAAATAATTTTTTTACCGCCAAACACGACATCACATTGCCAGCCATGGGACCAGGACGTTGACTACGATAGTGAAGATGATGTGCCATTATCGGAATTATGTAGAAACATCAATGTATTCTCTTCTGACTTAACTTCATATTCAGAAATTGATGAAAGTTTATTCACGTAAAATCCTAACATAAGTGTACGTGAGTGCATCAGTGAATTTCAAAATAGTGAGAACGGTCAGATTTCATCCGACAGTGATGATGAATAAATTATTTCTTCCAATATTAAGAACATTAAGGAAGCATATAAAATGTTAAGGGATATTGAAAACTTTTATCTGCTATCTGGAGATTCTGTTTTAGGGGAAAAAATCTCAGAAGTTGCGTCTAAAATGGAATCTCAAATTATTAAAATTTTTAAGAAAAATTACATTGGTATTTAATTTGTTCACTCCCCACAACGGACACCTCTATACAACGGACAGTTTCTGTGGCACGGCTACTGTCCGTTGTTGAGAGGTTTCACTGTATATATATATATATATATATATATATATATATATATATATATAATCTTTAAAGCCAATTGCTGTTACAAGCATTGGGATATTCACTGATTTGGCCCGTGCTTTTGATACTGTGGATCACCGGGTTCTACTGCACAAACTTGGAAATATGGGAATTAGAGGGATTGCTTACAATCTTTTTGAATCATACTTACAAGCTAGTACGCAAAAAGTTAAAATAAATGGTGATCTAAGTAAGGAGTGTGTTGTAGATATAGGTGTTCCGCAGGGTACTGTGCTGGGGCCCATTCTTTTCTCTCTTTAAGTGAATGGTTTGTTTTTGGTCCTAATGAAAATAGTAAATGTGTGTGCTATGCTCTCTATTCTTTACATGGGAAAGTTAACTTCTGACACAAGCTCGGAGCCAACACGTCTCCCATAGGACCGGAACCTACACTAGGAATCTCAAGACAGCAAGTCAAGGCGGCCCTAAATGACTGGGCCTTTTAGACCATGAGTAATGGAGTGGCATATGTATAACAAAGGAAGGCAGACAAAACAGTTCGTTGTGGGACCTGATAAGGTCAAAACGGCCTGGCTGCTTACTAGAAATAGGCAGATCATTGGCTCCCTCATAGAGGTGCTTATCGGCTACTGTCGTTTGAGAGACACCTGGCACTGCTAGGCATAGAGGATGACTCCACCTGTAATCCTTGTGGTGAGGAGGAGGAAACTCCGCTGCACTGTCTGTGTAGGTGCGAAGCTAGGACCAGACTGCGGCAAGACAAGACATATTGGAAGGACATCCTAAACTTGATAAATAGGTCTGGTAGGTTTAAGGAAGATATGGAGGTGGTATGAAGGGTTGGGGTGAGAACTTGGGGTAAACCGCAAGGGTCAAATTTGGCCTACCGGCATGGCTTCGGCCTCCCGTCAACTACTACTAACTTTTGACACCATAAAAATTCTTCAAATAATTCCAACACATTAAAATTGAAAAGTTGAATAGAAACGACTGGGAACCGACAAAAATCGATGTATGAATGATATATTAAGTACACACAGTACATTTTACGTAGAAAAAATATTTTACGTATTGTAAATAAGGGTTAGACAAGAAAAAACAGATTTTTAAAAGTTAATTTTTATTTAGTAATGAATAACAAAGCATTATACCTATATAACAGTTTACACTCTAGGATGTGCCTAAGCATACGCAGAGGCTTTTCAAACAATTTAAGAATATAAAAACTATTATACAAAATTATTAAGCGATATTGCCAAACATAGCTGTATAGTAAAAGTTTACGCGTGAATTACATTTTACATTTTTGTAAATAACTATTTTTTTAAAGCCTGTATTAATTAATAATTCTAATATTCCTGTTTTTTTCAATGGGACAATTGATCAACAACTTTGACGTCTTTTGCCATTTTAACAAAAAAAATCAGTCAGGTTAAATTAAAATAACAATTTACAACTCAGCAACAATAAAACACGAAACACGGAAAAATCGTCCTGAATACACTATTGGTAAACTAGACCGCGCTAAGATTATTTGGAGGAGTCTAGGGGGGCCGCAGTGATATGCTTTTGCGAAGCTTGGGGCATAAAGATACTTAGGTCGGTGGTAGCATACTCGTATTTCGACGCGCCGCTATGTGTTCGAATCTCTGTTCGTGCAGATGACGAGTTCTTTTAGGATTGGTTAGATTTGCTGTAAGAAAAGCACGTCAACACAATTCCGAGTCTATATTAAAACAATAATTTTTTTAATTATTTTTTTTTAACAAAACCTATATTGTTAGGTGGATCTGTCCCATTAGGCGTTAGGTTAGCCTTAGGTTTATTAAAGCTATAAAATCACTCCTCAAATAAACAAAACAAAAGAAGCTCGCAAGCGATATCATTGCGGTACCCCTAGACTCTTGCAGATTATTTACCTCGAGAAAAGACGTGAGTGTCGCAGCTAGTCTTATGTGGGCTGTGGTACCACAAAAGATTATTTATTCTCAACGTGTTACATATCAGATTTTTTTTAATGGAAGCGCTATAGATCTTCTGTACCCGTTTAAAATCAATTTCATACATGTTAATAGAAATCAAGTAGAAAATATATTTAATAAGCGATAAAATATTTGTGTGGCTAAGAAAACTGAAAACTAGAGCGATTCTTAATGTTGACTGGTTTTGAAATGTACACTTTCGTCACTCACAATAATTTTAAAAATATATTTGAAATTATGTCTAAATAGTATCTCTCTCTAAAATTCATTTAACTTTTTTCTTGACAGACAAATTGACAATCTTTGTTTTATCTGATAGTAATTTATTCCTTTCCTTTGTGTGAAATGTGTTAAAAGGCAGTATACTTTGTATTTAAGTGCTATGCGGGTAACATATACCCGCAGCCCCGATTGAAGGACACAAAAACTTGAATCCCACAGGGAGCCAGTCAATCACAGCACAGATTCTCCGAAGTGCATCTTATTGGTTCTTTGTTTATTTCCGCGGAATAAAAACAATTTTGTTGAATGTTCAGTGTGAGCTTTCTGGCTCAGTGGTAGCATTTTCGAGTTTGGAGGCAACGCATGTGTGTTCCAAACCCCCTTCAGGCGGATGACTTATAATTAATAAAAATGCCGATTAGGTTAGGTGAAATTGGTTAAGCTTGCTGTAAAAAAAGTGTGCGATAGCGCACCAACACAATTTCGGGTCTATATATAAAAACACTTTGTTTAACAAAATCTATACTGTTACCAGTAGCGTGTAGTGTCTTTTGAAAGAGGGTAGAGATAATACATTACTATGTGCTTAAAATTACTTACCCCTTAAAAGTGCTTCTGTCTTGCATTAGTATGTCTATAAAGGGTAAACCTAACTTACAGTCACTTAAAACCGCTCTCAAAAACTAACATTTTTTTCCCAAAAAAAGGGCATTGGTCCTTTGTAAAAAATCGGTTTAATAATACGGATTTTTTAGTCATGTAACACTGATAGTTAAATTCTTTAAACATGTGTTTTTCAAAGAGGTGCAACTTATTGTTAAACAAAAAATCGTTTCGTCATTACTATCCAATCTAGCAGTTCGATTATGTTTTGCAAAAAATTATAAATTCGGTATCTATTAGATGCTGGCTATACCATTGACCACTTTTTTCTACAATTTCTGCAGAAATTATTTCTTTTTCGTACAAATACTTTACTCCTTGATCAAGCATGATGTTTGGTTTTAAGCACGTTACATATTTAATAAACTTATATTTAAGACAACAACGTTCTATTAACTTCTTTATCTGAGTTATCAAAAATGTCTGACATTCCGACAAAAAGTAAGTTTGTCATTTTCAGAAACATTAAGGTATTTTAATGCTTTTTAGTGGCAAAACCAACATCAATCTTATTAGATGGTAAAAGAATTTTTTTATTATCAAAATTTAATTTTAAAATTTCTTGTATTTAATTCGTTTAGTATTCGTAACACATCATAATACAAAAAAGAAACCATAGGTTTATCGCTCTGATTTTTTTTAATTGTTCTACAATGGCGGCAATGTGAAAAAAAATTGAACTTGAAGTTGAAGTAACTGAAACATATGATGGAAGCTTGGTGGTTTCATCTTCTATTCAAATTTTAAGGGGATATAAAATGTCCAAAGCCCTTCACAGACTCAAACATTTTCTACCTATCTAAATTTATAGAAGAATTTGTCACAATTTGCAACATAATATGCTCCCACTAGAAAGTAACACTACTTAACCCGATTTTCTAGTCGTCCGAGTTACTCTCATTCTGAATGGCGTCGACAGGCAAGTCTGAATATGCGGGAGATATTAAATTAATTAATTTTAAATTATAGTTAAAATTATATATATTATATATATATATATATATATATATATATATATATATATATATATATATATATATATATATATATATATATATATAATTATAGTTATATAAACGCGACGAAATAATTGTGGGTAAATACAATCAAGTAACGCTGATTAATTTTATTATTTTTCCAGGTTTATTATAAAATGCCCTGACTTTTCCCTGATTTTCAGTTCGATTTCTGAATTACCAGACTTTTCTAGGTCACTAAGAACCCTGTTGTCGCACCCGTAGAAAAGCACTGCTTTTGGTTCCCATAAGGTTTTTAACGGAGATCGAATTTTGCCGGCCTATTGGCGCTTATGGGATGCTTTTATGGAGGATTAATTTTAGGTGATTCGACACTTTTTTTAAATTTTGATGATGGTGTATTTTATAATAAATTTATGAAAAAAATGCCATATTTTAAAATAATTAAGAAAATTCTGACAAAAGAAAAATAGATTATCCAACTATTTTCGATGGGTAGGCAAGACTTTTCTGCCTTTGTTGTATGCACGACACTGACTGTTATGTGATTCTGCCCCATTTGCCCAATGGGGTTAAATCAGATTTGTCAAAACCATATCATACCTCAAATCATCGAGTCCGATTTAAAATACGAGCGCACTCCAAAGTGGTGTGATTGGCGGGTTGTGAAGGAAGACAGGGTTTGTTTCTCCACCTCTTTCTTACACATTTTATAGGTCGCTTTTAAAGATACTGGTATCAAACTTGTTATATTTATAATCAGGAAAAAGAGACCCATGTATTAAAATAATATTATATCGGGTGTCTCATTTAAAATAACAAGTTGTTGCTCATTGGTTAACTTTCCAATCATCTGTTGTTTTTTTGTAAATCCTAATAACTCCTAACTTTTGAATTTAAAGTCTTTTGGTAGCTCATATAATGTCTACCTTTTAAAATATAACACACTATACAAATGGCGGGACTTTTTTCTTTAAGCCCCGAGCTTTCGAGCCCGCTCTGGGATCCCTAAATATTTAATGCTAAAGCCTCATAAGTACTAGACCAGGCCCTTTCTTTTGTGAATTTTTTGATGCGTCCTCATAGACATTGTATACTTGGTCTTAAACAAACAATCCTCGCAGTAGAACCATTCAACTCGATCGACACTTTCATGTTGTATGACGTGAGTTCTCAAGGAAGATTTACGGGTAGTTTTGTAAGGACACAAAAAACAGAAGTACCAGTTATTGGAAGTGTTTTCATGTTGCAGCTGATGTCCCTTGCTGCCATTTAGTTCTATAGGAGCACTGGGAACATTTATACCAAACAATTTCATTTGGCTTTTTATGTCCGATCGAATGCTGCTTAAGAGTATCCTTTCTAACTGATTTAAAAGGACATTCTGGGCATTCATACCATATAATTTCATCTGGCTTTTTATGTATAATCGAATGCTTGTGGAGGTTACTTATTTGAGTTGATTTGTAAAGACACTCTTGACATTCATACCATACAATTTCATCTGGCTTTTTATGTTTGATCGAATGCCTTTTGAGGCAACACTTGTAAGTTGATTTGTAAGGACACTTCGAACATTCAAACCATACAATTTTGTCTCTCTTTTTATGTTTGATGGAATGCGGTTTAAGTTTATTCTTATGAGCTGATTTCTAAGGACAATCTGGAATTTATACCGCACAATTTCATTTGGATTTTTATGTCCGATCAAATGCGTTTTGAGGATACTCTTATGAGCTGATTTGAAAGGACACTCTAGGCCTTTGTACCATACAACTTCATTGGGCTTTTTATGAACGTTTTGAGGTTTTTCATACTAGCTGATTGGTAAGGACACTCTGGACATTCATACCATACAATTTGATCTTGCTTTTTATGTTTGATGAAATGCCCTTTGAGGTAACGCTTCTGAGATGATTTGTAAGGACAATCTGGACATTTATACCATACAATTTCAGCTGGCTTTTTATGTCTTATTAAATGCTCTTTGAGGTTACCTTTATGAGCTGATTTGTAAGGACAATTTAGACATTTATACCATACAATTTGATCTTGCTTTTTATGTTTGATGAAATGCCCTTTGAGGTAACGCTTCTGAGATGATTTGTAAGGACAATCTGGACATTTATACCATACAATTTCAGCTGGCTTTTTATGTCTTATTAAATGCTCTTTGAGTTTACCCTTATGAGCTTATTTGTAAGGACAATCTAGACATTTATACCTTACAATTTCTTTCGGCTTATGTCTGATTGAATGCTGTTTTAAGTAATTCTTATTAGCTGACTTGAAAAGACAACTTAAACATTCATACCATACAATTTCATCTGGCTTTTTATGTTTGGTCGAATGCTGTTTGATGTTATCCTTGGGTGCTGATTTGAAAAGACTCTCCGGACATTCATGCAGCTTAATTTTATTTTTCAATTTGTGCATCATTTTGGTGGTGAAGATTATTCACATAATTCTGCTAAAGACAACATACTAGGGCAAAATGACATACTTAGTGCTAGTGCAGTGTTTCATACAGCCTCTAGTGGTGCTGAAGTCACACATACCACTTAAAACTATCCTGTCTCCAGTAATTTGTTGTAAAGCAGATGTTAAAGCATGCAAGTTAGAAATAATGAATAAATAAATGAATTTTTATTGGTCATTGAAGTAGAATAGAAACGACTGGGAACGGACAGTACATTTTACACAGGACGGCTAACTTATAACAAACTATTTTGAGGTGTGTGAAATTGGCCATTCTTAGGCCTTACTATGTGTGTTTTTATATTAGTATTGTAAATAAGGGTTACACAAATAAAAATAGATTTTTAAAAAAGAATTTTTATTTAGTAATGAATAACAAAGCTTTATACCTATACAACAGTTTACACTCTAGGATGTGCCTAAACATACACAGAGCCTTTTCAAACAATTTAAAAATATAAAAACTGTGATCAAAAAATGTTTTACGTTTAGTATACATACTTATACAAAATTATTAAGCTATATTGCCAATCATAGCTGTATAGTAAAAGTTTACGCGTGAATTACATTTTACATTTTTAAATCAATATTTTTTTACAAGTCTATACTATTCCAGTTTTCTTCAGTGGGAAATCGGACAAAGCTATACGAGCAATTATTATAATTATTGGTACAACTAATTGCTCAATAACTTTGACGTCATTTGCCCATTTTAACACAAAAAAAAATCAGTCAAGTTAAATTAAAATAACAATTTACAACTGAGCAACAATAGAACACGAAACACGGAAAATTCGTCTTCGTCTACGGGTAAACTATACTGCGCCGAGATTATTTCTAATTATCTGCTAAGCTCACTTCATTTAGCTGCTTTCCGGGCGGGCAGATTCTTTGGAGGAGTCTAGGGGATCGCAGTGATATGCTTTTGCGAAGCTTGGCGCATAAAATACTTAGGTCGGTGATAGCATACTCGTATTTCGATGCGCCGCATTTCCGTTCGTGCGGATGATGAATTCTTTTAGGATTGGTTAGATTTGCTGTAAAAAAAGCAGGCAAAACACAATTCCGAGCCTATATTAAAACAAGGATTTTTTTAATAAAACCTATATTGTTAGGTGGATCTGTCCCGTTAGGCGTTAGGTTAGCCCAGGTTCGTCGATAAAACCATTATTAAAGCTATAAAATCACTCCTCAAATAAACAAAACAAAAACAAACGAAGATCGTAGGCGATATCACTGCGGTGCCCCTTGACTCTTGCGGATTATTTACCTCGAGATCTTTTCAGCTAGTCTTATGTGGACTGTGGTACAACCACAAAAGATTGTTTATTTCTCAACGTGTTACATACCAGATTTTTTTTGTAATTTTCTTGAATGAAAACTCTTTAATACCTCTATAGATCTTCTGTATCCGTTTAAAAATAGTTTCATACATGTTAATAGAAATCAAGTAGAAAATATATTTAATAAGCGATAAAATATTTGTGTGGCTAAGAAAACTGAAAACTAGAGCGATTTTTAACGTTGACTGGTTTTGAAATGTACACTTTCGTCAGTTCCGTATGAAGTATACAAAAACTTGAATCCCATAGGGAGCCCGTCAATCACAATTGCTTGTTGTTTATTTCCGCGAAGTAAAAACAAGTTTTGTTGGATGTTCAGTGTAAGCTTCCTGGCTCAGTGGTAGCACTTTTGGCTTTGGAGGCAACGCATGTGTGTTCATATCCCTGATCAGGCGGATGACTTATAATTAATAAAAATGCGGATTGGGTTAGGTTGAGATTTGTTAACCTTGCTGTAAAAAACAACACTCTCGGGTCTATATATAAAAACAAGGATTTTGTTTAACAAAATCTATACTGTTAGCAGCGTGCAGTGCCTTTTGCAACAGGGTAGAAATAATACATTACTATGTTCTTAAAATTACTTACCCCTTAAAACTGTTTCGGTCTTGCATCAGAATGTCTATAAACTTAAAACCGCTCTCAAAAGAAATGCATTAGTTCTTTGTAAAAAAATCGTATTTTTTTGAGTTATGTAACACTGTTGCTAAATTCTTTAAACATGTGTTTCGCAAAGAGGTGCAATTTATTGTTATTCAATTTTGCTAACTTTAATAATTAAGGGAATACACGACACATTATGTTATCTTCACAAAATTTAAGCATTTGGTATTAACTAAGTTTAGAATATTAGGAGGAAAAATTAAATTAATGTTTCTTAGGACATTTTTATAACTTCTTTAAGGACATAACAGGGCGAGAAAGAAAGACTAAACTCATCAAATATTGTTATAATAACCCATATTGTGACTCGGAAGCATGCCGATTCAGTGGCGTAACTGCAATGGTGCGAGTGGTGCGGTGGCGCCAGGGCCCGGCGGCCCGGTTAAAGTCTAGAGAAAAAACTGTCGTATTAGAACTACCGATAGAACTAAAAACTACGGATTTGTAAAAGCGCGCATTTAAGTAAGTAAATTACATTTACAAAACTACGCGACTTTTATCGATAGGCGTCAAAAACCGTGTCACCGTGTGTATAGACCTTAACTCGCACGAAAGAGACAATCGGCCATATAGTACGACATAATTACTCAAGCATTGTTTTAATGTTTTTTAAATTTCATATAATACTTTTTTAGGATAAGTAACAAGATTTTTGCAAAAAAAAAATGTAAACAAGATGCCGACATTAAAATGGCTTCAGTTTTTACTAAAAAATTACACCCGTATTCACTAAAGAGGTTTAAAGTTAGACCAGGTCTAACTAGCCAGATGTAGGTTTAAGATGACATTTTTAACAATTGAACAACTAATTTTTCTAAATGTCACAATTACAAAATGACAGTGACATAAACGAAACATAACTGGCGAACTAAGAGTTTTAAGTACCATGGCAACTAGACCTAGTCTATCTCTTAAATCTTTTTAGTGAATACGGGGGTTAATGTTTTTGTGGAACTTAAAAACACAATTGATGTCAAAATGCATGAATCATTGCTTTAAACTTATTATTAACTAATAGCTTTATAAAGCATACAAAATTAAGATGTACATTTTTTAGGTTCAGTTAGATATTGCAATATTGATAGGTAAGGTATACAAGTTGTTTTGTCAAATATTGCTTTATTTAGTTATGTAGAATTGTAAGTACAAAATATCAGAGTTTCTATTCTATTCATTACATAAACAATAAAAGAACTGTTAGACTAAACATTATGGACCAGGTAATGTTTTATCAAAGCCCACTACGTATGCACCCGCAACCAACCACCCCTTAATTTTTTTGATATTGGTAATAAAACGTTTAAATAAAAATTACTTAGGTATACTTTTCGTGATAAATAAATTGTTTTTGTTATTTGCCATATACAATGAAGTCGATATTTTTTAGATATTGCACTTAATATATTTTTATACTTATTTTATATTTTATATATTAAAAATAGCTATTACTGGCACTGCCCTAGCAGCTTCGGAGATATCTTCGTTTAAGATTTATTTTTGTAAAGGTAGAAAAGTCGTTAAAATTTACCTAATTGATTAGTTTTTTATTTGAAATTTTCATTTTCAATATTAAAAGAATTAAAAGGAATGTGGTTTTATAAAATTATGTCTTAGTTATTTACCGAATTTCAAAAGTGTTATATCATTTTGCTTATAAATAATGTGGCATTATAAATGTTAATTTAGTTTTATCACGATGTGGCATGTAAAACTTCTACAGAGGGATCAAATATTCATATTTTTAAAAGATGACAGATGTAATACAAGGTTCCTAAATTTTGTACCTTAGTCTTAGCAAAATGTTTACCGTTATTATACTCGGACGATTTTTTACAAAGCTCTGGTCATATAAAAACCGTGCAATTTTTTTTTGGTGCAGTCAATAGTAATTAAGGAGCCATACTTAAAGTTATATAAATGTCGAATGGACACCTATGAGCAGCTAATTTTTTGGTTTTTGGTTAAAAGGGATCCTTCTTCAAATTTTTTATATAAAAATTAAATCAAACATCGACAAGCTTTTTTTTTTGCATGCTCTACAAGTTAAAAAAGTACATAAATATAGTAATACCTAAAAAGACCCCAAATTTCTGAGATAAGGGTATTAATATTTAAAAATTTTTGATACTGTAAAAAAGTTTGATTATAAACAGTATTTATGTAAGAAATTAGAAAAACATTTGCTATGTTTAGTATCATACTTTCTGTTTTGAAAATGATGTATAGAAACATATTAATTTCAGATTTAAAATATTTACTAACTTTAAGGCCTCCCCTCCGAAAACTATAATTACATTTTTGTTTCTCAATTGCATTTTTCTATCAGTAACACTATCTTAAATATAGATTGCTAGAATATGTTAAGAATATTGCAAAATTACATTTGGGACTTATGTCGTGCTAGACTGCTGATTTAACACACTGTGCGGCGGAGAGCTTTACGTCGCACTGTGGTCAAAAACTATAATTTGGCATTCCAAAAATGATTTTTTTTCATGAGCCTAATATGCTTAAAAATACTTGGGTTATATTTAGAAATAACATTTAAATAAAAAATTAATAAACATTTTGCATCTTCCCTATTATCTTGTTCTTCACAAGTCCGCGAACATCTAGGAAGGCTGAGACGCCTATTGTTTCAGCGCCATAGTTCAATTTTAGCTGTCACGAAAAATGTTTACGTCAGATGCCAAAAGTGTTTATATGTTGTTTTAAAAATGGTTCACATTGCTCAAGGTATGCACTTTAGTAGCATATATATTAAATTTTTTATATATTTTAAGTTATTATTATTATCTGCTCTTTAATTCCGCTTGTACGGTTTTATCGGAAAAAAACATGATATGCAAAATTTAGTATAGAAGTACTTTTTTAGCACATCTTAGCACACATTTATATTAGGATAATTATGTTCAGTAGAGTTTTGGCTTTTGACATAGCTATTTTATTGTACACTTTGGCTTACAATTCTTAGAAAAAATGCTTTTTTTTAGGTAGATGTGCGCGTTTCATCCGACTGGTATTATTTAATGTTTTACGAGTAAAAACTCCATTTCGTCCTATGGAGGAAAAATCAGAAAAATTCTTGTTTGGACACGTTATTAACATTATTAGAATTGGGAATGCGACTACCCAAGATGATGGCGAGCCTAAAAAGGCCATCCATACTTTTTGTATGGCCTTATGGAGGAAGTGGAATGAAAGTCACAGATTTTTGTCCAGATTTATTCAGAAAATACTGAATGGCTTAAGGAAGACCTTATTACATCAGGTACCATTGACTGTACATCTAGTGACTCAGGATTGGTTTGTCGCTGGCGGCCAAAAGTGTTATTTGCTGAAGCAAGCCAGCACACAAAGCGAAGAAGAGTGCAAGAAATTGTTAACTCAATAAGGAAAGAAGAGTTATGCTTGGCGGCACAAATGAAGCTTACTCTTGCGGAAATAGAGACGCCGCCACTGTTGTACGGAAAATTACCTATTCACCGAAGAGTGCAACACGATTTAAAAACGCAGAACAAAAGAAAATATTTGTAATTTCTAGTTATTCGGCGGAAGAACCTTTAGCACTATTCATGGGATTAAAACCGACTCGCAGACAATATAAAGTCTAAGGGAGTCTGCAAAAAAGAAATGTTATCCGACGACCAATATTATTACGACAGAAACATCAGTTGAAGTACCACTACAACCTCTATTGGACCACACGGTTTCTCAAATTGCCGAAACACAAAATGAAGTACTATTGTCTTTTCATAACGATGAATCTATTGTAAATTTACATATGTTTTATAAATGGGGTGCAGAAGGAAGCGGAAGTCAGAGCAATTATAATCAACATATTGAGTAACAAAATTTAAATCAATCGCAAAATGATTCCAGTATTTTAACCATATCCATAGTTCCCTTACAAATGTATTACCAAAACAAAAATTCGAAATTAGTCTTATGACAAAACCCACGTACTTCTTCAACGCCTTTCTGTCGGCCTATAAGAATTCAGTTTATAAAAGAGACTAATGAGGTAATTAAAAAGAATTTTTCTTACGTTGACAATCAAATTTCTACACTTTTACCTACAAAACTTAGTTTAAATGAAAAAAATTCCTTATTTACCACCACTTGTTAAATACCATGGTAGATGGCAAAGTTTGCAACGCTTTGTAAAGCTGGCCCCTCAGATTTTAATAAACTAGATGAAGTAACATTACGCACTTCTGATCCTACTTGTCTTGACTTCGGAATATTTTCCTTGCACGCCTACATTAGATCGTTTGAATGTTTATTACATATAGTGTATAGACAAGATTGTAAAATGTGGCAAGCTCGTGGGGAACAAAACAAAAACTTATTCATTGCAGCAAAAGAAAACAACACATAATCACAACTATTCGCATTGAAATGGATCTTTTGGTTAATTCAATAAATATACATGCAATTATATGAATGGTTCCCAATGCCTGCCACAGTTCATAAAATACTCTTACACGGAAAAAAAATAATCGATAGTTTTTTACTTCCGATTGGACAACTGGGGGAAGATGCACAAGAATCGAGGCACAAAGATATTAAATTTTATAGAGAACATAATACTCGTAAGATGTCGCGAAAAATAACGACTGTAGATTTAATAAGTATTTTGCTAGTTCCTTCTTATCCGTTAATCTTCTCTTTGCGTGTTTTAACCCTTAGACAAAATGGTGCAATAAATAAGGATGTTCTTTTAGTGTTAGATTCTCCAGAAGTTCCATCAGAGGAAGCACTGTCTGATTAACTCCTAAATATTGTTATTTTTGGTTGCTATATTATAATATTATTTAATAATCTAATTAATTTTAGCTTAAAAACATATTTTTAAACATTTTTACCTCTAAATAATAGAAAAAATTATTTTTATGCATATTTAGTTTAACTTAATGTAAATTTCCTTGATTTCCCAAATAATTGGAGCTAAGGATTTCGTGAGTACGCCCACCTAAGTCTTAGGTAGTGTTTGAATACTTAGTATTCTGAATCCTACTCAAGCTACTTTTGTTGGTATTCGTATTCAAATAGGTACCATTTTCGGTATTACATCGATAGTAAAATTTGTATTACATCGATAACCTACTATTCATTCATTCTTATTATTTTGTAATGACAGGATTCAATGCAAGTATGCGTTCTTACTTTTTCGATGTTTCAGTATTACACAAGACAAGTTTAAATTAGAGCATTGTTTACAATGAAATACATGATAAAATATTTAGTGATACTTAATTAATTCTGACTAGTGTATTTAATACATAAGTAATAGATACTAACAAAAACTAATAAAATATATTCTTAATGTTATATATAAGCTAAATATAGTTTCCTAAAGCAACCTAGCAATTTTAATTTCTAATTTAAAATAATAGATTTGGTTCTCTTTTTTTTAGTTTGATAAATCGCACCTTAATTTAGAAAAAGGGTTCTAGAGCTTTTTTTTAGCAGTATAAACCTATCTTCATTGAAATATAATATTTACTTCAAATTATGAAGAAAAAATATCATACATTATCTTTTTCAGCTTTTCTGACTTTTGGAATTTTAAATGTTATATTTTGACCACAGTGCGTCGGTAAGGATCAATCGAACAAAATTTCTAAGGGCAATAGGGAGCGAAGATGTAAAATAATTACTGACCTGATAGTTTATTTTAAGTTTTCATTATTTGCTTTTGGCTGCTTAAAGAAAATAATACATTTCTGCTATATGGAAGAGAGGACCTTTTTTTTGGTCGTCACTTTTTCCCACGAGCTTGGGGGGTCGTAAATACGTTTGGCAGTGGCGGCTCGCGGGTGAAAAAGTAAGTGAAGTGCAAATGAAGCAAGAAAATATCGCAATAATCTTTTTTCCAGAATTTTTTTATATGTGGAGGGGGTAGAATATTTTTTTACGACTTACCTAAATTTTGTATACTAAATCAATTCTCCTATCCTCCATAGCAGCAACTTTATTTATAACATCCTAATAAAATGGATGAGTTGCCCTAATCTCCTCTAGAAATTCCTTTTGAATTGAAATATTGCAAGAGAAATAAGTCTTTCTTGAGATATTGTATTTCTTAAATAAGTTTTTACACATTTGAAGCAAGAAAAACGTCTTTCCATCCACTCGGGCCAGTCGGAAAATTTAAACTATATTCAGAAAATTTAGCAGAACCTGCCAAACATGAAAATGTAAGTTTTACACAGTCTTGAAATCTTAGTGTCATTTCCATTAAAATATGGTCCAATATTTCATAAAAAAGGGTTCTATATTTAGCCCTTAGGGTGAAAGCTTAGCAAGCTCACGTTTGTAATGATTTATTTCTGAAATAGAATTTGCTTTATCAAACATGGTATTAAAAAAATGTTCATTTCTTTTTTTACAGAGCGCCTCACGACAGCGTTTTATATTGGATATGCAAAAATGAATCTCAAGCGATTTTTTTTGAAGAACGTCAAATAGCATGTCCGTGATTGAGAAAATGTCATTAAACACTAATGCCAGAAACGTGAATTAAAAATCGTTCATCTCACCTAAAAATCCTTTCGCATCAGATTTGTCACAGTTTGTAATAAATTCAAAGACGTCTTTTAATTTATTCTAGTCTTGAACAATCACATTTACTAACTTCGAAATTAAAATTGTAACAACACCATAAATAAATATAACTCAAAACAGTCAAGTTAACTGCAAAGGAACTCACCGGTTACAGCGAAATCCGCGAAAATAAAAGTAAACAACCACCGCAAACTGAACGACACGTGGGTTTAGTGTACTGCACCCGCAATTCACCGGGAGCGTTGTATGGCGCTAGGCTCGACGTCATCGAGTACGCGTTGTCATGGCAACATAGTAGGAAAATCGTAAACTAAACATAGCACCTCCAGCAAAGTCAAAGCGGTTTGCGCCACTGTTATAGTCGTTACAATAAAGTTCGATTAAAAGTTTTAAAAAGACATGCCGCTAACGGTCCAGTTAAGTGAATAAATGAATGTAAAAACTAAAATTTTAAGAGATATATAATAAATATATGTTTGCTTGTTTATTTTTCCTGGTGAAGTAGCACTTCATCTACTTCACCTGAATAGCCACCACTGACGTTTGGGCGAAAATAATTAATCCGGCACTGGCTGCAATGCTTTTAAGGGATAGGGCCGATATGGGCCCGTAATCTTAAGCGGTGCGTAGGTCCCCAAAAGTTGTTGATTTACTAGCTTTGGGTGCTAATTGTTTGTGTTCTGTGTTAGGTGCTAGACTAAAACAGGCGTATAATTGCAGTGATACTGACTTTATATCTTCTTTTGTGAGTATTCCGCGTTGTAGTTGTGATAAAATTAATTACAAGCCCCAATCGGGAGCAGCTAAAAGAAAAAAGCTACGGAAAATGAAGCAAAATTGAAAAAGCATGTAAAAATAGACAATTTTTTTCAAGTTATAGACATAAGTAACACCAGTCAGTCATCTAATTGTAAGTCGGTGTAATTAGAATTATTATTACACTTTAGAATGTTGTTTTGTTTATTTGTTTCTTCTTTTGTTAAGTTTATTTAGAATAGTTTATATGGAATATATTATGGTTGCTGGAGCTATTCTAAATGTTAAAACAAGATTTCAATATTTTTTGCAATTTATGAAATCTCCTAAAGTGTTTTTATTTATATGTACTTATTATACAGGGGAGGAGGCCCGGTTTTACGATTTGGCACCAGGGTCCTACGTTGTGTTGTTACGCCACTGTGCCGATTATAATCGATTTTACAACATATCTCGGCGTTTATTTCTATTCTATGTCTACGACTCTTTTAATATCTTTGTCGCACCCGTAAAAAAGCTTTTGGTTCCTGTAAGATTTTCAATGGAGATCGAATTCTACTTGCCTATTGGCTCTCCTGGGATGCTTTTGTGGAGGAATAATTTTAGGCGATTCGACACTTTTTTTTTAATTTTGATGATTTGTGTATTTTATGTTAAATTTATGGAAAAAATACCATAATAATTTAAAATAATGTGGATCTGTCCCATTAGGCATTAGGTTAACCCAGGTTTGTCAATAAAGCCATAATATCATACCTCTTCTCTTGTAAAAAACAAATAATTAATTTTAATTATTGCATCAATAATATAGAACTAAAAAGAACGGCATTGCATAAGGATCTAGGTATATTTTTTGATTGTAAGTTAAGTTTTAGTGATCATATTAGTAACGTAACTATTAGTGCGGTAAAAATTTTGGAATTTATTATAAGAAATTGTAAATTTTTTAGTAGTAGGGATGCAATAGTTAGTTTGTATAAACCACTGGTGGTTTCAAGACTTCAATATACATGTTATCATATGGGAGCCACAATACGTGGATAAGATTTGCATTTTAGAAAAAGTTCAGAGAAGGTTTTTAAAGATTTTACACTATAAAGCCTGTTTAGTTTATCCCGAAAGAGAATGCGATCAAAAACTATTGTGTGATTTGTTTAATTTCCCTACTTTACAGCAGAAGCATATTGAAGCAGGCACTATGTTAATATAGATTAATTATGAATCATATTGACAACAAAGAATTCTTAGGACAACTTAATTTTTGGAATAGGTAGACTTAACAGCAGATGTGCAAATTTGTTTTATATTGCTGCACCTCGAACAAATCTATATAAAAATTCTCCTCTTGTAAGGCTCTATAACAACATTAATACATACTGTAAGAATATTGATATTTTTTGTTTAATTGGCGGGCTGTGGAGGAAGACGGGGTTTGTGCTGGAATTGAGTATATTTGGTAAAATCGCATAGTGGAATGTTTGCCGCCTCTCTCTTACACATTGATTCTTATTGCAAGGTTTTTCTTAATTTTATCGGTTGCTTTTAAAGATAATGGTATCAAACCTATACTATATTTATAATCAGCAAAAACAGACCCATGTATTCAAATATTATTATACCGGGTGTCTCATTTAAAATAACAAGTTGTTGCTCATTGGTTAACTTTCCAATCATATTTTGTTTTTTTTTGTAAATCCTAATAACTCCTAATTTTGAATTTAAAAATTTTTTGGAACTAATATAATGACTACCTTTTGAAATAAAACACCCTATACAAATGGTGGGACTTTTTCCTTGAAGCCGTCATCAATCAATAAAACGGCAATCCCGAGCTTTCGAGTCCGCTCTAAGATCCCTAAATATTTAATGCTAAAGCCTGATAAGTATTAAACCAGGCCCTTTCTTTTGTGAATTTTTTGATGCTTCCTCATAGACATTGTATACTTGGTCTTAAACAAACAATCCTTGCAGTAGAACCATTCAACTCGATCGACACTTTTATGTTGTATCACGTGAGTTATCAAGGAAGATTTACGGGCAGTTTTGTAAGGACACGAAAAACAGAAGTACCAGTGATTGGAAGTGTTTTCATGTTTCAGCTGATGAGTCCCTAAGTTTTGCTGCCATTTAGTTCTATAGGAGCACTGGGAACATTTATACCAAACAATTTCACTTGGCTTTTTATGTCCGATCGAATGCTGCTTAAGAGTCTCCTTTCTAGCTGATTTAAAAGGACATTCTGGGCATTCATACCATACAATTTCATCTGGCTTTTTATGTCTAATCGAATGCTTGTCGAGGTTAACCAATATAGTTGATTTGTAAGGACACTTTTGACATTCATACCATACAATTTCATCTGGCTTTTTATGTTTGATCGAATGTCTTTTGAGGCAACCCTTGTAAGTTGATTTGTAAGGACACTTCAGACATTCAAACCATACAATTTCGTCTCTCTTTTTATGTTTGATCGAATGCAGTTTAAGGTTATTCTTATGAGTTGATTCGTAAGGACAATCTGGACATTTATACCATACAATTTCATTTGGATTTTTATGTCCGATCAAATGCGTTTTGAGGACACTCTTATGAGCTGTTTTGAAAGGGCACTCTAGACATTTATACCATACAACTTCAGTTGGCTTTTTATGAATGTTCGAATGCCTTTTGAGGTTTTCCTTAATAGCTGATTGGTAAGGACATTCTGGACATTCATACCATACAATTTGATCTCGCTTTTTATGTTTGATGGAATGCCCTTTGAGGTAACGCTTCTGAGGTGATTTGTAAGAACAATCTGGACATTTATACCATACAATTTCATCTGGCTTCTTATGTCTTATTAAATGCTCTTTGAGGTTACCTTTATGAGCTGATTTGTAAGGACAATTTAGACATTTATACCATACAATTTCATTTGGCTTATGTCTGATCGAATGCTGTTTTAAATAACTCTTATTAGCTGATTTGAAAGGACAACTTAAACATTCATACCATACAATTTCATCTGGCGTTTTATGTTTGATCGAATGCTGTTTGAAGTGAATCTTTTGAGTTGATTTGTAAGGACATTGTGGACATTCATACCATACAATCCCATTTGGATTTTTATGTCTGATCGAATGCTGTTTGATGTTCTCCTTGGGTGCTGATTTGAAAAGACTCTCAGGACATTCATGCAGCTTAATTTTATTTCTCAATTTGTGCATCATTTTGGTGAGCCTAAAAAAATAATACAAAGATTATTCACATAATTCTGCTTTAGACAACATACTAGGGCAAAATGACATACTTAGTGGTACTGCATTGTTTCATACAGCCTTTAGTGGTGCTGCAATCACACATACCACCTGTCTCCAGTATTTGTTGTAAAGCAGATGTGAGATAATGCAAGTTAGAAATAATGAATAAATGAATGAATTTTATTGGTCATTGACGTAGAATAGAAACGACTGGGAACCGACAACAATAAATGTATGAATAAAATATGAAGTACACGCAGTACATTTTACAAAGGACAGCTGACTTATAACCAACGATTTTGAGGTGTGAAATTGACGATTCTTAGGCCTTACTAAGTGTGTTTTTATATTAGTATTGTAAATAAGGGTTAGACAACAAAAAATAGGCTTTTAAAAGTGAATTTTTATTTAGTAATAAATAAAAAAGCTTTATACTTATACAACAGTTTATTACACTGTAGGATGTGCCTAAACATACACAGAGGCTTTCAAACAACTTAAAACTGTAAAAACTGCGAATCAAAAAATGTTTACGCTTAGTATACATATATATGCAGTACCATGTGGCTTTTACTCGTATACTTTGGTGTATTAGGTGGTTTTTATGAAAAAATATAAACAATTTGGCAGCTATCTTTTTATTAGGCACTGTATTCACGAAAATAGTAACGTTGATCTGACTTGTTCAGTGGTATTAGATGGTAAAATTATTAAGTGATATTGCCAAACATAACTGTATAGTAATGCATGAATTACATTTCACATTTTTAAAAGTCTATTAACTAATAATTCTAACATTCCTACTTTCTTCTAGGGGAAATCGGACAACGTTATATGAGCAAGTATTATAATTATTGGTACAACTAATTGCTGCACAACTTGAAGTCATTCGCTCATTTTAACACAAAAAAAATTAGTCAAGTTAAATTAAAATAATAATCCACAACTGAACAACATAGAACACAAAACTCGGAAAATTCGTCCTGAATAAGCTACCTAGGCGGACAACAGTGATATGCTTTTGCGAAGCTTGGCGCATAACGATTCTTAGGTCGGTAGTAGGATACTCGGCTTTGGATGCGCCGCTACGTGTTCGAATCCCCGGTTTCCAATCGTATTTTGTTTGTGTTTTTTTTTGTAAATTCTAACATTTCCTAAGTTTTAAATTTAAAATTTTTTGGTAATTCATATAATGTCTACCATTTAAAATATAACACCCTATACAATGGGGGGACTTCTTTCTTTTGTTTTAAGTCGGCGTCAATCATTTTTAAACGGCGAATATATAATGTTAAATCCTCCTAAAGCCTAAACCCGGCCCTTTTTTTCCACACTTTTATGTTGTATGACGTGAGTTTTTAAGGAAGATTTGCGGGCAGTTTTGTAAGGACACGTACCAGTTATTGGAGGTGTTTTCATGTTTCAGCTGATGGGTTTCTAAATATTTCTTTCGATTTCATTTGGCTTTTTATGTGTGATCGAATGCTTTTTAAGGTCACTCTTCCAAACTGATTTGTAAGGACACTCTTGACATTCATACCATTACAATTTCATCTGGCTTTTTATGTTTGAGTGAATGCCTTTTGAGGCAACCCTTGTTAGTTCATTTAAAAGGCCACTTCGGCCATTCAAACCATTCAATTTCATCTCTATTTTCATGTTTAATTAAATGCGGTTTAAGGATATTTTCATGAGTTGATTTGTAAGGACCCTCTGGACATTTATACCATACAATTTCATTTGGCTTTTTATGGTTTGAAGTGAATCTTTTGAGTTGATTTATAAGGACATTGTGGACATTTATACCATATAATCCCATTTGGATTTTTATGTCTGGTCGAGTGCTGTTTGATGTTCTCCTTGGGAGCTGATTTGAAAAGACTCTCAGGACATTCATGCAGCTTAATTTTATTATTCAATTTGTGCATCATTTCGGTGATCCTAAAAAAATATTACAAAGGTTATTCACATAATTCTGCTTAAGACAACATACTAGGGCAAAATGACATACTTAATGATAGTGCAGTGTTTCATACAGCCTCTAGTGGTGCTACACTCACACATACCACTTAAAACTATCCTGTCTCCAGTATTTGTTGTAAAGTAGATGTGAGAGCATGCAAGTTAGAAATAATGAATAAATAAATGAATTTTTATTGGTGATTGAGGTAGTAAAATATTTTCATAAGTTTATCAGTAAGTTACAGCTAGACAAAAAATAAATACAACTCTTGAGTTTAAAATAACTTAACAGTTTAAAAATCAATTAATAAATCAGTTAGAAAAAAAACTCATAAAATAATATATAAAAACAAAATCGCAATAATAATGTCAAAAGAGGGTGATGGTGACAGTTATTAGTCACGAAAATTTACACATATTAATACAAGCATGTAGCTGCTCCCACGAAAACCTCGAGTCCAACGTCCCAGAAACTTGACGGAATTCCCATCGACATTCTGGAGGGGTTAAGAGACGCAAAGCGAACGTCAACATCTGTGTTTTTGAATCATTCACGCCCAACCTGTTTTTCAATAACACTGGCAAATTACAAACTTAGAGGTCTCAACATCCCCATTAAGAGCGTAAGACTTGTAAATTCAGTGAGAGAAATTCTGTCATCTGCACATATAATAATATTTGAAATGCTTAGTGTGATATCGTTATTTATGGACATGTTGCAGTGTGGTCTGCATAATTTTAGTTTCAGTTAAAGATAAGTTCTAGGCTTAAAGTGAGGGTTTTCCTAGGAGATCATGCCTCCCTTCACTGGTGGCTAATATTTACAGAGAGACGGCAAGATTTAAATCCAGTTTGGTTAACATATGTCGATAATACTTTCATTATATGGAACAAACAACAAACATCTGGGGTGTGATTTAGGAGATAACGATAGCTAAGTTAACGTAATCACGTGATTTAGCGAAACAATAGATAGGTGTTTAGAAGTAGTAAGTATTTCATAAATGGAAAATTACATGCATATTTTGTCATCAAGTAAGCCATGTTTTGACAATTACTTTACTCTTAACCTTAAAATTATTTTGTTGGCGTTGACGAAAACATACAAAACACGAAAAAAGTTCAATGGTTTCTGTTTATCGGCATAAATATATGTTATTATTCTGGAAATAATAAAAAGGTGATGAAGAATCAAGCAGCTCCAGCTTTTAGGTGTTGCCTGAAAAACCACAATACTTGTATTGTACTACAGTTGCAACACTTTGAAAAGAGAAGATAAAGCGGAAATGCTAGTATGAGTTGGCCAGAGTTGGTGATCGAATAATTATTGCACCTAATACCTACTGTTTCTGGGATCCAGAAGATCCACAAATGATTGGGGATTTCAAGAAACCTCTAAATTTAATGTTTACAAGTGAGTGCAGTGAGAAATGGTGAACATTTTAGTAGATTTTATTTCATATATTCTACTTCTTCATTACTAGGCTTTTAAACATATGTTTATCTGTTTGCCTGGTTGCATACTTGGTACCTTAATGTCTTTGAATAAGGAAGTATAAACAAGCTATTTCTTTTGAAAATAAAATATGTAATAGAAATAGAGATATTTACTAGACAATTTACAAATATTATATATAAATTAAGAGCACAGGGTTTACTTTTTTCCTCACACTAACCTACTGCAAAATAAGCCAAATTACGAAATAATTCACTTAATTTGGATTGATAATTCATTTATGAATAAAATATATAGGTTTCGCAATAAGTTTACATAGTTTTTAAGCAGATTAGCTTACCTTGTTTAATTTGTTGAATTTTTTACGAGTTTCATAACTTTGCTGCTGCTTTGGATGTTCCATGTTTTCATAATTCATTCATATAATTCATATCTTGGCATCTGTCGATTATTTATTGTTTATACATTATAGCACAGCACTCAAGAAACAAGTATCGAAAAGTATTGTATATTTCACCAAATCAAATTCAATGGCAATTTAAAATTAAATACCTACTATCAGAAATGGCAATTGACAGATACAGAAAATGGCGAGCTTTCGTAGTAGGTTGGTCTTTTACGATTCGAGATAGGAAAATCCTAATATAATGCCCGAGCGACACCCGAATGAGATAGCGTTAGTTAAGTTAACGAACGCTATCTCCCAAAATCGCATCCCTGGACGAATTTTTAGATCATTTAAATAACATCCGACCTTTAATCAAACTTACCATGGAGAGAGAAGAAAAATTCAGCTTACCTTTCCTTGATGTTCTTATCAACCGCGAACATAATCTGATCAACATTTACGTTTACAGGAAGCCCCCTCACACAAGACTGTACCTCAACGAAAAATTTAAGCATTCTGCAGCAACAAAACAGATGTTATTAAAAATGACCTAACCAAATGGGGACGCGTAGTATAGTTTAAATTTGGCGACTTCATTATGATCATCCCCTCCGTCTTTAAGTGCTGGCTATGTCACTGATTATAAATCTCTGTAGAACCGAGCCACAACCTTGTGCATGGATAAAGAATATTTAGATAAAGTAATTAATAATATTAAAAATGACTTTAAGCACAATGGTTATACAGGAAAGTTGATAACCGACAAAATTTAGTAGGAATCATAATACAATAAAAAGTTAAATCACAATTTACATTTTGCATTAAAATTGTTAAAAATTTTTAATCATACATAAAACTGAAAACATCAATATAAGATTTGATAATATTACATATACATAATAACAGGCAATACTTATCGACAGTATTACAAAATCTAATTATTTTATCAGAGCTTATAAATATTTTCAGTCTTTTCTTAAACACAGCCAGTGAACTGGACTCCCTAATCTCTACAGGAAGGTTATTAAAATCTCCAGGACCTTTAAAGAATAAACTAGCCATACTACTTGTATATTGCATGTTGTTTATGTGAAAATCATTACGATTTTTTCGTATTATAATTATCTACTTTGCTTCGCAATCTTGACTTTTCTGTTCTTCCGTATCTTAATTGTGCCATGTGTTCTTTAAAACGAATGTTTATGGAGCGTTCAGTTTGCCCAACATATTTTAGATCGCAGTCATAACAGCTAATTTTATAGATGCCGCTCCTCTCCTTTAAGTCGACTTTGTCTCTAGGGTTTCCAAGGAGATTTTTCAAACTGTTCTCCGTTTTGTAGGCTATTCTAAAACCTACGTTTTTAAATACTTTTTCTAGACCTTTCGTATATTTGGGATCATATGGATTACGATGAACTTATTGGGAGCCTCAGATACTTGAAGAGTACTCTGTTAGGACATTACACTACATGCTAAGAGCGCATCGTCCGCAAACAAATTCAAAAATTTAATATCAACAAACTGGATGTCATTAATATATATTATGAACAGTAAAGCACCTAATACCCTCCCCTCAGGGGAGTACCAATGATATTTAAACGTTTTTTAGGTGTGCAACCTCCAAGCCTAACTTCTTGAGTTCCGTTCTGCAGATAATCTGCAAACCATTTCAAAGCATTACCCTTTGTACCATAGTATTTTAACTAAAATTTGCCTATCAACGGTCTCGAAGGCTCTTTTAAAGTCAAAGGAAATAGCAACAATAAACTTCCTCTCATCAACTTCTCTTTTCCATTTAGTAAATTCAATAATAATTTCACAAGAATATCCCTTTCTAAACTGTAATTAAAGAATTCTAAAAGCTGATTATACCCTGCTATCTCCAGCACGTTTTCGATACACTGTAGCATGTTGATAGATCTAAGGTTACTAACATTATTATTATTTTGCGATTTTTGTACTGGTATTATTGAACTATTTTTAAGCTGGGAAAGAAACTGCTCACTGCAAAGTGAAACGTTGACTAGACCAATTCTATGGAAGGTCTCGTTCATAAATTTAGAGCTGAGGGTTTTAAGAGGGTGATTTTTATTCTTAACGCCCTATAAAATCTTTTTAAGATCTAAGTAGGCTAAAAGGTAAAAATCAATAAAACCTAATAAGCCCTGATGATCCCAATCACACTACGAAGCAATACTATCACTAATTTGTTCAATACTAAATACAAAAAATTCATTAAATTTATCCGCAGCATCAGACTCACTCACTCCCTAACCGCATCTATACCATCAGAAAAATTAATGTTTTGGTAACAGACAGAGAGGTTATTTACCAGGCTTTTAATATATTTCCACATTTCCCTTATATTATTTTATTTTCATCTATTCTTTGCTCTTGGTATCCACATTCTTTTTGTTTTAGTAAGTTTACTACCATATTACGTTTAACTTTAAAAATCATTCCATAATATATTTTTATTTTCGTTACTCATATATATATATATATATATATATATATATATATATATATATATATATATATATATATATATATATATATATATATATATATATATATATATATATATATATATATATATATATATATATATATATATATATATATATATATATATATATATATATATATATATATATATATATATATATAAGTTATATCAAGTTCCCTACTCTTATCTCTCACCTCACTGTCATACCACGGTAAGCACTGCCCTTTATTTGAACTTCCACAATGGGGCATCTCTCTTCCAATACACTGACTCATTAAATCATCCAGTATCACATCTGTATCACAATTGTTTACCTTCAAGGTACAATCAAGAAGCTATAATGATATGCTTGATCATTCAGTCTTCGTTTGATAATTTTTTTATTATTATTGTGACTATTACTATTATTTTTACTTATAACTGAATGGTCAGATATCCTTGGAGTATCCAGTACGCTACATTCAACATAACTCTGATCCGATAGTACATATTCAATAAGAGTAACACTATTTGCGACATACCTAGTATATCGTTAACTTTTTGCTCAATACCATATACTTGAATTATATTTTTAACTTTTTTACAATAGTAATTGTCATCATTGTTATAGTTTAGATTAAAGTCAGCTGTGAGAATACACCGCCTGTTGACACCAAAATAATCTTCACACCACTCCTCCTCCAGCGCCTTCAGGAAAGCTGCGTGACGCCCGTTTGGTGAGTACTACACTATGCCCAAATCCCACTGAACTCCACTCAATTCGATGTTAACAAATTGACACTAATAGTTGCAATCTTCAACATATAACTGGCCAATTGCAAATTTAGTCCTTTTACATATAAATATCATTAGGCCTCCAGTGTGTCTGCCATCCGAGTCACATCTCACTAGATTGTAACCTCCACCTCCTCAATGTCATGTGTACCGAGTGTTTCATTTAATACAAGGACCTAAGTCTAAGTTTAAACAGTTCTCTAACAATATTGTCTTTATTGGCAATAAAGCTCTGGGCATTCACACACAGTACATCACCTTTACATCCCTCTAGCGCAGCCGTCTTTGATATTGGGTGCGCTGTACAAAATTCTGCCTTTCATGTCCAATGCTCCTTCCATTCTGCAGGTAAACCCATTCTGCCCGCATTTAAAAATATATGGCCTAAAGACTACATCAACAGGCCATATATTATCATTCAGAAGTTTATTCACATCATTACCACATACAGAGATTTTAAAAGATGCAATATGTGTATTTTTTGTTTCAATCTTATCACATGAAAAAAAAACGAACTTGGTTTTTCTCAATATAGTACTTCATGTTCAGTAGTTGTATTGGAGTGTAAGTTACCTATAAAGTACCAAAGTACCACTTTCTCTCTCTCTTCAGCTGCAACGATACCTCTTATAATAATATTAGTCCCGTTAATAACGCCATTTCTAACTTCTGTATGACCCTTATCAATGCTGTTGATTTCCTGCATTATTATCTTTTCCTAGTCTTATTATTTCAGTAATTTTGACTATTGAGGCTGATTCAAGCAATGCAGAGTTGACTTGCTTACTATTAATTACAGAGTCAATATTTGATTTCTGGGGACGTTTTCCGGCAGAACTATGAGGTAGCACCGCACTTTCACTATTTGCAGCTTCGCTATGCCTTTCTACTGCTGTTATACACACTGCTGATGATGCTTGTTTGGCAATACTTTGTTGACATAAATAGTCTTCCAACTTCCTTTCAAGGTGCATAATTGCCGTAATATTTGCGTTTCTTTTAGAGTTTAATTCTATGTATGTTTTTAATTTTAGGTTATAGTTTCTGTTGTCTTGTCACAAACAGTTCCCTCAGTCCGTGTATCAGTAACCATTATTTCTTGGTGGGTGGGCCTTTTGCTGCATTCCTCAGTTTGGTTAGACCAACAAATTGTGACATCCTTGGTTCTTGAAAAGTTAATTCAAACGACGGAACGACTAATCAACTGGCTGGCTCATATAAAAAAAAATTATATGAATAGAAAGAGATTACAAATCAAAACAACATGAGAAACCTGCAAGAGGTTTGTAAAATTATTAAAACAAATATCCAAAACAGAAATCCAATAACTAAATCTACTGTAAGTAAAATTAACAAAAAAATTCCTGAAACTGGAAAGGTAAAATATGCTGTACGTTCTGGCAGATCTAAAAGCAAAACAGATGGTGATAAGGCTCTGAATGTTTTAATCAGTTTTAGAAGAATATCCGCACCTTTCTATCAGAATATTAGGAAGAGAAAATGACGTGTCACACATGTCGTTAGATCGACTTCTAAAAACCGAAAAGTTCCATCCATACTAAATAACTTTGGAACAAGAACTCTCTCAGGATGACCTCGATAGGCGCTTGGAATTTGATAGAAACGTTGCAATAACAATCTAAATTTTTCCAATCAAATTATTTTTACTGACGAAGTAACTTTTTTTAATGGAAAAGTTAAGACATAAGTGTCGATTTGGGCCAGGGAAATCCACAATGGATATGTGAAAATCATACCCAATTTCCCCAAAAGATACATGTTTGGTGTAGTATAAAGGGTGCAAAAATAACTAGGCCCTTCTTCCGTAATACAGTGGCCACCTCACTAAAAACTAAGCCCGATGACCTCCAGAAATTAAAGGTGCGAATAGAAATCGAATGTAAACGAATCGAAGAGGCTGGCGTTCTTTTTAATCTATTAAATGTTATCCCATAGTATTTGGCCTAATGTCAGGAAGTAAATGGGCAATATTTTAAACAACTTACTTAGTTTCATTAATTTATTGTGTTGTATTTCGTTAATTTTTTGTACTGAGTTATTTCTGTTGTTTTTTACAACATACTGTCAAAGCTATTATTGTGCTTTCTGATCTACCAGAACGTAGTTTCTTTCCAGTTTCACGAAATATGTTGTCAATTTTACTTATGGTAGATTGAGTCACTAGTTTTTCTGTTAGGAAATTTGTCATTAAAAAAATATATATAACATCTTGCAGGATTCGCATTCTATCCCTATAATCCAATTAACGATGCATTTTTGTAAATCAACAAAACTGACTTTTTAAATGTGTTCAGATTTTATTGAATATTTGCTTCAATCAATTTAAAGTTAGATATTTTTATTCAGCAAAAAAACCAAAAAAATTTTTATTTTTCAAAACTGACATTGTCAAATATATCAGGTAATCTTTTGTGTGCAGGTATTTTAATAAAAAGTAATAGATTAAATTATGGATATTAGACCCTTCTTTTCACAAAAACTGTTGACTTTCGGAAAAAGTCCTCTTAATAAAAATTATCGAGAATTTTACACAGATTTTGAACAAGTAATATATTATCCATTAAAAAAAATTCCTTTTATAACAGAGAAACGGTAAACTTGGCAACAACGCGGAACTCGTCATTGGATCCGTCATAATTTCATACTTAAGTCTACATATTTTCATTAAATTCAGGTAAGCGGTACCTGAGATAGTTCGACGTTTTGATTAGTTCTGTTACACGCTGTATAATATCATAGTTATAGACATAGCCCTTAGTTTATTTAGACTTGGTAACAATCGGGGATACATCCCTGATCAACACGTGAATGATTTCAAATCAAAGACAACGCAAGCCCGAAAAGTGAATTCTATTCATCAAACACATAGCACATGTGAGTTAAAATCTCCTAATATAATGCTATGCATATTTAAAAGTTTAGTATAATCACAAACATAAAATTTTCTATACAAATCTAAGCTTCTACTTCTAGGTGGAAATACTTACTCCTTAGAGGTACCCTCTTCATTATCACTGTTGATGTTGATTTCTTCTCGTTTTATAGAATATGATTCATTGAAATATCCATCATTATTTACTTCCTTTTTAACATCAATATCTTCTGTAGGGTCCTCTTTATTAATATATGGTTGACTGTGTGCATTATCAAGTTCTCTAGAATATAAAACTCTATCTTGAACTAACAATGTTGGGGGTAAAACAAGTGGATAATGTAAAATTTGTAATATTTATTCATATTAAACTCGGCAACAGGGGAACTAGGCAGTTACTCCGTAATGTTAATAACTTGTATAACCCTCAGATCGGTCTCGTTAATTAATCTAATATTAATTCCAGTAATTTCGCATAACAAAGTTAACCTTTCGTATAACAACGTGTGTATTCATTATAGATTAAAAATTAGACATAAGAAACAACAAACATTAAATATGGTGTATAAAACTAAACCCAATGACCTCGAGCATTTAAATGAGCGAATAGAAATCGAGGAGACTGGCGTTCTGACGACTGTCAGGAAGTTACAATACAAGTTAAATGCAACATTTAGCACCACCTATCGGGGCTCCGGTGATTTCCGGCTGCAAACCCATAGGTAATTTAAAAGGCAGCCGGAAATCATCGGAGCCCCGATAGGTGGTGCTAAATGTTACATTTAACTTGTAGTACTGTTTCATTATGATAGACGGAGCTGTTTCCAGAATTACCATAAGAGCAAGGGGTTATTTCAGATCTCCCTGGGTACAAGCCTGCCTGATGAGGGTAGAGGCCCAGAAATCATTGCAGGAGGGTACCCTGTGACATAATCGAAAACAATTCTTCTTTTAGGCCGTTTTGCACCTGCAGAAATTATATATTCTGCTATTATACATATATCTTTTCCGGCCAAGAACTTTTGATAAAGATGTGTGAGAGCGCATTTTTATCGATTTTTAGTATCCAATTTAAAGTTAGATATTTTTATTCAGTTGCAAAAAATTCAAAAAAGATTTTTGTTATTCAAAAGTGACATTGTCAAATATATCATGTAATCTTTTGTGTGCAGGTATTTTAATAAAAGGTAATACATTAAATTATGGATATTAGACCCTTCTTTTCACAAAAACAGTTAACTTTCGTAAACAGTGCTCTTAATAAAAATTATTGAGAATTTTACGCAGATTTTAAAAAAGTGATATAATATAGGGTGTTCTATTAAAAAAAAATCCTTTTATAGCAGAAAAACGGTAAACTTGGCAGCAATGCGAAACTCGCCATTGCACTGTGGTTCACCATATATCCTTATTTTAAAAATGGACACATTATTAAATATGCATTTTTAACTAAAACTTAAATAAATTCACCTTTGAAAAGATCTGTCAAGGTCATATCTACTAATATAATGACGTAGCAAAGAATTTTACTAGGCTTTTTTTTAATGCAGTGGCGTGTCAAAATTTTAATAATTTAGTACCTAATCATCAAGTTGATAAAAATGTTGTATAAAAATGCTTATTTGTAAACAAGATTTTTATTCACTACTATTATAATATAACAACATAACTTTATTAAAAAAAATTAATTATTAAATAATTTGCATCCTCTGACAAAAATGCTATTTTTGTTTTTGGAAGTTTCCTAACTCCTGAGATATATGGATCTGAGGTTAAAAGTAATCTGTTCGTAAGATCTAAATTAGTGTTTCCTACTAATATTTCTGGTATGGTTTAGTCTAAGCCTTTTAATATTCTTGTTTTTGGCTTCCGCAGCTTCTTCAGATAGTGTCCCAATTGAAAGATAATCTGCTTATAATCTCAGATCCACGAATGAGTATTTTATGAATGCAAGCTGGAAGGCAGTACCATGCAAAAGCTTCGACCAATTTTCTTGCAGTTTTAATTCCATAATCCCTGAAGTTTTGAACATCTATTTGGTATCCTGAATTCAGAGCTTCTAAAATTGAACTGCATCTGCATATTAATTCATCCGGAATTCCAGTTATCTCGGCAGCTATTGTAGAATTTCTAAAAAAAATTCGTTCCGTGTTGCCGTCGTTAGACGTGCCACTATCTCCTGCCTTCGGTTTGTCGATAAGTAAGCCAAGCCTGTTTGATCCCCCTTTTTCTAAACTCAATTTCCTGCTTTTCCCCGGTAGATCGGACTTGCCATTTTAAATTTTTTAAATATAAGAAACATGAATTAAATATTCGATAAACCTAATATAAACGTGAAGAGGCGATAGACCAAATTCAAAAGTTTGTTTGTTAATAGCTTTTTGGAGACAATTTTCACTATTATTCACCTCTCTCAGAGTAGTCCTACAAATGTAGCACCTTGCAGAAGAAGTTTCAGTTAACGCACTACATATTTTTCCATAGATCATCGTTAACTGCAAGAGGTGATTTTTATTTGTACGACTTTGTTACATGTTATCTCTATTTTTGTTACTTTTAGATGGCTTATCTTTTCGTTAAAATATATTTCTTCTGCTTTAGACACGTCTGAGATTTCTTTTTAAATTGAAATCTGATAGGACGGCAATATTTAAAAAATATAAATATTGAAATGCAATAATAAACAAAAGGAATCATAGTCAAACTAAGACATAATGAAAATTAAAATACAACAAGAAATACCTGGTACTGGAAGGAGGAGGATTTTTCCAAATAACTGAAGACAATCCTAAATCAGATGTTGCTACAAGCTGTAGGGGAACATAAAATGTTATATCCGAAGTTGATCCATCCGAGAAAGTTTGTTTCTACTCACTGTGGCCAGTACTGCTGTCGAAACCCCATTCTCCTTTCAAAATTAAGTGTTTTTTCTATTTTTTTCTGGGATGGCTTGGATCACGTCTTGTTTGAGTTTTCTCTTTCGGCTCTACGACCGAGCTGCAATGCTTGCAGTTCAACTTTAGCACACGATTCGGTAACCTTTAATTTGATTTCTCGGTGGATAACAGTATTTTTCTCTTTTAATATGTAATGATAACTTGAAAAATGTTTGAACTAAATTTAGTATTTTCAAAATTTTTTATTAGAAGGTACTGGTGTTTGGGAAGTTGAGCTTCTACCAGTAAAGACAAAACTTCTCCCTCCTGAAATCTTTTTATATTATTTGATGTCTAAATGCCGTTACAAAAGCCTGGTGTCTTTCTTTGCAATCCCAGCCATTCATCGTTTTTACCCTTTACCTCACACACATTTTCATCTTTATCCTTGTCTATAACGACTCATTCTTCAACTTGAAGCCAGTCATTATTACTTTCTAAGAACTTATGTCTAATATAATGATTTTTTCGCCAAAATATAGAAATTTTTTTACAAATGTATTTTACTTTTTGATCTAACTTTTCAGATTTAAAATTTTCCATTTCTTTATTATTTATTGACCTTTTTATAGCTTCCACAACCTATGAAATTTTATAATAAACAAACAGTCTTTGTTCTTTTTACCAGCCTTCTAGATAATTATTTTTGGTAGTTTGTTAGTTTGTTAGATAGTTCCGAATGTGTAGAAGAAAATAAAATGACATTTGGTCAAAAATGTCACAAATGCCTTTTTGGATTTTTATCAGAGGACCCACACGTGCATTAGTTCCGGCATAATTTCATACTTAAGTCTACATATTTTCAATTGAATTCAGGTAAGCGTTACCTGAGATATTTCGCCGTTATGCTCACTTTTGTCACACGCTGTATAAGCTCGTAATTTTACACATAGCTTTTAGTTTAGACTTGGTAACGATCGGGGATACATCGCTGATCAAAACGACGTGAATTATTTCAAATTAAAGACAACGCAAGCCCGACAAGTGAATTCTATTCATCAAACACATAGCCCATGTGAGTTAAAAACTTCCAAATATAATGCTATCCATATTTAAAAGTTTAGTATGAACACAAACATAAAATTTTCTATACAAATCTAAGCTACTACTTCTAGATGGAAACACTTACTCCTTAGAGGTATCATCTTCATTATCACTTTTGATATTAATCTCTTCTCGTTTTATAGAATACGATTCATTGAAATATTCATCATTATCTACTCCCTTTTTAACATCAATATCTTCTGTAGGATCTTCTTTATTAATATATGGTTGACTATGTGCATTATCACGTTCTCTAGAATGTAAAACTCTATCTTGAACTAGCAAATGAGGATAAAAGAAATGGATAATGTAATATATGTAATACTTATTCATATTAAACTTGGCAACAGGGGAACTAGGCAGTTACTCCGCAATGTTAATACAATCTAATATTAATTCCCGTTACTTCGTATAATAAAATTATGTAGACTTCGTATAACAAAATTATGTATGTATAACAACGTGTGTATTCATTATAGACCAAAAATTAGACATAAGAAACAACAAACATTTAATGCTGGCAGAAGTAAAGTAACCAAGGTTAACCGGCGGAATCCGTGAAATGTGGAATTTGGCGTGAATCGTGTAGTGTCCGATTTTTGCGATCAAAAGACCAAACTGATAATTTTGATATTGTGTAACTTTCAAAAGATGTGTTTGTTTATAAAATTTATCAAGATGTCTGAAGGAAGAGCTCCTGAACCCTTTTGTTTTCAATTTAAAAAATTTCAAGGGTGATAACATTAAAATCGCCATCCTTTTAAATAATTTAGATGCAAATATTCAACACATTTGAATATGAGAACGACGGCGGTGAAAAGAAGTACGCTATAGTTATAAAAAAATTTGCTCAGTATTGTAATCCTTTAAAAAATTTAGTGTATGAACACTTTGAATTTTTCAAGTGTGATCAATTACCTAACGAAGCAATTGATAAATCTGTCACCGCTTTGAAACAATTAGCCGTGACTTGTGAATTTAAGGAAGGAGATTGGAGAGAATTGTGTTGGGAGATCGAGAATACAGGAAAAATTGCTACAGTGTGCTGATTTAGATTAAAAAAAGCAATAGACATTTGCAGGTTAATGGAGAGTAGTGTTTTTATCCAACGTGAAATTACTGAGATAAAGGCTGTCAAGAGAGGGGTACATGGACAGGAATTGACACTTTTCTGGAAACCCTGGATATAAATCTAGACATCAGCAACTGTAAAAAGGTAACAATGCGCCCTGTGATAGATGTAGTTTGCAGCATAACAAAAGTAAGTGCCTTGCTTACAATAGATATTGCTCTGTGTCATCAGAAGGGTCATTACCGAACAATTTGTGTAAAAAAAACCATTGTATTTCATCTTGTACTAGTTCCCCTGTAGATTCATAGTTTTGCTAAAACATATGATATTCAATTAAGTAACTCTAGCCCCTATGGCTATACTGGATTATAACTCGACACCTCAAAATAATCTCCCTGCTCCGTGTATAATATTAATGGGTAGAAAGTTCAGAAATACTTTGCCTATCGATGCTGAGCTTTTAGTGCCAATTTTTCTCAATAAAGACATTGAATATCAGTTGCAGCAGAATCAACAAAAACAGAAACAATACTATGATAAGTCTATCAAAGTTTAATATCGGAGATCCTGTTTTAATGCAAGAGAGCAAAAGAAGATGGAATTGTGGTGAAGGTATAGCCCACATCATAAATGATTATATTATTAAAGTCAATGGTGGTGAATATAAACGTAACAGTATCACCTTAGACCTTTACATACTCCAGCTAAAGCAAATCAACTCATATACGCAAATTGAGGCTCAACTTGATGATCCAAGTTCTGGTAAAGTAAGAGCCAACCAAATCCCCTACTGAAGAGCCCGGTGTGAGAACAAGTGGCAGAATTAATCATCTCCCTCAGTGACTTAAAATCTAGCATTTATTTATTTTATTTTAAATTATAAAAAAAGGTTTAATTGTTAAACTTAGATAAATTACTTAATACGAGGTTTAATATACAATTATAATCAATTTTTGTTTTGTTGAAAAAAGGCATGTAATATATGTAATACTTATTCATATTAAACTAGGCAGTTACCCCCTTAATGTTAATAACTTGTGTAACCCTCAGAACAGTCTTGTTAATTAATATAATATTAATTCCTGTAGCTTCGCATAATAAAGTTAACCTTTCATATAAAAATGTATGTATTCATTATAGACTAAAAATTAGACATAAGAAACAATAAACATTACAGATAATACTTACTCGTTAGAGGTATCATCTTCATTAACACTTTTGATGTTGATTTCATCTTGTTACAGTACAGAATATGATTCATTGAAATATTCCTCATTATCTTCTTCCTTTTTAACGTCAATATCTTCAGCATGGTCTTCTTTGTTAATATATGGTCTACCAAGCGCATTATCAATTTCTCTATAATATAAAATTCTATCTTGAAATGACAAATGCGAGTAAAGTGGAAAATACTTACTTCTTAGAGGTATCCTCTTCATTACCGCTTTTAATGTTAATTTTGTCACCTTTTATAGAATATGATTCATTGAAATAGTCATCACCTTCCTCATCCTTTTTAACAACAATATCCTCTGTATTATCATCTTTATCAATATATGGTTTACTATATTCCTTGCCAAGTTCTCTAGAATATAATAATAATAATAATAATGTTTTTATTGTCAAATAAATACATAATGACAAAGGCAAAGTTCGCACTCTACTGACAGGGCAGTGAGCTAGCCCTCTTACACTTAACCCGTATAGTTAATTTAAATAATAAAAAACAGAGAGAAAAAATACTACAAACAATCTTACATATACTAAGAAACTATATGTATAAGCTATCGAATTATGCATTATACTGTAACGATTTTCTTGAGGAATGTATGCATCGTACGTCGTTTCAAAACCAGATCTTTCTTATTAATCGTAGCAAAAATATGTTTCTTTCAGGAAAATACTAAGAAAAATACGCCCGTTAGTTCTAAAAAAAACACGTTACCCAACGTGCGGAAAACCGCGTGATTTTCCTAGAGAATAATATAAAATACAGTGCTAATCAACATAGCAAATCCTCAGGCAATAATCATGTCACGTCGCGGCCGAATTAAGCAGCGCGACCACCACCTCTGACCGGCGCGAACATTTGTAGGGGTCCACAAATCATTTAAAAGCGTGTTCGCACCGTAAATTCGCCAGTAGGTGGAGTTCCACTAGCTCGAAGCCTCGATTTGACGACCGGGCTCCAAGACTATAGCAGCAGAAGGAAGGTAAGGCACCACCACTAGGACCTGATGGAAGGACGCAGCCGTCGCGACGCACTGTCATACCGGCAGGGTATATAAAGGATAGGTAATGTCAGGTGGTATATTGGTATAGGTATCTCTCTTACACACACACAGGCTAGTTTCTGGTTCTAAGTTCACGACTAGTCTGTCTTACTCATAAACACACATACAGGCTAGTTACTAGTTCAAAGTTCGGGACTAGTCTGTCCCTCTCATACACATATACATTAATCCCACCCTTTAGGCCAGTTACTGGGTCCGAGTTTCTGGACTGATGTATCCCTGTCTCTCTTCAACACACACGTACGCCATACATCACAATCCGTGAGAGATTTCCTATACTGATTGCCATTGGTGAGTAACTTGGTGCGGTATCGCAGTGTAAAAGAATGGGAACCGGCGTTGGCTCCTGTAATACCGTTTTTCAGAGAGCTGCCTGTTTTGACCGATCCTGATTCCGTACCGACCGCGGCACCCGTCATAATCGCATTTATCCGTCTTTTTTTCTCTAAGGCATACATCTTCCTCTTCTCTCGTACTCATTAGGGCTATTACATATATTTTATTTATGGGCTAGGCTAGGCTAGGCTTAAGATATATTGTATTCTATGAACAGGTAACACATAGGATAACTTCTTTGTTTTCTACATTGGTGTTTCATTTCTCTTTCTTTCCCATCTACCTTTAGTGATACTATCTCTGTCTTGTACATTGACCTATGGTTAACCGTCTCCACTGTATAAAAGCTATCTGTGTGGGTTTGTGGGCCCTTTACCACAGAAATCCAAAGTGATATAAATCGACCTACTGATATTCACCGAAGACAAATGATGTTGTACTTTTTCGTGACGTCATATGAGACGGATCCGCGATACTGTGTTGTTTTATATTATTGGTGGGGTTAAAAGGTGCTTCTAAGATTTAGTTTGCCATAAAGATATGGTGGTATCTTACTTTGTATGATGTTATGATAATATACCAGAGCATGCAACAATCTATGTTTAGCCATATTTAACCATCTGATTTCTTTAAGTGGCTCTAATATCCCTTCTAAGTAGGCCGCATATCATCCCCACATAGATATTTTTCAGATCCCTAAATGTGTACATGAAAGGTTCAACCTTTAATTTACTGATAACAATTTGGCAAGACACAAGACAATGGTCCGAAATCGAATTTGAATCAAGAACAGTGGTTGAAATTTTGGGTATATTAATAGAGTATGCAATAATGACAAGTAGTTTAGCACTCGTTGGACTTATCGTTGCTTCTAAAGTCCAGTAAGTCAATATTTAGGTCGCCCGCACAGATTAAATAATCAAATCTAGTGCTAATGACGCTAAGTACGTTCTTAAATTCCGCGAGAAATTCAGGCACCAAGAAGCTGACTGGTCGATATAGTGATCCAATTCCATACTGACTATTTAAATATTTTATCGACACCCTCAGCTGTTCAGTGCTGCAAATCTCAGGCAGTCGCAGAACAGCAGTATTTGACATACATTTCCACGCCTCTACCTCTACCCATAGCTGCTAACCAGTGACCTAACGTTAATGTGGCAAATTTTAAAAATCATTGTTTGTAAATTTCTTGCAATTTCGTACACATTTATTTAAATTACAAAAAAAAAGGAAACGAAGAGAGAGAGAAAAACAAACATAAAAGAAAGCCTATATCTAGATTATACAAAGCAACAAAATTAAATTCTATTCTTATACTAAAAATTAAGGATAAAGAGAATAACAGTTATGAACATTTTTCAACTGGAGAAGTACATTTTTTTGCGCAATGTTATCAATCAGTTTTAAATCACTATTAAATGATAACCAATAAGTTAATTATTACCAAATTATTTAGAAAAATCTAGTAATATGGTTGATATTGTTTTTATTCATTTCTTTACGGGCCTTGCCCATTAAAATACAATATAAACAAAAAAAAAGCATAAATATAAATATAAATACCTCGTTTGATTAATTACATATAACAAAAATAATAAATATAATAAAAAGTAATTCTGGTTAGGTACATAAAGCATAATTAAATATATATCACATAACATCATAACATAAAGAAATTGAATCACAAATACAAAATCTCATACAAATATCTAGATCGTTTGGTAATAAATTAACAATTTTAACAGTTCAGACTACAAATAAGTTGGAACAAAAGTTGGTATGCCTGAAGGGCTGTTGGAAAGTGGAGGTTGATCTGGTATAACAAGACTAATAAAAGAAAGCAATATTGAGCAATTCACTCTAAAATTAACTATGTTATAAAATAATTTTAGATCCCTTGTGTTTTCTTCTAGTGATCAGAGGGAGAGAGAATGTATCATGTAAAGGTTTAAAGTCATATCTGAAATCATCAGGTGGAGGTTACACTTGCTATGGACTTATTCTAATCTACGAATATAACAGACATACTTAGGATTCCATAATGATGATGCATATTCTCAAATTGGTCTTACTAGTCTGCAGTACAGCAGCCGAATGGGATGAACATTATTAAAAGTCAGTTGTGGACCTCTTGATAAAGCCAGCCATTCAAAGTGAGGAATCAATTATAACTTCAAGGTCCCATCCTGAGGAAACTTTTGTTTAGTCTATAATCGAAATAAATTGGACTTCGACTTTTAGAAAAACACTTTGATATATAAAGATCCATTGCATTACTCTGACACCATAAATTCACGTTGTCCAAATCAGACTGCAATCAAGAATAGTCGTCCTTGCAGGAAATCATCAGGCCACTTCAAGTTATCGGCAAAGCGAAGATATTTTGAATATATAAAGTAACTAAAAATATCATGATTGATGGAAACGTTAAATAAAAGAGCGCGACATTAATGGGAAGCAAATCGATACCATTTTGAGAAGACAACCAGTTCAAAAAACGGAAAATTAAAATCCCTGTTATTAAAACGTGGCTACTGGTATTTTTGGAATTAATATTTTCTAATTTACAGCAAAAAGATAAGTAACTGTTAAATGAAGCATAAGGGGGAACATACAACACTCCCATATATAATTTCTTACCTCCCTCCAATGTCACGGCTACCCATAAATCCTCAATAACACTATTAACATTACACCATTTTAGGATTATCTCGGCAGGTAAGGTATTGTGAAGAGTAATCAATACACCACCACTGTTACATTTACCACTAACCACCAGATCTCGGTCCAAGCGAAACACATTATATTGAGAAGGGAAAAGCTCAGATGACAGAAATTCAGGTTTTCAGCCATGATTAGGTAATACATATACAATCATATTGCGATGCACAAACACTGGTAAAAATCTACTGTTTTAGTTCTTAAGCCTCTTGTGTTTTGGTCATAAACTGAAAAACTGTTTTTAGCTACCATAGGGAAAGTTTAAGGAATAAGCATTAAAAATTGTTGTATAGTTTAAATTTAAATTTTAGATAGTGTTTTCGTTTTGAGTGTATATAGCTTTAACAGAGTCATACTTTTTCACGAAAATCTTCATTTCCTTGACCCACCAGTATTTATAATTTGCTTTGTGGCAAAATTCTCGGACTGTCTTATAAAGCAATTTATAAAACGGAGAAAGATATTCGTTTGCAAATATTTTACCATCTTGTCCAAAACCAAGGTCCCTTACGTTTAAGCTCGGATTTTTTTTGTTTTTTATTAGTGTTAAGAAAGTCGTACTTTTTCCCAATAGATGTAAATTTGACCACAATGTTTTTTGGTAATTTTCCAGTAGATGCATTGTTGACTCTATGATCCTTAACGATATCTTCATCGTTAATAAAACAGCCTACAGTGGTGGAACCAATTTTTTTAATGTGCGTATAAATATTTTCGCTATTTTTCTCTGGTACACCACCTTTATTTAGCACTTTGGTTAATATATAATAAAACAATAATAATTGTCAATTATAAATAAAATAGTTCACAAAAAAAAACTTATCTTGTAATATGCCTTTACACAATTCAATTACCTATCCATACAGAATTAATTATACACAAAATAAAGAACTAATAATACAGTCAAGACCAATATAAACAAAAATTCGAAATACACACAAAACAAAAACAGCAATTTTAACATAAAGTGTACATTTACATTAAAAGTATAAAACATTGACATAATACAGCTAATTGCCTCAAGTACTCCTTTAAATGTTTTTTAAACAAACTTTTTATTTTTTCTGAAAGAGAGTTAAAACAGATAACCCCCTTATGAAGCAAGGAGTTTTCTGTGCTTTTTTACTTTTAGTAACTATATAAAAATGTTTTTTATTTCTAGTAGGGTACTGGTGGACAGAATCATTTGTGTATAACTTGTTGAATAAATAATTTGGTGTTAATCCATTATTCATTTTAAATATTAATACCATATCTGAAACTCTAAAAACTTTTGAACTGGAAGCCAGTTTAAAGCTTTGAGCATATTCCTTACGGGAGTTTCTAGTTTTTTGCTCAAAATAATGCGCATCACCCTATTCTACAATTTCTATAGCCTGGAAATTTCATTTTTATATGCTGTATATAAAATAGAAGGGAATGGACATTTACATATATTTAGTTTTTTTAACATTTACTTTCAAAATATTTTTGGTAAACCACAACTTAAGTTGAAGAACATCTTCATTAATATTAGTGAAAAGGTGTTCAAGATTTTTGGAATAAAAATATAATAGAGGATTGTCAGCAAACAAATTAATAGAACAGGTTTTTACCACAGTTGAAATTTCATTTATGTATAGTAAAAAATAACAATGGCCTTAGAGTACTACCCTGTGTCACCCCAGTATCACTGAAATTTCGGACGATACTTTACCGTTTATCTTTGTAACCTGTTTTCTGTTTTCCAAGTAGTCCCCAAACCAATTCAAAACATCCTCAACTATGCCATAACTTTCAAATTTTTGTAGTAATATAGCTACATCTATTGATTCGAATGCACGCTGTAAATCAAGAAACACTGCTCCTATCGCATACTTGTCATCTAATAAATGTTTCCAGTCATAAAGAACATTTCGCAATGCCGTTTCACAACTGTGTTTTTGTCGAAATCCAGATTGATTTACAATTAAAATACTATTTGAACTTATGTAATCTATCACTTGCTGGTAAGCTATATTTTCCAATACTTTTTCAATTGTCCCAAGCATATTAACTGGTCTAAAATCATTCACCCTGAACGAACCTTTAAACTTCAAAATACGAATAATTGTCGAAACCTTCAATAAAGATGGAATTCTACCTGTTTCTAAAGATGTATTTATTAAATTCAGAAGGGAATTCCTTATTACATCATAAATATTTAAAAACTCGGCCGTTATGTCGTCAGGACTTGATTTATTAGGCAAGGAGAATATGACATTTTCAAATTCATGATGACTGATCAAACGAAAATTTGCAAACCTTTGTCAGCAATATTGAGCGTCTTGATTTTCCTCCCATACTAAATCACTATCAATATCCTGATATCTAAACATTGTTGCAAAAGCTCTATTTCGTCTTTAGGAGATGAACACTCTTTTTGAAGGGTATTAACATCTTGCTGCATATCGACAACTTTTATTGACATTTGATTCAAGTTTAAGAAGATAAAGAAATTTGATCAGCTAGCTCTTTATTTCTCTCCATCAATTTGAAAATATCTTAAGGTTCAAAATTTCATTCTTCAGCCCATCTATTGCTTCTTCAGAAACTTGTCCCGCAGGGAATCCCGAGTCCTGAAAATCCTCTGTTCTCCTCTTTGATCTTGATATGCAAGTATTTTTATTTTTTACTTCTGTAGTAAGCTTTATAATTTCGGCACGCAACTCATACTCAATTTTGTCCTTCAGTTCTTGTAATTTAGCTATATGATTACCCTTCCTTTTGCACTCCTGCTTAGATTTACCAATCAATTAATAATAATAATAATAATAATATTTATTAGTCTCAGGAAAAAATACATTTTCATAGACAGGTCAGAATTTTAATAATTAAGTTACTAACTTAAAGTAATTAAAATAAAATTTAGACCGCAATACAATGACATTAACAATCAGATAAAAAAATTTAAAAAAGCTTAAAAAAAATACTATAAAAAACATCATAACAATATTGACTAACTTAATGCATTTAATTAAAGTAAAATATTTAAGTCTCTGCTCTCTATCAAGGCCTGCTTAAAATCACTAATGGAGTAAGGTGCTAAATGTACAATATACCTTTTCAGTCTCAGTTTAAAACTATTCAGGTTTAATTTAAATTTAAGGGAAGGAAATTAAATGCATCTATTCCAACATAGCTTGTTTTCTGCAAACGTGAATTAGGGTTAATGATGTTATTTTTAAAACGCGTGTCGTGATCATGAATTGTCGTGTGAGATCTGTATTTGTCAAGGTGATTTTTAATGTATGTTAATTTTTTGTATATTATTTGACCATACAACGTGATTATACGAAGCGACGAAAAAAAACACCTGCAACGATCCCTTGATGATATATTCGCAATTATTCTAATTGCTCTTTTTTGCTTAAGAAATATAGTGTCAAGATGAGTAATGGCAGCATCTCCCCAGGCTAGCAAACCATAAGATAAAAGAGAGTGAAAGAGGGCGTGGTATGTTATTAAGGCCGCATGTTGTCCCACTGTAATACGAATTTTCCGAATTGCAAACAGAGGTGTTGAGAGTCGCTCGTTTAATTTTATGATGTGTTCCTGCTAGCTAAGAGAAGTTTCAATATAAACACCTATAAATTTGGGTTTATTAAATTCATCACTACCGCGAAGCTGGAATTTTAATAGAGTTGTTTTTGATTCGTTTAGAAACAGCTGATTTGCGGTAAACTACAATATTGCCTCCTCCAATACTGTCTGGAAAATATTACCCAACCATAGCTCCTTACAACATCTGACCAAAAAAGAAGTATCATCTGCGTATAAAACTGTAGTTAACTGCTCCAATGAAATAGCACCAGGGAGATCATTCACGTACACAAGGAACAATATGGGTCCTAAGATAGACCCCTGCGGTACACCTTACCTCACTGGAAGCACTGAACTAAATTTCTCTGATATAAACACTTGTTGGTAGTGGTCCTCGAGATATGATTTAAAAATCCGCAAACAATTGTCCGGAACTTCGTAATAATGCAGTTTAGCCAATAGGAGGGAGTGATCAACAGAGTCAAAATCTGTAAGCAGACACCCGCACTTATCTCCCTGTTCAAATGACTCATAACGTATTCTGTTAATTGATGGATTGCATCCATGGTTGATATTCCTTTTTTGAAACCAAATTGACTAGGTGTTATAATTTGGTGCTGTTCAAAGAATTGAAATTGGGTGATAATTTTCAACATTATGAGCATCCCCCTTCTTAAAGATAGGCATTACTTTAGCCAATTTTCGTTTGGTTGGAAAGTGTCCTTCAGTGATGCAAATGCTAATAATATCCATTCATGGTTCAATGATTAGTTGTAGACAAGATCTGACGACAAAAGGGCTGATGGATATATATATCTTCTGTTTTTTTATTTTTCATTTTATTTCATTTATTAATCATTTACAATCGGATCAAAGATTATTATAATGATGCTCTTGAGAATACTATTGATATCACGAGATGACCCTTTCTTTCAAGCTATCCCCTTACCCTTCCCACTCCCGCCACGTAGCGGCCATTACACTAATGTTCTTTGTAGAACTGCGGCAGATGAACGGGATAGAATGCAGGAACAACTAGGCCTCACACGTTCACAGCGTCTGCTCCCTTTCTAACGGGGTCGTTAGTTTCCACACTGAGGGGTTGAGTCTCCCGTTTCCCCCCCAAATAAAGCTGCAAAACCGAACAAGTGGAACCATTAAGTTAATAACACAGAGGTCTGCCTTCGACGAGACGAACCGGTAACTCACTCATGATTTTGTATTAATTTTAGGTTAGTTTTGTTCTTCTTTTTTATTAGAGCTGACTTTAAATAAGCTAGTGGCCAAAAGTTAAGCAACTGTGAAAATAAAGTCTATTTTAAAAATATTTTTTTTTCAAAATATTGCTTATTACTGTAGATTTCAGGATTAGAAGGAACATTTTATCTCCTTTCAAAGAAGCCCTGCATGCCAGTCACAAAATTACTATTATACAGGCTGTTCAAAAAAGTTCTTCAAATTCGAAAACATTCCACACCTAGTTCTGGAAATATTTGCAATTTTTTTTAAACCCATTATTGGTTGCCCCCCATATTTTGTCAAAATATTTTTAATGTCCTACTCAAAAAACAATGGTTTTAAAAAATGCAGTCTACCCACAATTGACTGTATATCTCTTTGCTTAATCATACTAATAGAATAGGTTTGTCAGCAATATAATGCATTTGAAATGTTTTTTATATTAAGACATTCGAAGATTATCTTCACAAACACAGGGATGATATAGAATATTGATGTTTTTTGATGTGATTTGCAATAAAAGGGAAACTTTTCTATATGTACAGTTCTTTTTATATTTTCTAAGTTTGTGGTAATAATTTTCATGTGACTTAACGCAGAGGTAAGAATTAATCCATTCCATAGCTGAAAAATCTACTTCTGTGGTTCAGCAGAGCGATATTAATTCTTAAATTAATTCCCTAAACAAGCAAAATGAACATTGCATATTAAAGACGTTGACAGATGATGGTGGGCTGTCAATCATTTTTGAAAAACTCTCTGAAAAATATTCTCTAGCTGATGTAGAACATTTGATTGTATTTGAAACCCTTTTTAAAAATGTATAAATGTTCTTAAAATAATGTTCGGTTAACTTCTACAATATTCAGTAAATATTTATATCACAAGAATTTATCTACAATTTGTTTCCTTTTTTTTTTGGAAAAAAGAGAGTTTTCCAAGGAATTTTTATTTTTAATCTACCTACTCTATGCAGCTTATCATTTAAAATTAAAAAAAACCTAAAATGTTTGGGTTTATAAGGTCAATGAGCCCCTTAATTGCTTTTAAATTAAAAGTACAATGGAGCAAATCAACTATAAGATATTTTAAACTTACTGAACTTTGGAATGTTAGAAAATTGATGAATTATTACTGATGTGAATACACTTTATAAAATAATTGTTAATCCCTATTTCAACTTTGCTGAAATATTGGAAATGATATCCTTTTACATTCCCAAAAGAATAGCAATAAATACACTATTCCATGTACCTTTTCATAGGAGTAATTATGGCCACCGAACATATACTCCGATGGCTTAGTTTCTTTGACTGTATATTTGAAATAAATAAATAAATAATCAAACATTTACTACTTACTTTAATAATCCTGCTTTAGAACCTGACTTCCTATCAGCTTGTAATATAACTTTTGTAGATGTCCATCCGCGCCTGGATTTACTTTTCTTCATAAATAAATCTTCAATTATTTCTCTCTGCATACCTTCTGATACAGGCATTGATGCGAGCTCCATTTTATCAAGTATAATGTTCAAATTAGAAAAACCTTTCGATTGTCTTGGGCCACTATCTATCTGGTTATGAGTACTTAAGTCACTTTCGTGAATGTTTAATGGGGACAGAAATAATTTTGATTCTGTAAATTCCAAATCAAAATCTTCAATAGCACTCCCAGTTTTCTTTTGTAGGATTAGATTTTCGGATTCCAAATTTGAAACCAACAGATGGGTGTCCGCACAAATATGTGACTCATTTTTGAAACTTTGTGGATTAAACATTCCTTGACAATTCTGCACTTCTCGTAAGTCCAAATCTGGACATTTAGTTATTATATTTCCTTTAAATTAATTCTTAACAATAGCAAGTACATCAATTTCAAAGAAATCTCTAGGAAAGAAGTGGATATAAGTGGTCAAGTTCCTGTTTTTTCTTCATTTGTGTGTGAAATTTGTTTATCTGGAAATAAAAAAAAATAATTTTGAAAAAATTTATCGAGTTAGCCGTTACTTGATGAAAATTCATTATCACTAACAATGGGCAGCCGTTTAGCTCCTTTTGATAGTTCAATAAAATATTACAGTTTTTCCTCTTATTAATTTCTAGACTTGACTAGATTTAACTTGTAACTTTTATTGGCTGAATGCAACATTTTAAATTCATTATTAAAATTGTGATTTGTTTCTAGTAAGAGTTGTGTATAATTAGAATCTGTTTTTTGTTTAATGTGATGTTATGTGTTCTTATATATTTTTATAAAAAAACCTACCTGTTTGACCAATATATATTTTTTCACAAGAACCACCTAAAGTATTATTTGTACAAAATGCTACTTTATAATTTGTTTTTATAAGATATTTAACTATTTTAATACTAATTTCTCCAGTATTTTAATGTGTTAAACTTAATATTGTCTATTGTAATAAAATTAAGATATACTTGTGTTTTTTATAGTTTTTTATTTTCAATTTTTTATATTATTGTTACATCATAAGCATTATTAATTGCAATTTGTTTTATATCAAGTTCTTTGTTATAATTTTCCGAGCTTAGAACATCCGGAAGAAGCCTATGTACAATTTATTCAAATTTTGAGAAACATCTATAATGACTGTACTAATACTAAAAATATAACTCTAAAATACAAAAAAATTAAGCCTTGGATAAGTGCTGGTATAATTACTTCAATTAAACACTGGGATGTAATTAAAAGAAAAGCAATTAAAAGTAAAAATCAACTTTTATTTGCCCAATAAAAAACTTACAGAAATAAACTTAACAAAATAATAGACACAGCAAAAAATAACTTTGACAAAACAAAAATTAATGAAGATCAGAATGACATGCAAAAAATGTACCAAATGATTTCTGATGCCACAAACGAAACAAAAAATCAACAAGACAAAGTTCAAATACCAAATAATGGAGACTGTTTTAAAAATGATAAGAACATGGCCAACTACTGCAATAATTATTTTATAAATATAGGTACTACAATGGCAAATAACATTCAAATCCCCAACATGCCTTACACTTGTAATATTCCCAAAGTAAATAAGTCTATGTTTCTCAGACGAATAGACAATAAAGAGATTATTCAATATATTCAGTCTTTAAAAAATAACAGTTCACCTGGTGCTGATGGGTTTACAGTTAAATTAATTAAGTGTCATCAGAACTTACTTGCACCCTTAGTTCACATCATTAATCAAATTTTCATCTCTAGGATAGTGCCTTCACAATTTAAAAAATCGACTGTAATACCAATTTATAAAGCGGGTGTCAGTAGTCTAATTTCTAATTTTAGACCAATAAGTCTAATTGATAATTTCTGTCAAATATTTGAGAAAAGCTTAAAAACCAGGTTGATTGAATATTTTGACAAAAATAATATTATAAGTCATAGACAATATGAATTTATTTATTTATTTATTTATTCAAAATCTTCTTGTAAGACAATTGTATAAAAACAGTCATAAAACAAGTAAGCAAAATAAAAGTTAAATACTACCTAAGACTACTTTGGACATTAAGACCATTTACGAACAATAAATTCTACATTAAACCAAGACAAAGTCAAAATAATTTAAATATCAACTGTCATGTACTCCTCCTTTGAATAAATACATTTATCAACCAAGTACACATTTAACCTACATTTAAACTGATTAACATTAGTCAAACACCTCATTTCATTTGGCAACACATTAAACATTTTCAAACCTATGATGTTAGGCGATCTGTTCATGATCTGAGACTTATAAGGAGGTATATGAAATTTATCTGCATTTCTAGTTTCTAATGAGTGCAGGTCACAGATCACTAAGCTTTGGATAGGAGAATCTGTTCTTAAAAACATGTAAACATGTTTTCAGGATATATAAACCTGTTAAAGTTAAAACATTAAAATGCCTAAACAATTCTCTGCATGATGTTCTAAAACTGACACCAGCTATGCATCTAATAATTCTCTTTTGCTTTATAAACACATTTTTTGATTGAGTAGAAATGCCCCATACCTAAGAACAGACTTGACTTGACAATGACTTGAGCATGGTATAACATTACAAGCTGCTTATGTGATAATATGTTTCTTAAATTTAATAAGATATAAAAAGCTGAATTCAGTCGTGACATTACATGGTTACAATGTTCTTTCCAATCTAGACAAGAATCCATATAAATTCCTAAAAACTTTACACAGTTTGCACTATTTATTTTTGTATTATTCAATTTTAAATCTAAACCATTCCACTCTCTTTGTCTCATATGAAATCTAACATATTGTGTTTTACTCAAATTAAAATATAAGGAGTTACAAGAGAACCAGTTGCACAAATTACCGATAGCCACATTCACTCTATTTTTCAATGATTCGTCTGGCTTATAAGAAGGCAACAAAGAGATATCATCCGCAAAAGAGGTAACATGCATATCAGGCACCACTCCAGGCACTTCATTTACATAGACCAAGAAAAGCACAGGGCTCAATACCGAGCACTGTGGCACACCCATTATACAAGGCACACACTCTGAATTGACCTGAACTCTGTTTAAGTTGGGTATAGGAACAGCTGATGTAATGTTTGACCTAATTAGTGACATTAAACAATCACTTGATTCAAACAAAAACTGCATTGCTGTATTTTTAGATTTGGCTAAAGCCTTGGACACTGTTCCCCATGACAAACTTCTTGATGTCCTTGAGCATCTCGTAGTAAGGGTTAAGTGCTACATGTCCGCAAAAAAATATACTTAAGGTAATACATTAATGTTCACTTTTATATTTTTTAACCACCTGCATACATTTCCATGAGAAAGACAAATCTCATACTTTCATTAATCGTAAATACTGTACAAGAAATAAAGAAAGCTTTAATGTGAAAATACCATATTGCAAAAAAGAGACATTAGATTTTCAGCATACACTGCACCCAGAATATATAACCTAATGCCAATTTTTCTTCCTAATGCTAGAAACGTTAAACCTTTTTTGAAAAGAATGCAAGCAATTTATACGTGAGAATTATATAATTATATTATACCTTTACAATAACCTTTGATCTAATTTTACAACCCTTATGTATTAAAAGTAGTTTTGAAGACACTTAATAACACAATCATTGACTAATGAGGGCATACAAGCCCCACAGGCTTAGGTGCTGAAATAATAAATAAATATGTATAAACAATATAGAAAATCAGAGACTTACCATTATTACAAAATAAGTATGACCTTAACATGTTATTTTTGTTTTTTTTCGGATTTTAGATTTAAAAAAAAATTGTAAACAGTTTTACAAACTTATTTATTGACAAACAATTCAATTTAATTTGAAATACATTAATGTGAAATTGGAATAATAATTATAAAGAGAACTTTGTATAAATAAATAAAATGTATTTATTTTTTTAAAGGTTATAATCTTTTATGATTATTAAATAGGTACATTTTATCATCAGATGGGTCAAGAAATGGATCAAATTAAACTAATACATATAATATATAATGCTTATATTTTATAATTTAAAAAAATAATATTAAAATCTATAAAAAAAATTAGTTTTGAGATCAGCTGCAATCATAATTTCCTGCATGTCCGTAGCTATTTAATGCTGGCTGCCTAATTCTAATAAGACTCGAAATTTTGTTGTACACATACACATACACAAAACAATGGACTATTTGGTTTTTACTAAAATTTGTTCATCTACGCATTAGCAATCCGTAATTACCTTATTTTAACATAAGACTCAGTATTTTGTTACACACCTACATACCTACACAAAACAATAGACTATTTTATTTCTAGATAAAATTTGTTCATCTATCTATGCATGGGGAATCCGACGAGCTCATGATAATGTTATCCTATTTATTCATTTAGTGCGTCCGCACTCATAATCTATACGTATTATTTTACTGAGACTAAACACGTTATCGCATTGTCGGTGTTGGGATTTTGCCTTGTCGAGGTTACGACATGCAGTATTAAGTTTGCATAAAAGTGATCCCAATCTCAATAATATTTTCAAAACTAAAAAAACAAACATTACACATACCAAAAAAATCGTAAACAAATAAATAACCCAACAAACTCAAACACAAAAAAAAATTAGGTTAGGTTCAAAACTTTCTTTCCTATCTAAATGAAGTCGAAGCCAGTTTTTTGCTTTCAGCGCCATTCTCCAGCTCAATATATAACGACCATGAGTAGACGAGCAAATTGCTCTACGTAGATTGTTGAACGGTATTAAATATTTTTTTCTTTGAAAAGGCACATTGTTTCCGCTATCAACTGATATTGGCCTTTTTTTCACTCTGGACTTGCGCACTCCAGATAACTTTCTGGTCCCGCCCGACCTTTGGCCTTATTAAATAAGCCCATCCAGAGAAAGAAATCACAATTCTCACATCTCCTAGGACTCTCCGCCTCACAGCGATTGGCCCTGTTATGTAGGACGTTCCCCTAGTGATGTTTCCACAACGGTCGTTGGACTACCCCTCAAACAAAAAATGCAATGCATGAAAAATCACGAAAAATACTTTTTTTTTCCTACCATAACTTAGCCAACTGTTCTACGTATATGATCCTGGTGTAATTTAGTATTTGTCCTTGTACAATATAGGATTTCAGTTTCTGGTACAGTTGTTTTTATATAAAATCGTAATCGTGTATCGCCTGCTTTCTTTACTGCAAACATAACCTAACCCTAAGTTTTGTTTAAAAAAAGTCATCCGCCTGAATCGATTTGAACACATATGCGCCACATCCAAAGCCGAATATCATACCAACGAGCTAGCATACTCATGCTGAACGTTCAAGAAAATTGTTTATACTCCGCCTCTCACCAAGAGCAACCAATCAAATCGCAGGATTTAACTTAAACGTACAACTATATCAGAAACTGAAATCTAGACCCGATGGCGAGTTGAGGACGCTACCGATTTGACTTACGTAGAATGAGCGGATAATATCGAAAACAACGTTTTATAAAATCAATTTTTCCTGAAATGAGAAAATAATCGAAAATGTTGTCTTTTTCCAATAACCGAATAATGTTCGATTAATTGCAATGAAAAATATGATATGATTAATGGATTAATCATAACAAATAACTGATTATTTTTGTTTTTCGGTTAATCGTTGCCATCTCTAAATGTTACCAGGCCTACCCGTAATTGCGGTAGATCTACCGTAAATAGATTTGAATCTACCGTTTCTTCTTGCCGTTACACAAGATTTTATAGATCCTTGTTTTGTAAATATTGGTAAGCCTTAACAATAGAAATATAAATCATACAAAATATATATGTAATATCTAAAACAATAATTATTAGGAGTAGTATTATTTAACAGAGACAGGTGAGAATTTGACTAGAAAATAGTTCTACATTAGACATAAACCGAGCTAGTTCGTTTAATTTATGTAATCATTCGACAGAGACAGAACATAATAAGAAAATACCGCTTTATCCGACAAAGGTCGAGCTAGCGTGTTACTTATATGAATATGTTTTATTTAATATGTCGTAGTAGTCGTTTTTTCTTGTTTCTTATGTTTATACATTTATTTGGTAATATGTAATTAGATAAGTTTAAAATAATGTATCATTTAGAAAATCAGCATTTTATTTCATTTATACTCATAAATATTCCAAATGTGTAGTCATGGCAATAATAAATCATTAAATAAGTTAAAAAGTATAGTTTATGTCCTGAATTTTAAATAAATAAAAAATTATATTTATATATTTTGTCATACATGCAAAAAGCCTATGCCGTAGAAAATTATAGATTATCGCAGCTAATATTTGTATTTGTTAAAGTTAAATTTGTATAGCTTTGCATTCGATTTCAATTCAATACACCTTTTTTAGAAGCCCTCCTATCTTTCCCTCTAACATAAACATTTTTTTACTGCGCCTCTCATTCTACCGTATTTGGCCATATGCTACCGCCTGTTAAAGGCCTTGCCTTTTTAATTCCTGCGAAACAACTGACTGTCTGGCATCTATATTTAAAAGCAGATATAGTGCCATAGTATTCAATGTGATGGTACGAATTTGAGACATATTTTTTGTTTAAAATATAAAATTATGCAAAAAACGAATGTGACGTACGTTTGATTGTTTTTTTTTATATCTTTTATATTAGTTTTAGTTAGTTTAACCCATTTAAAACAATACCTAAAGGCAAAAGCCGCGAAATGTTTTTGTTGCATCATGAAGTAAGAGTTAACTTCGCATTTCATTCATAAAAATGAAATAAATAGAATCAAACATCAATTGTTGTTTGTTTGGAAAAGAGACTCTGGACATAAAGAATAGTTTGCGGTGAAAATTGCAACGCTGTCAGATAACTTTCGCGAGGCTTACCAGTGGCGTAGCTATTTTTGGCCTTATTAATGTTTTTTAAGCCCAAATATTAGAGAACGACAGAAGATGAACAGGAACGACTTCACATTGCCTAGGACTCTCCGCCTCACAGAAAACAATTAATTTAGATATTATATCGTGGAAAAGTTGCCTAAATGGGAAACTTTTTTATTATCAATTTCCGAAAAACGGTCGTTGATAAAACTTGTGTGTTTGTCGACAAAATAGTTTCACAATATTCAACTTAAGTCAGATATACAGGGCATGAAAAATCACGAAAAATACAAAAATTTTTTTTGACTACCATAAAAAACGTAAATAAAACTATTAGTTATGTATATGTAATCCTGAAAGATTTAAATAGAAAAATGTTTTTTTGCTGTTTGACTTTAAAACATAAGGATAATATAAAAAATTTTCTGTTTACAGTTGATTTTTTTATATAAAATCAGAAAAATTTTATTTTTTTAATTGTTGTGAAATCTTTTTTGAATATCCTGATCTAAAGTTTATTACTATCAAAAATAACCTAACCCTAAGTTTTGTCAATAATAAAAAAAGTAAATAAATGCATTAAAATGCAAGATGTTGAACACATATGCGCCACATCCAAAGCCGAATATCATACTAACGAGCTAGAATTTTTTTTTATAAAACGTTCAACAAAATTGTTTATATTTTCACCCGGACACGTGGTTTATAAAAGCAAACAAGTTTAAAATCGTATAATTTATTTATAAACTTGATGTAACGTACAACTATTATATCGACAAAACTGAACGATATTAATTTAATATTTCATTATTTATATAATAATTAAAGACTATTACGTACTTAATGATTCGGATAATTTCGAAAACAATTTTATAAAATCAATTATATATATATATATATATATATATATATATATATATATATATATCTTATTCCAATAACCGATTTAATATAATGTTCGATTAATTGCAACAAAAATATCATATGATTAATGGATTAATCATAACAAATTTTTGATTATTTTTGCTTTTTTCAAGGTTTAACTGTTGCCATTCTAAATGTTACCAGGCCTACCCGTAATTATGTAAATGTAAAAAATAGATTTGAATCTACCGTTTCTTCTTGCCGTTACACAAGATTTTATAATGATTTTTTGTAAATATTGGTAAGCCTTAACAATAGAAATATAAATCATACAAAATATATATGTAATATCTAAAACAATAATTATTAGGAGTAGTATTATTTATACAGTATATTTTCACACAATTTTGAGAATTTGATCTAAGAAAATAGAATTTACATTAGAAAATAAACCGAGCTAGTTCGTTTAATCATTATGTAATCATTCCACAAAGAGAAACATAATAACAAGAAAATATCTAGATTTTTATGTACAAAAGGTCGAGCTATGGAAGATTGTTACTTATATGAATATGTTTTATTTAATATGTCGTAGTAGTCGTTTTTTCTTGTTTCTTAATTTTATACATTTATTTGGTAATATGTAATCTAGATAAGTTTAAAATAATGTATCATTTAGAAAATCAGCATTTTATTTCATTTATACTAATAAATATTCCAAATGTGTAGTCATGGCAATAATAAATCATTAAATAAGTTAAAAAGTATAGTTTATGTCCTGAATTTTAAATAAATAAAAAATTATATATATATATATTTTGTCATACATGCAAAAAGCCTATGCCGTAGAAAATTATAAATTATCGCAGCTAATATTTGTATTTGTTAAAGTTAAATTTGTATAGCTTTGCACTTTTTTCGATTTCAATTCAATACACCTTTTTTACAAGCCTATTTACCGAAGTTATCTTTCCCTACTAACATAAACATTTTTTTACTGCGCCTCTCATTCTACCATATTTGGCCATATGCAATAAACATGGCCAAATATTAAAGGCCTTGCCTTTTTAATTCCTGCGAAACACAAAAACCATATTATGGCAATATCTATATTTAAAAGCAGATATAGTGCATTTCATATTGACAATTAAATATTTTGTGTCAAGTTGTTTAATATTTTTAACATTCATTATAATATATTATATTATTAAAATATTAAAATTATGCAAAAAACGAATTAGTTGGAATAATGTACGTTTGATTGTTTTTTTTTATTTCTTGATTATATTAGTTTTTTGAAACCAAATTTTAAAACAATAAAGGCAAAAGCCGCAAATGTTTTTGAAAATCATATAGTAATGATTTTAACCATTTATCGGAAATATTGCAACGTTGCAGTATTTTCATATTTTTACCGCTACTAAAATTACTGGCAATGTAGCTAAATATTCTGATCATCATAACGCGGAGGAAGAAGCATAAAATAGGTTATCAGCTTAAAAAAAGTATGCTTTACCGTATAAATTTTATTTTTAAATCATATATTTGTAATATAACTTTAATATATGTTAGCAAATCGCTGTATATTTTTAGTTTTTACTTAAGTTGAAGTTATAAAAAATTAATTTAAGCCCAACATATGTGCAATACAAAAATAATATTTTTTGTAAATTAAGAAAAATGTTTTCAAATCAATGTTAATAACTTATGTTTTTAAACTTTAATACGTTTGTTATTTCATTATGTTCAATTTTTTGTTTTTTAACTTTTGAAAATAGCCACACAAAGCACTTATTTGTAATTATTTCACCAACTACAAGAATTTTAAATAATAAAGAATTAATATTAATGAAAAACTACTCTCGAAAAATCACCCCGTGCTTTATTTCAAAATCTTTAAATTTGACTTAATCTATTTAATTATCAGTTTTAAAAACTATTACTAATGTAATAGTATAAAGGATGGTTTCCACAGTAAGATGCCCAGGGTTTGAGATTCCTCCAAAATGTAAACTACTGGTCTCACGTTATTTCCATGTCGTTGATTTTAACCATTTTTCTTTCAAGCTATCCCCTTACCCCTCCCACTCCCGCCTAACATAGCGGCCATTACGCAATATTCTATGTCATAACGCGGCAGAGAAGCGGGATGCAAAAAAGTAACGAAATTTTATTTTTAAACATAATTTGTAAATAACAATTTCGTATGTATATTTTTAGTTTTTACACGTTCTTAAACAGCGTAACATATTTAGGTTTTTTTGTAACTTTTAAAATGTTTTCAAATCAATGTTAATTCTTATGAGCGTGTCATTATGTTCTATTTTTGTTTTAACGTATTACCTTATTTGTAATGCTTTCTAATTTTAAATAATAAAGAATAAATATTAATGAAAAACTACTTATTTTATTGATAGAACATTTATAAAGTCAATACAGCAACATAGCAAATAAAACTAAACTGGACTCCGATCGTCCCTTACGACTCCCGAGATTTAATGCCGCTTCACGCTAAGCTCTGTTTAAACGAAACTCGAATGGCCATCTGGTGAACGACTACCAAATCATATATCTAGTTCTCGTTCTTACAAACTAGTTCTTTTAGTTCGATGTTATTGTTAAAGCGAGCGACACAAACAATCGTTCAGCAACGTTGGACAGTTTACACGGTTATCGTTTGTTCCTTAATAGGTCGGTTAATAGTTCGCGATCGAACTAGATTATTTTAAGTCTTCGAACTAGTGCATTTAGTTCTCACTAAAGACTCGTTCTTTTTCATAGGTCGTTCGCGAACTACACACCTCTTAGTAGCTTCTAATTCAAGTAGCAAACTGTAAAACTGGTGTGACAAAGTTGTGTTGGGCATATTTGTTCACCAGCCTGGGCGGCCGATTTAGTTCGATATTAATAAAAAATACTTTTTCTATAAATACATATTTTATCGAAGTATTTCAACGTACCTATTACTTCGTTAACAGTAAAAAGTTCATATAAAAAACATCGTATCAACAAAAAACGTTCAAAACTTAATATTTAATATTGTATTAGATACTTAAACTTGAAACAGAAAAACAGGAATTAGGTAGAACCTAAGATCTAAAATATTAAAAATAGTTCCTGATTCACTATCCTCTAAAATAAATAATATTAATACGAAAGTATTGTATTTTATATGACATTAAAAGCATACCTTTTCTGAAGAATGGAGCAGGCATGGGATTCATTTTAATTTTTAAACGCACACAACTTCTTGTTTATCGCTATCAATGTAAAAACTGTCTAAAAATCCTAATCGAGAAATGTTACATTCAAAACTTCAATACTTTTAAACGTTTTAAAATGGAATTATAGGTATTGCTACAACACTTCTAGGACAACGCCCAACCAAAGCCTATAATAATAACTATAAAACATTATTTCTTACATTTCAATGTTTTCATTTGATGTTAGTTTTATCTTTTTTATAAAATATTTTATTTCCCTCTTTTTAGTTTTATTTATAAGAAGTTTTACTAAAAAGATCAGGCTCAAAGTTTTCGAGAGCAAACCCTAGGTTAAAATGTTGAACGTACCTAATAACTAGAACGAGTCTTTTTCTTTAAATGTGTTCAGATTATTTGTTGCGTTTAGATTGACAAACAAAAATCGTTTTTGGCGTTTTTTGTTTGCTTCAATTAATTTAAAGTTAAATATTTTTATTCAGTTGTCTATTGCACTTAAAATTTTGCTATGACTATAAGTAATATTACCGTTGCTTGAATAATACAAATTGTTAAAAATTAAAATAATTAATAGAATTAGAATTGAACTTGGTGCCCCTAAAAACTCCGGAAAATATTTGAAATATGATATTTTGGTTCATCCCTCATTTCTACTTATTGACACAACAAATATGTTTTGATAAGATTTATTATATTACCTAACAAATTAGCTTGATCAGAAAAAAGTTTGTATCCCCCATAGCCCAGAGGATGCACCTCTTTACTTTTTTTGGTTAATTACAGTTTATATATCAAATTTCAATATTTCAATTTATATTAAAGCATTCAACTTTCTGGCAGGAAAAAATTCAAAATGGCGCCGTTACCCAATTTTTCTATTTAAAATCTGCTCTTTATAAAATGCCTTCAGTACTAAATACTTTTTGAAAAAAAATTATGCAATTTGGCCAAATCTTCCCAGAGAAATCGATGTACTGGGTCGTTGCTCTTAATTCGCTAGCCCTAATATCAGCTTAATTTTAAGAGACAGAAAAATTGTTAATTGTATAAGTTGCAGGATTTATTACATAGTTAATAGAAAATTATATTCCAATAATGTTCCATTAAGAAATTTTTTTTTTAATGGAAGCAGCGTTTTACATGCTAATAAAATGAACCTCTTTTTGCTTATTATAAATATACTGGGCTTGATATCTTTATCTATAAAAACATCTTTTTGTCTTTAAAAACACCAAAGAAATTGGAGAACGAGACAATCGCTGTCGTAAGAAGCAATGCGTTTCTACTGATTCCATTATGTTGAAAAAAAAAATATTGTTCCGGTTTGGCCAGTACATAAACACGTAGTTTCTGAATGCACTCCTTTTATTCAAAACACAGGTTACAGGTAAACACTGGTTATACCTAACAATCGTTACTAAGGTAATTTTAAACTTGTCAATATCAGCTTGTTACACTTCACGAAATCTCAATTACAACTGAATCAAAATGTGACCTCGCGGCGCGCTTATATAGCCTTTAGAAAATAATGGAATGATCCAGAAAATTCTAGAATAATCTAAATACTACAGGGTGAGAAGAATTAAGCCTAACCGAACATTCGAGAACGATTTTTCGTCTACTTCTATAAAATAACAAATAATAAATAAATGCATCTAAATCTTAACAAATCTATAACTAGGGCTAAATTCGCAACATTGCCCCCTACCTAGAGTTGATCGTCCAGATCAAACATCTTTGGTATCTCGGTAACCGGCTAGTCGATGCAGGTGCACCACTTTCATTTTGTAAATCCAGTGTGATTGGCTTGTAAATCATAACGTGACTTCATTCTATCACTTTCTATCTGTAATTTATGGCGGACCTCTTCATGGATTTCTCTGAGGCGTTTACTAACCTGGCTGGCATAATTCGTAATAGTTATCATATTGTCAGGAGGTCGTCCAGTCAAGAGGTTGACTGGAAGCTGTAAATCATATCCAAATATTACACTGGCAGGTGTTTTTCCAGTGCATTCATGAACTGCCGAGCGATAGGCCAGTAAAAATGATTGAATACATTTATTCCAATCACTTTGTTGTTCATTAACTGGGATTTTCAGGTAGTTCTCCAAAGTTCTATTAAATCTTTCAACCATTCCACCTGACTGCGGATGAAGAGGTGTTGTTCTTGTCTTATGAATTCCTAATAGGCTGCACAGGCTTTTGAATACAAAGTTTCTGCCTTGGTCGGAATGTATTTCTCTTGGAATTCCATATCGGCAAATCCATTCATAAATTAGTACGTCGCTACTAACACAAAGCGATTCCCGGACTTACTAATTGGAAATGGCCCTGCTACATCTATGGCAATTCGTTCAAAGGGTGCTTTACTGGCGGCGCAGTCCTCGCAGTTGGGCACCAATCTTTCACATCTGTACGACTTCCCAACCAATAAAACCTTACTGGAACTTTTTCAAGAGTCTTCATAACACCAAAATGTCCTCCGCCTACACCGTTGTGTACGGCTTGCAACACTTCAGGAATTCTCTTTAAGAGCAAAATAGTTTGATATTTGTTATTTTTGCCATCAGAACTTTCCCAGATTCTTTTTAACAGGCTGTCTTTTATCACCAGAGTCCCATAAAGCCCAGTATCCTTTAAATTTCTGGGATTTAGCTGCAATTTCTTGGTAACAAGGTCTTGGTGGATTATCTAATTTCAGCCTAATTATAGGGCCAATATCTGGGTCTTCTTGCTGATCTTTGGATAACATTTTAGAGTCCCACTGTTCAGAGCTTTGAAGTGCTGTTCTTCGACAATGAAAATCGTCAGAATCTTCTCTTTCCTCGTGTCTGTTGCAATGTTTACAACTTTCTGGGCATGGTATTCTTGAGAAAGCATCAGCATTTTTATGGTAACCAGACCTATTATAACCAGTGTTTAAAAGATTCGAAGCATTTTCATTTGTAGTCCGGTATTCTGGAGTGTACTGTAGTCTACGTAGTTTTTCTTGACCCCTGGATGTTTGTTTAGCTGTTTCGAACTGAAGGGGCATATGCCAGAGCTTCTGAAATCTTCTTTATTCTAGCCATTCTTAAAGCTTGGTTGGTATCAGGATCACGAAGGCTTTCAATAAAACTGCTTACTGCCAACTCTTGCTTGATCTCTTCAGTGTAGGATGGATAAGTCAAGTTAATTAGTCGCACAATATCTGCTTCGTACTCTTGAAGACTTTCGTTATATTTTTGCCTTCGATGCTGAAGTTGGGCTTTATAAACCTCCTGTATATGTGCATCACCATAACGCATTTCTAGATGGCTTATTAATGTCCCAAAGTCATTCTTTTTATCTTCAGGTATGCTCCTTAGCACCTCGATTGCTTCACCACGCAAGGAACAAAGCAGTGCTCTTGCCTTTTCGGTAGATACCCAATTATTTCTAGTTGCGGCAGCTTCAAATTGTCTTAGGTAAGTAACCCATGACACTTTACCATCAAACGTAGGTGGTTTTATCACATGTGATGAAGAGATAACATCGGATTTTAACTCACATTGTTTTCTAAACTGTATCTGGGATCATAGACTTTGAGCCTCCTGCTGCATGTGGTCATGAACCTCCTTAACTTGCTTTTGTACCTTCTTCTCTATTTGTCCCATTTCCTCTTTTACATCTTCCTTGGTCATTGTCAATTCAAACAACATTTTTCTAGTTATTTCTTCTTGATTCTTTCTTATTACTTGTATTTCTTGCTTTACGTCTTCTTGGTTCCTCATCATGTCTTCTTTTATTTCTTGCTTCATATATTCTTGATTCTTCCTCATATCTGTAAGTTCGTGCTTTAGTTCTTCTTGGTTTTTCTTCATGTCTTCTTTAAGGGGGAAGTGCACGCAGTATTATGGATCATTTGCAAGCCTTCCGCCGCTGCAATATTCAATGTGATTTCAATAGGGAAATATGTATAGTTGGGCGCTAAATGCGATTTTTTATGAAAAAATCTAATCTAGAATTATAAAATAGAAGTAGATTTGTTCATTTTCGACCATTTTTCGAACACTTTTTGACGCAAATGCCGTCGCATATAATTTTTTTTTCACAAAATGGCTCTTTACCGCTTTGCATTGATCGTTTGTCTACGTAACTACAAATTTTGAAATGGTAAATCGTACCCATGTCTTTGTATTTCTGCAGCGCGTGAACCATTTTGAACCCATTTTTAAACGAAATGTAATTTAAATTGCCTATACATAACACATTTTTTTGAGGTAGGACGTGCAGGAAGTTTTTTCTAATACGTAGGTACCTTTTCATCTTACTTTGAACTTGACTAGACCTTGTCGCTAGTTTTTCACTTTTTGCGTGCAGTTCTCCCTTAAGTTCTTGCTTCATATCTTCTTGGCTCCTCTTCATGTCTTCTTGACTTCTCTTCATGTCTTCTTGGTTCTTCATGCCTTGTATTTCTCGTTTTACATCTTCTTGGGTTTTTTCATGTCTTCTATAAGTTCATTTCTCATTTCTTCTTGGGTTTTCTTTATGTCTTCATGGTTTTTCTGCACGTCATTATGCATTGCTATAATCAGGTTCATCAAAGAATCCAAATTTGCTGCCATGATTATTGGTACTAGTAGAAACTATTTTCTTACTTCTAAATCTTACTTCTTTTGGATTCTAATCTCGCTTCTGACACCAAATGTTCCGGTTTGGCCGGTACACAAACACGTAGTTTCTGAATGTACTCCTTTCATTTAAAACACAGGTTACAGGTATCACAGGTAAACACTGGTTATACCTAACAATCGTAACTAAGGTAACTTTAAACTTGTCAATGTCAGCTTGTTAACACTTCGAAATCTCAATTACAACTGAATCAAAATGTGGCCTCGCGGCGCGCTCATATATAGCTTTTAGAAAAGAATGGAATGATCCAGAAAATTCTAGAATAATCTAAATACTACAGGGTGCGAAGAATTAAATCTAACCGAATATTCGAGAACGATTTTTGACACTATCTTTGTCGTACATGGATAAAAATTAAGATAAGTCTACATCAATAAAATAACAAATAATAAATAAATGCATCTAAATCTTAACAAATCTCTAACTAGGAGGATTTAAGTAAACACATTAATTTGATATAATACTATTTAATAAATAATATGTCTCTAAATAGGTTTAAAATTCCTAAAAACTAAATTAATTAAAATTAATAAAAAAAATTTAGGTATGAGAAAACCTAAGAAAATATTGATTTTTTATTAATTAAAATAAAATGGTGAAATCCTAGACTAGACACCGTTTATGAAACCGGGCCCGTTTCACAATGGTTTACAATAAGTAATACGCATGTATTTTTACTTGTATTACTAACTTGTAAAATATTGTCAAACAAGCTCAGACCTAACTTATCGACCATTATTGAATAATCCGTGTAAGCCGGGTTGCATAACTTCGGTATCTATTTTCCATACTATTGAATATTCAGCGAAGCTCTATAGCTATGATAACTTTTTGTGTTGTAGGGAGCTGAATGATGAAGAAAAATAAAGGCAATAGCAAACTTTGTTTATCAATTCACAGATGTTCAAGAGAAACTTTCTATTCTACATAATGTATGGATGGCTTGCGATAGTTTTGTATTCCCTTGGAATCAGTTAGAAGCACATAGGCGTAAATTTAATCCTTTTTGGCTCAAAAAGTTTTTGTGGCTTGTGTATTCAAGCAAACTCGACGGGGCTTTTTGCAAGTACTGTGTGCTGTTCGCAAATCAGTTTACTGGACAAAGTGGCAGTCAAGTTGTGCGTTGAACCCTTTCGAAATTTGAAAAAAGTACTGGAAAAATTCGAGCAACATGAATGAATGAATTATCACAAGTTTTCAGTTCTGCGCGCCGATAATTTACAAAATAATCTTACAAAGGAAACATCAGTACATCAACTCCTTAATTCTGCTTCCGTAGAAATTGCTCGCAAAAATTGCTCTTGAATTTAAAAATGATTTGAATGAGAGAATTGATAAAAGCGAAGGCAATTTCAGAAACTTACTTAAATTTAGACTGGACGCCGGCGATAAAATTTTAAATGTACATTTAAAAACCGCCGCGTCTAATGCTACTTATATAAGTTGGAACATTCAAAATGAGATTCTTGAGGCAACACCATTATGTCAGGGCACATAAGAGGGGTCCAAAAACTAATAACTGATAGATTCCCTGCAGCTGTACATTGTGCTTCTCACAATTTAAATTTATGTCTTTCTGGTTCTTTCCAAGTCCCAGATATTCGCAACTGTTTAGGAATTATAGAAATATTATAAAAAAATTTAATTCGCCAATGCGAAACCAAATTTTATTGCAACAAATAGAAGCTATTTCGTCAGAAACTGGGCTTAAAAAATTATGCCCAACTCGTTGGGTAGAGCGACATGATGCTAATAATGGAAGAATTGTACAAACCGGTATGTGTCGCTCTTGAAGAAATTGAAACCTGGAGTGATCGCGAGACGCCTTCTGAAGCTAGCTCACTACTTTTAAGCTTAAAAACTTGTAGATTTGTAATCTCCTTATATTGTATTAAGACGCTATACGGGTTTACGCTGCCTCTTAGTAATATTCTACAAACAGTAAATTTAGATCTGTGTGCTGTGCTTGAGACTGAGAGTATTACTGAACCTATTAAAAAAAATCGTCATGTTGTCGATGATGAGTTTGCTGATATTTTTAAGCAAGTAGAGGCTATTATGAAAGAGTATGATATTGAGGTAAAAATACCTACATTACCTTCTCGACAAACTCAAAGATTAGTCATCTCAACCTCTTCACCTAGTGACTACTTTACGATAACTATTTTTATCCCTTTTTTAGATTGTCTACTGTCTAACCTTGAAGATAGGTTTTTAAAACATAAAGAAACACCTAAACTTTTTAAGGTGTTAATTCCTTCGCCAGAAAATTCTGAAGAAAATTTTCCAAAATTTTTAGAACTGCACAGTTTTTATGCAAAATGTGGTTTCTTTGATTCTTTTTTCAACAAAAGTATTTTAAAGTCCGAGTTTTTTCTTTGGCTTCAAAAGTATCAAGAATTATCATCAGAAAATCTAAATGCGTCGCAGATATATTTTCTTTGTAATAAAGTTATTTTTCCTAATATAAAAAAATTTACAAATTTTCATTACTTTACTAGTTAGTACTAGCACAGCTGAAAGGTCATTTTCTTCTCTTAAATACTTAAAATCATATCTTCGAAGTACAACTGGTGAAGCTAGATTAAACGGCCTTGCGTCTCTTTATATTAATCATTACATATCCATAACTTGTGATGAAGTTGTCACAGAGCTTGCTAAACAGAAGCGAAAAATTAATTTAATATTATAAGCAATGGTTTCCCACTTTTTTTTAAACGATCCTTATTTTGTTTGAATGTTTGTGTTCTTTTTGTAATACTAAGTGTGTGTTGCGTTACTTTAGTTAGACATAGACAAATAAGATTTAAAATAAATAGACAAATAAGATCTAAAATAAATAAATAAATAAATATAAGTCATGCTTACTAACAATACATACAATTATAACCTACATATTACATCTACTATTTTGCTGTGCAAAGTATTCCTGAATAGAATAAAATGGAGGAGTATTAAAAAAGTGTTTTATTTCTCTCCTAAATTTATTAAAACCTACAATCCTTCTACTTGCGGGATGCAGTGAGTTAAACACCTTCACTCCCATGTAGTAAGGCCCCTTTTCATATAACGCTGTGGAGTGACGGGGTACAGACAGACCATCTCTATTCCTGGTCGTTATACCACTCCCTTGCATTGAAATATTTGACTTAAATTGATTGTTATTTTTAAAAACAAAGCAGCACACACTAAACAAATACAATGAATAGGCTGTCATAATATGCAAATCACAAAAAAGTGGAGCACAAGACTCAAGATAGTCCACATTGCAAATTGATCTTACTATTCTCTTCTGCATGACAAATAGTCGTGACATAGTTTGAGCATGGGTGCCCCAAAATATAATACCGTATGATAGTCGTGAATGAACATATGCATAATAAAATGTCAACAATGAAGCACGACCAACAAGGCTTCTTATATTATAAAATGCGTAATTTGCTGATGAGAGCTTGCCACACACCATATCTCCATAGTTGTTCCAATTTAAATTTTATTCAGAACAATGCCTAGTATTTTAGTATTTTGTACTTGCTCTATTATATCATCTTTAACTTTGAGTGAGAATTTTTGTTCATAATTTACTCTATTTTGATAATTTATGAAGTTAGTTTTGATGGTGTTTAAAAAAAGTAAATTAGTTACGCACCATTCATTCATAATTTTAGCAGTTGCGTTTGCCAATTCGAGAGCTGTATTTTCATGATGCGATATCATCACAGAGGTATCAACAGCAAACTGCACAACAGACACATTAGGGGAGTCAATATCCATATTTAAATCATTACAAAAAGTAAGAAACAATAGTGGTGACAATAAAGACCGCTGTGGTGCGCCAGTGGGTATTGCAACAAAATCTGATTTATAAACAAAGTTAATATAATTTTTCTTGCTTTTAATATGTACAGCCTGAGTTGGGCCCTGCAGAAAAGATTCTATCCACTGCAGAGGGATACCCCTTACTCCCGTACATTCAAGCTTTTTAGGTAAAATTCCATGATCCATTAAATGCCTTGCTTAGGTCAAAATAAATGCCCATAGTGGTCATGCCATTGCCAAGAGATTCCAGTAAGGAGCATATATGAACAAAAAGAGCTCTCTCGGTAGACTTATTGTTCAAAACCAACTACTAAAAATTGAATTACTTTTTAAGAATGATCAAAGTTTCACATACATTGCCCTCTCAAATATTTTTGAAAATGCTGATGAGACCTTAATCTATTAATAATAGATTTTTAAAACTATTCAATTTACATGTAAACATTATCTATAAAGAATCAATCTATATTAAAAAATTTTGTTACAGATTTTCTACGCTAACAGATCTTAGGTATTACTGTACAAAAAGTATAAGCAATCATGATCCATGTTTGTGGTATATATTTTCCGATATTTTAATGCGTCAAGCATGTAAGAAAAAAATGTGCTTTTTTAGGCTTAAACGATAAGAGAATATACTACCCTGCCAAGACAAGTCCTGAATAGAGTTTTGTCAATGAAATTCAAAACCATTAAATCGCTTCATATCTCAAAAACTACTCTTTTACACTTAAGACAAGTTCTCTTACGTGGGTATCATAGGTCTATTTAAATAAAAAAAAACATTGCTTAATAAGATGTTTATTTCCACTGTGTGTTTATTACTTTTTTAGTATGCGACAAACAAATTCACAAATAAATGCTCTATGAGCTAACAGTAAATTTATATAATTTTCATTAAAAGTTATTAAAACACCAGAATCAATATCGAATATGGATAATCCTATGACTTAGAAGTTCTCTTAGGGGGGTATCATAGGTCTATTTAAATAAAAAAAAACAAATTGCTTAATAAGATGTTTATTTCCTATACTAATTAAACTTTTTTAGTATGCGATAAACAAATTCACCCCTAACAATCTAAAATTCCATAGTCATTGTATGGATAAAACTTCTTCTTCAGTAATTTATATGTTATAACTGCACCATTTTCTTGCTTCAAAATTAGTAGTTTTTTTGCGGTATTATATTTTATTCTTATATTCTCGATATTATACTCAAAAACAGGTGTAGGAGTAATCCTCTGCGGACTAGAATTACATTTGTTTGCGAATCTTGCCTGGGATGTAAATACATTATTCCACTTTGAATCGAAGCTAAGATTTGCACAGTCACAGCAATTGTGTTAGCACTTTTCTAACATTTTTATAAGACTTTTTCAAGCATAAAACATTTTAAGTATACACGAGGTTACCGCTTGCGAACAAGTTGAACTGATGCTCGTTAAAACTGTGGCAATAGAATACTAAATAGCCACGACCCTGAGTACACCCCCCCCCGAAAAGTTTGAAAGTCAACTGCTAAGGTCATCTGAAAGTCGTAGATCGAGGACGCGACAAGGTCAAACAACTTGACCTTCAAAACAATTTTAAAGTCAGTGAGCAATAACACCTCAATGTCAAATAAATGACCAAGTGCAAGAGGTCCACTTCAAGGTCAAGTGGGTAGAGGCCCCTCAAGGTCAAATGACGTCATCAGACAATTTGACCTTCAAAACATCCTCAAGCACACCCCACCAGTCAACCAATATTTTTTTTGTTATACGTCAAATACTGGACATAAAATATAAATTAAACGGAAAGCTTCTCTTGATAAAAATAAAAAAGTGCAGTCAATAACCTGCCTGAACATGTTAGGCAACTCGGTGAACATGAATTTTTTAAGGCAATAAAAACAGTATTTAATATATAAGGACTTTTGCAGTGTACAGGAATTTACAAAAGAGAAAATAAAATTATAGTTTTGTTGTTTAACTAATATGTGTGCCGTTATGTATGAATGTCAAAGTTTGATCTAGATTTATTTAATTGTTAGTCTATTTTTTTTATGGGTGATTCTATTTTTTTGAAGTGTGTAAAAATGTATTTTAAAAACATGAATAAATCATTATTTCAGTATTTCATACATGTAAAACTTGCAGTCCCCAGTTTTAGAAGAATTCCTTCAGCTTGAATATTGTTCTGCAGCCTATTTTTACAAGTGTCGGATCTGGGCTTGTATCGTAAACATGTGAAACTTTTGAATGTATGTTTTCTCCATTTTCATAAACTGGATATTTTATCGGGCTCATACTTTTTAGAGTACAACTTAACTTTTTTTAATATTTAATTCCGAAGACAAATATTATTTGGGGTTAGTTATAATGTATTATAGAGGTCAAGACCTCTCTGTCCGACATAAGAGAAATCCATGCATCAAAACTGTGGTGGAAAAATATGAAGAGGAGCTTCTGGAGGCTTTAAAGAGGCAGAATGAGAACATTTTTGCAGAAGATTGCGAGCTGAAAGTAATAGTCATCAAAAAAATGGTGAAAACTTATCTGGCTATTTTGAAGTGTGACCCAAACACTTTTCCTAAGTTTCAAGCCAACAATGATGGTGTGCTTTTTGTTGGTTGTTAAGTGTGCCGGTGCTTTGAGTGTGTGCGCCTACGTAGGTGCTTTACATACAATCAATTTGGGCATACTTCACGAGACTGTACCAAAACAAAAGCGTGTGGAAAGTGTTGCAGTGAGGAGCACGAAACCAATGACTGTGTAAGTAATAACTGTATATGCACAAACTGCAACCAGGGACTAGACTGCAATCACTCTGCCTCTAGCCTGAGATGCCAAACATATTTGCACCTAGTTCAACTTGACAAATCAAGAATACAGTATGACACTGAAGTGGAATAGCAACCAGACCATTCAAATATCCAGAACGATGAATATACACATGCCAAGGATACAGACACAATTTTTATCATGCGTCAAAATATTCAATCATTGCGAAATAAGACCTTTCTTATGAACCAATAAGATTCTTTTTTAAAACAGCGTGGCAACCAGAAAAAATTCCAGATTTTTTTTGTGCTAGACAGTATCTAAGTGGAAATTTTTTGTCGAGTCAGCTGTCGACATCAACCAATGAAATTAATTTAAAATGTCAGGTTTGACTCACTATTTTATTTCAAATTTTGGTTTAAAATTTTCTTACCGAATACCACACGAGCCTAAATTATTTAAAAAAAAATTCCACTAATGATTTAAGCTCTTGTGACATAAGAGAAAATTTATATACTTCTATCATCACGATTTTATCATGGAATATCAATGGAAAATTTAGATTAAACTTTTTATTATGTTATTTTCATTTATCATGCCCAAATATTCAAGATATAGAAACGGAACATTTCACAACATTGGTAAAATGTATAATAAATTTGCACTTTTATGGAAAAAATGTACAGGAGTTAAAAAAAAACAAATCTACAGGGTGCCCCACAAATCCGTGACAAACATTATAATTGGATATAGTTGCATTTCTAGCATGACCTATATCTAACATCAAAAGTTAGTTGAGATGTTTAATTTAAAAAATCACTTGTTTAGTTTGTCACGTTTTTGAAGCACTTTGTATATTTTTTGTAAGCTGATCCCCACCTTCCATACATTTTTGTAGCTAGATAAACATACCAAACCCATACAAAGTTTTGTTTAAAACACTTATATGACTTATATGAAATATGACCCGTTTGCACTATTATTTCAGCTTGTATATATTGTTAAATGATTATATAACATAATTAAACTACTAGCAGACTATATAAATAAAATTATGAAAAATAAATATTATAATAATAACAATAAATAAATTAAATATTAAAAAAAATTGTAATAAATTACAGAGTATAGAATTTGTATACAGTTAGTACCAAATAATTATATACATATAAGGACTGTGTTACATATAAACAGTGACATTCTAAACGAGGGCAGTAAGGCCCATTTACGGACACCTGCTGTAATGACGACGTCGAGGAAAACTTAATAGGTTCATCAATCTTGGCAAATCCAGGAATTTTGTTATCTCGATATGCATGCTTTCCTCATCTATCTTACCTTGGAGAGAAACTACCATTTTTAAGTTATTGACAAAACCGGTTACACAATGCTTCGAAATGCCATGGACAGAACAAAAGGTCTTCTTACGTATTATGTGTTCTGCAGTACCAACGCGAATCTGCAAGAAAGAAAAGACTTATTAATTAACGTCTACCATATCTATATTTTAATAGAAATTTGTTAAACATCAGCTATTTTGTAATTTTATGAAGAACATTAACATTAACTTTTAAAAAGCTTAACATATTTTTTTTTTATATTATGCAACTTGCCTTGTAATCAATATACTTCTTGCCCTGCCTTCCCCTGTTTTCGCTCCTCGGCGTTTTATGGTTTCTGTAATTATTAAGCCTTCCAAGTAGATATCCTGTTTGTGTTTGTCTCCAATGCTACCAAATATTTTGCCTATTGGGTCAATTTTTTCAAAGCACTTGTATTTACACTTACAATCTAGCCTAGTCATTCTTGCAGATACGTCTTTATTTTTCCAGTTTACATGTTCCTCACATTTTGTTTCTCTTTTACTCACTATTATATTGCGCTTTCATGTATTCACACTTCTTTTAATATTCCTATCAATGCCTCACTAATATTTCAATTATTATTATTTCCTTCTTCATCCGAAGGAATATATTCACTACAGCTGTCTTAGAATATAAACCAAGTTTATCATACTTTTGCTATAAGGTCTGCCAACTTTCACGATTGTAATCAACTTTGTTATATACAATAATATATTCTATTATATTATTTATGATTGGCAGTTTAACTATAGACGCTATCTTGAATTTCTACCTAGGAATCTTGGTTAGTTTTGAAAATCAATTAAAATCACTTGGTGTATTTTACGATTTCACCAAGGCGTCTGACATCATCAATCACACGAAACTTCTACGTAAGCTTCCACATTATGGCATAAGAGGGCCTGCACGGAACTGGGTTAAGGTTAAGGGTTAAGTACCTTTCAGACCAGTGGTGTCTGAAGTTTCTAGTATGGGGAATTATCTTTTTTTTCTGAATGGGTAAATGTCGGTCTATCAGCCTTTTTCTATGGTTTATAAATGACCTGCCTTTTGTTGCCAATGAGAGTTTCATTATTCTCTTTGCTGTTGTCAGTGGAGAAAATTACGAGAAGCTAGGCACACAAGCAAACAACTGTGTCCACCAATCTACTGCTTTGTATACTAGCAAGTTCCTTGGATTAACTGACATTTGACCAGCACTCTTCCTAGCAGAATCACATCGAGTCCACCTACAACAGACTGGTCCAAAAATGTTTCGATTCTACAACTTAGAGATCATGTGGGGGTGCATATCTTAAAAATCTATTACTATGCCTCATTCAATTCTATTTTGTCCTATGGACTCCTGGCTTGAGATAATTCTTTTGATTATAGGTCAGAAGAGGATACCAAAGACAATGTTTCTGCTCCCTTTTAGAGTCTTGTCGCTTGATTTGCAGTGTTTAATTAGTATAATTAATTTATATATATTGCTGTGCGCATGTAATGTTTTTAAACTCTGTGTCAGCCACCTCACATTTAGTGACATAAATTAGTATGAAACCAGAAACACAAATAGTTTGGAGTGAGAGGTTAACCTAGATTCAAGAGGGACCTAACATAATTTCGTTAAAAATATAGTCATTTACATTCTTATTTAAAGAACGTCAACTAAACCAACTCTTTTAATACAAAACTAAAGTCCATAGTAGCAATATCATTTTTACTTATTGACAAAATATTGTTTGTTTGTATTCCAATGTAATTGATTCCTAATTTGCACATTTCGTATTGTCGGTTATACATTTTACCATTTCCACTTTTACTTATACCTGTGTGACTTGTACCGTAGCTTGCCTATGGTACAATGGATTAGTATCTAAACTAACCGGCATTAGTATCTAACATGACAGACACCAAACAATATTAACAAAATTTGATGGTCAATAACTTTTTTGTTTTTGGGTCGACTTTATTGATATTTTAGCACAATACAGTTAAAATATCGTACTTTTTGAAACTTCTATTGTAGAACAGAAAATGTCTTCCGAACGGTGTTTATATCAGGAGAATGAAAAATTAGTTTTTTCGGTCTAACTTTTGAACACTCTAAGGAATTATTTTGCAGTGCAAGACATCTGCAAAACTTATTCTACACCAAGGTGCATGTTTTTTGAACATTTTGTTTTTTTGTTCACTTCTATAAACCAGTTTTTGACAAACGTTTTTTCAAAAACGACTTTTGACTATAATTCGGCACAACAAACCTAACCAACAAAATGCATTAACAATTAAAGTTTAAACATAAAAAAAAAAAAATGTGTTAATTATTAATATCGTGTCTTTCTACCGCGAGCTTTTACAACAGCCTCCATTGTTCGTGGCATATTTGCTACCAAACGACGTATATCATCGTGAAGAATAGCTGCCCATTGCTTGGAGAGCATCCTCCCTAAAATTAGATTAAGGTCTGAGCTATGAACCGGATATTCCATACGCTCTATATTCTCGTCGTCTAAGAATTCCTGTACTATTCGTGCTACTACGGGTCTGGCGTTATCATGCATAAAGATAAAGTGTTCTCCTATGAAGCCTCTTGGGGAACAACATACTCTTCCAAAACCTCGTGCATGTATCTTTCAGCATTAAGAGTACCCCTTCGAATTAAGTATAGCTGGGTGCGTGTCTCTGCTGAAATGCCACCCCACACAATGACGAAACTGCTTTGAAAACTCACCCTAGAACTAAAAGTCCATTTAGCATACCTTTCTCCCATTCGCACGCCAAACATGCTCTCGACCAGCTGGAGATCTGAGGCTATACCTGGATTCTTCTGTAAACAGAACATTGTCCCATTCATTCTCGGTCCAGTAACGGTGTTCCCTAGCAAATCGAAGACGGGCGACCCGATGTTCTCTGGTAAGCTCTGGTCCCGTTTCAGGTCTTCTGCAAAATAGGTTTTCTCCGTTCAGCCTACATATGGTTTCTTCCGTCTTGTAATAAAGCGACAATGGCAGTCACAAATTCAAATCAAATCAAATTTATTAAAAAGCAAGTCATGCTGTATAACGTAAAATCTTATAACTAATTTTAAATAATAGATATAAGTACAAATAAATACAAGTAGATGTCGATAAAACAAAAGGAAATCTTCAGGCTGAATAGTTTTCTTTAGGAACTCTTCATAACTGTACTGCGCAGATCTTTCTAGGAAGCTTTTCACTTTCTTTTTAAATTTTGGTAAGTGCCTTATACTAGTCAGTGTCTCAGATAATTTGTTGTATAGCACCTTGCCATTGTAACGAAGCGTATTTTGTGTAAGTACAAACTGAGTTTTTGGAATGTCTAGTGAATTTTTATTTCGTATTTCATACTGATGTACTTATTTGCGTTTCTTTGCTTCATCCACCCTTTTGTGAATATTGCAAAGGCTTTCAAGAATGCAAACGTCGAGAAGGGTTAAGATTTTCAGCTGTTTAAATATGGGTTTACAATGAGAGCGTCGGTCCTTTTTGTTACTTAAGATCCGTATTGCTCGCTTTTGTAGTAGGAAGATTATATCCAGCTACGTTGAAGCTGAATAACCCCAGAGCGTTATACCATACCGAATATGGCTCTCAAATAGGGCAAAACACACTTGCTTTGCGGCTGCTAGGCTTACGTAGTTCATAGTGATATATGTAAATCCCATTTCATATTGCTCTGTATTGTTAATCCTAGAAATGTATATTCATTCACTATTTGAACTCGCTGTTTGTTAATTTGAATATTTGGTTTGCTTCCAGTTTGAATGTTCATAGCCATACATTTTGACTTTTTGATCTTAAGTGATAACTTGTTTACTTCAAACCAGTTTTGGACTATATTCAGGTCACGAATTACCTTATTTTGCAGATGTTCCTTTTAGCGGACCACGTAATTGTTGTATCGTCTGCGAAAAGGGTGAAATAGGCATCAATTGGCAAAGTTGGTAAATCATTTCCATACAGTAGAAACAGAAGAGGTCCTAGTGTGGAGCCCTGTACTATTCCTATATTTGTTTCTTCCTCTTGTGATCTGTAGACTTGGTTGTCAGCCATTTGTACCAGCTGCTTTCGACCTTCCAAGAAGCTTTTTATCCATGAGTTTATTTTACCTCTGAAACCATATTTTTCAAGCTTGCTTAGCTATATTTTGTGATTGACGCAATCAAAAGCTTTTTCGAGATCAAGGAACATTGTCAGGGTAACCTCGTGACAATCTTTGCGTTCGTATACGATGTTCATAGTATGGTTTACAGAAGGGTTTTCCCTGCTTGGAATCCAAATTGGTTTGTGTTTATTATGTTGTTTTCCTGTAAAAACGACACAATTCTATTTTTATAAATCTCTCAATTAACTTGGATAGAACTGACATAAGTGATATTGGCTCTTGGCTACTGCCTCCCTTATGAACTAGTATTATTTTAGCAATTTTGAGACATTGAGGACATAACCCATATGTAAATGACGTATTTATCAGGTTATCCAGTACTTCAATAACATGTAGAGGTAGATTCCTTACTATGTCTAAGGTGAGATCATCTAACCCTGTGGAAAGTTTGTTTGGCATACTGTTGAGAGTGTCTTTAATTTCAATTGAAGTAGTGACGGTTAAAAAGAAGGAACCTGCTACAAATAAAGTTTTGTCTGTGCTGTAAAGTTTTGGAACGTCTGGTATTCGCACTGCTATTTTGTCAGCTATTTGCGATAAGTATATATTTAATTTACTTGCAACTTCAGATTGTTCTTCAATCAATGTGTCTTCTATTTTTAGTTTTATTTTCGTCTTGTTCTTCCTGCTATTTCATTTATTACTTTCCAGGTGGCTCTAGTGGAGAACATTGATCTTTGTATTCTTTCTAAAAACTAGTTATTTTTGCTTTTCTTACATTTCGAAATATTGTTCTGTATTTGTTGTAGAGATTTCAGATTGTCTCATTAGGTATATATTTACAAATATAGCCTAGACCTCTTTTTCCTCTGCCTGATTTTCTTATGCCCTTTGTGATCCACTTCTTGCGGAGATGTGTTTTTATTGTTTACTCTAATGTTTTCTATATTTGACTTCTGGAGTCAAACCATTTCTGCCAAAATGTATGACAAGACAACCACAACTAATAATGGCAATTAATATTATTGCTTATATCAATTAGTGGCCTACCATGATTTTCATCGCTGCTCTGATTTAAATTAAATGTATGACGTACAAATACCAACTTTGATATTTTTGCAAAGTATTCGTTAAAATCGTGTATCTCCGACAAAAACAGAGTTATCGAGGTGCACAAAAAAACAAATGTTCAAAAAAGATGTATCTTAGTACAGAATAAATTTATAAACCTCTTACACTGCAAGATAATTCTACTGGGTGCTCAAAATATCGACCGGAAAAATTCATTTTTGATTCTCCTGGTAAAGGCTCCCTTCTGAAGACACTTTCTCTTTGATAAAGTTTCAAAAACTAGAATATCATAACTATGTTTTGCCAAATAATTAATAAAATCGGCCCAAATACAAAAAATTTATTGACCATTAAATTTTATTATTTTTAGGCGCCCGATTTTAATGCCGGTCAGTGTATATTTTTACTTCATTTTCTCTATTGTAATCATAGTTATAATACATTTACTTTACTTTTACTCTATGGATATACAATATTAGTATTTGCATGTTGTATGACAGTTTTGTAAGGACACGAGAAACTGAAGTACCAGTTATCGGTGGTACTTTCATGTTTCAGCTGATGATTTCTCCAATTTCCTTTACGTTTGGTTTTCAAGGCATCATTTAGCTTTTCATATTTGATTGAACGCTGTTTGAAGTTACCCTTACGTACCGATTGGCGTTTTATGTCTAAGCGAATGCCTTTTAAGGCGGCCCTTGTTAGCGGATTTGAAAGGACACTCTGGACATTCAAACCATACAATTTCATGAGGCTTTTTATGTGTGATCGAATGTTCTTTGAGGTTACCCTTACGTGCTGATTTGAAGGGACACTCTGGGCATTCAAACCATACAATTTCATCTGGCTTTTTATGTCTAATCGAATGCTTGTCGAGGTTTCCCTTTTGAATTGATTTGTAAGGACACTCTCGACATTCATGCCATATAATTTCATTTGGTTTTTTATGTCCGATCAAATGCCGTTTGAGGATATTCTTATGAGCTGATTTGTAAGGACACTCCGGACATTCATAATACTGTAAAATTTCACCCGGCTTATGTCTCATCGAATGCTGTTTGAGGTTACTCTTATTAACTGATTTGTAAGGACATTTTGGACATTCATACCATACAATTTCATCTGGCTTTTTATGTCTGATCGAATGATGTTTCAGGCGACTTTTATTAAGTGATTGGTAAGCACAATCTGGACATTTATACCATTCCATTTCATTTGGATTTTTATGTTTGATCGAATGAGTTTTGAGGTGCCTTTTATTAGCTGATCTGTAAGGACACTCCGGACATTCATACCATACAATTTCATTTGGCTTTTTGTGGATGTTAGAATGCCTTTTGAGATTATATTTAATAGCTGATTGATAAGGACAATCCGGACATTTATGTAGTTCAACTTTATTTTTCACTTTGGCGACCCTAAAAAATAATACAAAGGTTTTTAGGAAAATTGTACCTAAAACAAGATAATAGAGCGGTCACAAGTATTGACAACAAGTATTTGAAGTACAAGTACTAAATAAATAAATAAATAAATAATGCCTTTATATTACAGAAGATGGAATTTTACATATGGATATATACAGTAAATTAATTTAATTTAAATTATAACGTTCCAACATGGCACAGTCTAACTTTAAAGAGCCATGTTAAAACTACAAATGACATATTTAATAATTTCAAGTTTCTTACGTAATTAATAATTTTAATGGCAAATAACCTGAAAGACTATATAAAAATAAATTTACTTTAAACTGTTTTATTCCAAACCAACTTTACAAGTTTATTACATGGAATGTAACGTATAACAATAGAAAATAATAATAAAGTTGTAATAAATGAAAAAACTGCTATGTTATAATTCAATATAATAATAATAATAAAACCATGCAGTAATTTAAAGATTTTAAAATATCTGAAGTATAAATCAAAAACAGTAATGGGCCTAATATTGAGCCTTGAGGCACGCCAGTTTTAATTTGAATTTCGTCTGAGTACTTATTATCCGAAAATATCTTCTAAATTTCTTCTTCTATCTTAGAAATATAACAGGCAAAAATTGAACATGAATCCTCCTGGAAACCATCATATTTTAGCTTGGAAATAAGAAGATTATGACTAAATGGTAGAAATGTTTAATAATATTAAAATACTGTTAAGTCTTTTATCACAGGCGCGAGCAACATCATCAATCACGTTTGTGAAGGCTATAGAAGTACTAAATTTCTTCCTAAAACCACACTGACTATCAGAAATTATTTTATTTATTGCACAAAACTCGTAAACTTGGTTATATAACACTTTTTCATACATTTTAGAGAGGGCCGGTAAAATACTTATTATTCTCAGGTCATTCAAATTTTTCGGATTCACAAATTTTGCTAATGGTTTTCATCTTGATAATTTCCACACGTCAGGAAAGTAATTTAATTCTATGGAACAGTTAATTATGTGTCTAATAAATTTGTCAATAAACGGACTACGATATTTTAACATTAAAGGCGATATTTCATTAATTCCTGTAGCGTTAGTCTTGACATTGTTTAATATTGTATGAACATCTGATATTTCTGTCAAATTTAAAGTAAAATTGAAGTTATTGTTATATCTGTTATGGTTATAATAATGTATTTTGTTATCACAATTAGAAATATTTTGTAAAAACGCACCAAAAAAGTTATTTAAATCAGCAGGGTTTGATATATTTTTGTTAGAAGTTATATTAAAGTTTTTTAAGGCGGACCAAGTTGTCCGAGAGTTTTTTCAGAACACAGGGTATTTAAATATATTTTTTTTTCTCTCCTAACCATGGATAGTGTAAAATTTCTCATTTGCTTGTAGATTAGCCAATCATTATTGTTCTTTGTACGCTTAAATTTCTTTGTTTCATAAATATCTTTAGATTAGCAGATAGCCAAGGTGCTCGAGGATTAGTAATTCTCGTTTCTTTGATAGGGGCATGGAAATTAAATAACATTAGTATAAGTTCATCAAGTATTCTTATTTTATTGTCAATATTGTTCTCATATAAAATATTGACCCACGGTAAGTTACGCATATCTTGTAAAAAATTATTAAAATTAAAATTTTTAAAAAATATGTATCGAATAAAATTAGGCTCAGCAGGTTTCTAATATAAATTTAAGCAACAATAAACCATTTGGTCGTCCGAAATATTATCAGTTGCTATTGTTCTAGATTCTTTTACCAAAGACCTATCTATCACTCACAAAAAATGCATCAAGCAAAGAAATGGAATTAGCAGTGATCCTGGTATGTTTATTTATAATTTGATGACAATTATATTTTTTTTTGGCATTTTCGCATCTGAATAAAAATATTTAACTTTAAATTAATTGAAATTTAAAATTAATTTAAAGTTAGATATTTTTATTCATTTGCGAAAAAGCCAAAAAAGATTTTTGTTTGTCAATCTAAACGCAACAAATAATCTGAACACATTTAAAAATAACATTATAGATTGCTGCAAACTATCATTATTTTCATGTCTAGGTTTCATGTCAAACAAATTGACAAATTTTAAAATTTTGAAATCAGTTCTTTTCTATTATTTCATTTAATGTTTCTCGATCGGCGCGCACTGATGAGTCTCGATAGGATGAAAGTATTTGTACAACTACTATGTGTCTATAAAAACTTAAGGTAAATGATATAATTTCTTATGCTTGCTTAAATAATATTGTTTATATTATGTATCGAAACATTCAGACAGACTAGTCTACATGTTGAGATATGTAATTTTATTAAATATTTGCTTCAATTAATTTAAAGTTAAATATTTTTATTCAGTTGCGAAAATGTCAAAAACGATTTTTGTTTGTCGACCTAAACGCAACAAATAATCTGAATACATTTAAAAAGACAATTATAATATTCAAATAAAGAGGTTAAGAGATTTTCCAAATTTAATAGGTTAATATTAAACTCGCCTAAGCAAATTATCTCGTCCACTGTAGGATATAAATTAGAAAAGATGTTATCTAAATCTGTTATAAAATTGTTAAAGTTGGTTTTAGGAGGTCTATAAAACACAGAAAAAGCTGTTTTTTTGTTTTTAATTCGAACTTTCAAATTGAGATATTCGATTTGACGATTCAAGGGAAAATCTAATCTTATCTCTTCAACAGTGAAAGTAGTTTTAACATAGGATGCAACTCCTCCTCCCCTTCCATCTCTATCCTTTCTAAATAACTGATAACCAGGAATATTAACGTTAGCAGAATCGTCCCGAAGCGAGAGCCATGTTTCGCACAAAAACACAAGATCAAAATCATGTTGTTCAACTATATTTTTAAAATCATCAAAACCTGTAAAAACAGAACGTATGTTTATGTGTCCTATCTTAAGTCCGTCCACAACCGATGAACCATCGCACATTCCAAAATACAATCAATGATTTTATTATTTGAAAAACAGCAATAGTAATAATGACAACAAAAAAAGTCAAATAATGACTAAAAAATGCAATAAAGGCAGCTAACCAAAATCGCTTAAATTAGATATACAATTTATATAAAAAGAAAAATAAAGAAATGTGTTCCTATTATAATATTAAGTGCGAATATACAAAACAAATGCATTTACATCAATCCAAGAAATGAACAGTGAAGAAATAAAAAAAAGAATGACATACGATTTCACCCAAGAGTATAACCTAGTATATTAACGTTATTTATTTATAAATATGTTCTGTAATTAAAGAGAAATTGTTTCAGATAAATAAATAAAAGCAGCTATCTTGTACCACCAAGTAGAATGTTAAGTTAATAATGCAACCGCAATTCAATACCGGTTTGCATTTTTCTTAAAAAATAAAAATGCCAGCCTAAATCTCTTATAGAACTCTTGAATAAATAAAGATATACATATGCATACACAAAAATGTATTCTATATTAAAATAGGTTTAGGAGGTATTACGAATACTAAATGGCTTATGTACACTACATAATTTAATCAATTACTGCTAGGCGAGATTCAATCCTAAGTGGATCAGTCACTTGTAAAAGAAATGTAAAAATTACTTACATAATATATTCAATATTTTAGCATTATTTTAAATCAATAATGTCGCATTGCTCAGAAAACCTGTGAATGGTATCACCAAACTTGACGTAAATGTTTCCGTTTAAAACCCAAGAATATTTACTCGAAAATTTGCGCACAGCACTATTCAACAAACCGAAGCAAATTTTAGTTAGATCTTCCTTGATTTGAATGTCACTATTTTTGAGATATTTTCGGTTTTGTAACATGGCGAGCCGAGCGGTGTCAGTAGAGAATTGTACAAGTACTGCTGGCGGTCTCTCAATGGCGTTTTTTACATATTGTAGCACTTTTTTATGTTTTCGATTTTAAATGTTCACCTTTAATTTTTTGGTAAACAAATCTGTCACTTCCGATCGCAAGTCCTCGCCATCTTTAACAAATACTCACAAAATTATCAACACGAACCAAGTAACAAGTATTTTCAAATTTTAAAAGTATTTGAAGTATCAAGTAACTGGTAATTATACTTAATTTTTGTCAAGTAAAGTAATGCAAGTACTTTGTTTAGTATTTTGAATACTATTACAGGTATTTGAAGTAAAAATTTTAATTAAAGTACTAAAAGGTGTTTCAAGTACCAATATATTTATGAAAAACTAGAAATACTTTTTAAATTGGTGAATTTTATTTAATTTTTTAAATATGTTTCAAACTAATCAGAACCAACCAGCAAACTGTCAGGTTACCATATAAATTAAGTCAAATGGTTTTCGATTCTTATTTATAAGAGGCCTATTTTGGTACAATGGTAGCAGAGAACAATGATTTTATTGTACTTAAACATGTTTCGTTTCTTATTACTTATATGAACTTTCTCCTCATGGGACATGCAAATAAATCTTATTTGTTGAGTTATTAAAATCCCAAAGTTTGTTAGAGTACAAGTAGAATACCCTTATATGTATTCGGGAGTTTAAGTTGAACGTTTGTTGTTATTGATGCTTTAAAATTGACATTTGGTTTGAAATAGCGACTTAGCAAAGTTATAAAGAAATGTGGCAGTTTTGCCGACTGAGCAAAATAAATGAACATAGCAAGAACGCATTCTGGATAATGAGCTGTCGCGACACGTGCTCAGTAATTACAATAATTCGATCTAAAGCTTGCTTCTAAGAAGTACTTGCAACTAAGAATTTAACGGCGCTACCATATGAAAGCACATTTGGAAAAACTAGCAACCTATTGAAACTTATATTGGTCTTTCATAAGCTGTAAAGTACATGGAATTTTTCTTGTTTGTTTCATTTCGACAGTCCTTTTGTATTCCTGCTTTCTTTTTATTACTTTACTTGAATTTAATACATAAAATTTTTTTTAATAAGCAAAATGGTTATTTTTAGTTGAACTAGGAAATTATATTTTTTCTCAGTAACTAAAATTATTTAGAAAAGTTAAGTAGATAAAAAATATCGACGCATTTAAGACGCAACAGGCCATAAATAATTAAATACAGTCTAAAGTACGTTTTAAATAAAAACAAGCACAATTATTATTATTTCATTTAAATTTACTCAGATTTAATGCGGAACAAAACATTAGATAAATACCTATTTACGAAATATCAACATCTAAGACACCTTAGGTTAGAAGAAAATTCAGTAAAATTAATATTAATTATAGATATAAAAACAAAACAAATTAAAATAGAACTGCTATTATACGGTATCAATAAATTGTATTTGTTAAAAATGCTTTATTATATTTTAGAAAAATATTATTATAGGTACCAGAAGTTCCTAGGCCTTCATTTTTATTTAGTACTTCCTAGTTTTCATAAACTCTTAATAAGCCAAAGTACAATTTAAATTTTTAATTTAAACCCGTTTTAAAAGCACAAGGAAGAAAGAAATTTCGTTCTACCCGTAAACGTATTTGTATTTTCGTAAATAAGAAATCAACTAGACACTTTTAAATCCGATTTAAAGCAAAAATAATTGTTATTATAATTAAAATCATAATTCTTAAAATGTCAAACAATTAGGTTAGAAACCATTGTCTTGCGCATCGTTTTAACATTGTGATGCAGCAAAGTCTAAAAAATACTTCTAAATGTCGAACTTTTTTTGGAAGCCTCAGTGGTATTCCCTCATTTTTTCATCACTCAGCCAAACGAACGTATGCTCTTACATCTGCATCTACGAAACGTATATCAACAATTACAGAAACTCGTTGGTCCTCAAATTCGAAGTTAGTAAATGTGATTGTTCAAGACTGGAATAAATTAAAAGACGTCTTTGAATTTATTACAAACTGTGACAAATCTGATGAAAAATCAATCCGGCTTGCGAAAGGACTTTTAGATGAGATGAACGATTTTGAATTCACGTTTCTGGCATTAGTGTTTAATGACATTTTCTCAATCACGGATATACTATTTGACATTCTTCAAAAAAAATCGCTTGACATTCATTTTTGCATATCCAATATAAAACGCTGTCGTGAGCCGCTCTGTAAAAAAAGAAATGAACATTTTTTAATACTTTAATGTTTGATAAAGCAAATTCTATTACAGAAATAAATCATTACAAACGTGAGCTTGAAATGCTGAAGAAATTAGAGCTAAGTATAGAACCCTTTTTTCTGAAATATTGGACCATATTTTAATGGAAATGACACTAAGATATCAAGATTGTGGAAAACTTATATTTTTATGTTTGGCAGACTGACCCGTTTGAAAATATGTTACAGTTATATGGAAAAATATTTTCGAAAAGTCAACGACTTAAAAATGAGCTTGGTCTTATTTTTGGCAGTGAGAGTAACTGGAATATATCGCTGCAAGAGCAAGTGAAAAAAATTAATGAAAATAAAGATATTTTTACTGAAGCATATAAACTGTTTTCCCTTATTTTGACAATACCGTCGACAAGTGCTTTAGTGGAAAGAAGTTTTTCTTACCCCAAACGTGTAAAAACTTATTTAAGAAATACAATATCTCAAGAAAGACATACTTCTCTAGGTAATATTTCAATTCAAAAGACATTTCTGGAGGAGATTAGGGCAACTCATCCATTTTATGAGGATGTTATAAATAAATTTGCTGCTATGATAGGAGAATTGATTTAGTACACAAAATTTAGGTAAGTCGTAAAAAAATATTCTACCCCCTCCACATATAAAAAAATTCTGGAAAAAAAATCATTGCCATATTGTCTTGCTTCATTGCACTTCACAAAATTTTACCAGTTTATCCCTATATCACATCACATTTAATTCTTGCACAAAATTTGAAATTAACCTAATAAGTATTTTTTTCAAGATGATTTTTTAAATATTTTATTAGCCTGCAAAGTAGTTTTGTACAAAAATGTTACCAGTTCATTCCTTTGTAACACTCGATTTTTGTCAAAAATAGTAAATTGGATAATTAGTTATTTAGTAAAATTTTATTCTTAAATAAAATTTTTAACCAACATTTGAAATCAATCACGTAAGTAGTTTTTTAGCTATGCCGCAAACTGACAGACAGACAAAAGGAATTACGAAAACATGCTTTTGAAAATCTGGAAAAGCATGGCAGTCTGGTTTTGTTTGTTTCGCCATCTTAGAATCGTACCATAATTTTACCAGTTTTACCATTTAACTCTCGCACAAAATTTAAAATCACTCTAATAAGTGTATTTTTGCCATCTTGGGTTCATATTAAAATTTTAGCAGTTCATTTCAACATATTAATCAATGTTGTTGAAAAATTTGAGATAAATTGGGTAAGAAGTCCGTCATATTTTTGACCAAAATCTGAAGTCAATTTTTTTTTGGCACCTAGGGGCCCTAAAACATAGATCTGTAAAAAACTAGAAGGGTGATTTTTTCACGATTACTACTCTCTTTTACGAGGGAAGTAAAAAAACAGGACATACAACAACATGTGCGCAAGTGAAGCTGCTTTATGTCCGAAGTCTGGCCCGGATGACACTGATTTGAAGTGTAGGCATCTGATTTAAATGTTTAATAAAACTGTCCAAACAAGTGTTTGTTTCGAAATTCTCTTTAGGTTGACAATTTCTAGTATCATATGTGTGACCCTCACAACTCACATAAAAAACTTGCATACATGTTCCGGAAGCAAGTTATTTTGAATTTCATATACAGGGTGTTAACTAATGTCGTGGACATATTTCAGGGGGTGATAGTACTCGACAAAATAGGAAAAAAATGCCAATATATACATGGTCAAAAACACATCATTTTCGTTATACAGGGTGTCAAAGTTTCAATTTTTTTCTCGCTTTTTGCGTTTTTTTCCAGTTCCTTCTGAGACAATAAGTTCAAATTTAGAACATGTATTATTTTTAAGAACCTCTATGATAAAATATTAAAATCGTGGATGGTAGTATACAGGGTGTTACATTTTTTTGCACACCTACAAGTTTATCTTGCGGAACTTTTTTTTGCAGCACCCTGTATGAATTCTGATATAAAATTTAAACTCTTTGTTCATTTCTTTCGCTCTTCCGTATTTTGCATTATTCTCGTATCTATCACAGTTTTCGACTTATTTGCAATAATTGCTAAATGTAGGCTAAATAATGAAACTGGAAAAAAAGGTAGTAGGCTGAGGCAGGTCATTTGTTAATTCTGTTCTTTAATCTGACATTTTGTAAGAAATATTTTTTGTTTGACGTTTCCGTAGTTGTTTCGAGTTGTTTAATGATGATTGAATTCACAAATCAAGAATATGCAGAAATTCATTTCTTTTATGGGCTTGCCAACGGCAATTGTTATGAAACCAGACGACTCTATGAACAGAAATATCCAAATTGCATGGTGCCCAATAGACAAACATTTGCAAAGGTACATAATTGGCTAAGTGAAAATGGATCATTCAAGAAATCCACTCACTTAGCAGGAGAAAATAGAACGGTTAGGATTCCTGACGTCGAGGAAGCAGTCCTGAATGCAGTAGAAAATGATCCTGCTTAACATTTCATTTGTGCTTGTATGGGAAATTTTATTAGACTACTTAATGTATCCTTACCACATCCAAAGGGTTCAAGCTCTTCTCCCACGTGACTTTCCACTCCGTTTAAATGTTTGCCAGTGGTTCTTACAAATGCTAGCACAAAATCCATTATTTAGAAACACGATTTTATTTAGCGATGAGGCAAATTTTTCTAGGAATACCATACGTAATTTTCATAACAATCATTTTTAGGCAGAAGAGAATCCGCATTCGATAGATGAAAATAATTTCCAGCAAAGCTAAACGGACGATATTATCGTCAATTTCTCGAAGGCGAACTCCCGGTATTGCTAGAAGACGTGCCAATTCTTCTTAGAAATCAAATGTGGTTCATGCACGATGGTGCACCAGCACATTTCAGCATACAGGTGAGGGAGTTCCTAAATAATAATTTTAACAACCGTTGGATAGGGCGAGGGGGACCTCAGCCATGGCCCCCTAGATCTCCTGATCTGAATAGCCTGGATTTCTTTTTCTGGGGACACTTGAAAACATTGGTGTATCCGACCACAATCCAGACAGAAGATTTAAGAAACAGAATAATAGCTTCATGCGACATCATTCGCAATACTCCTGGAATATTTGACAGAGTCCGTCAGTCCATGAGGCGAAGACTCGATTCTTGCATTCTAGCAAGAGGCGGACATTTTCGACAATTTTTATAATTTTGTTTTATTTTTAATTTAACTGTAATAATTTTATCTGATTGTTCATTATCTTGTCGGCTGATTTAAAATAAAACCCGTTTCTTAATTTTTTGCTTAATTGCTCCTACATGCCATCGATGCAATGCATCAATTATTCCAAATAAGTCGAAAACTGTGATAGATACGAGAATAATGCAACAAAGAGCTTAAATTTTATATCAGAATTCATACAGGGTGCTCCAAAAAAAAGTTCCGCAAGATAAACTTGTAGGTGGTGCAAAAAAATTTAACACTCTGTATACTACCATCTACAATTTTCATATTTATTCTAAATTTGAACTAATTGTCTCAGAAGAAACTGGAAAAAAACGCAAAAAACGAGAAAAAAATTGAAACTTTGACACCCTGTATAACGAAAATGGTGCGTTTTTGACCATGTATATATATATTGGTATTTTTTTCCTATTTTGTACAGTACTATCACCCCTAAAATATGTCCACGACATTAATTAACACCCTGTATAAATCATGCAAATAAAAAATATTAAATTTTTGATATTTAACCATTGTAAGTTTTTTAATTCTCTCTCTTTCACTCTATGATAAAACAAAATATTTATTCTGAAAAGATTTGTAATGTAGGAAAGGAAATAAATATATTGGGGCACATGGGTAGGTTACTAGGCTCTTTACATCAATTAATTTTTCCTCGCAAAATCATACAACATACCTATTTAATGCTGCACCACCAGAAACGCGGGAACTACGTCATGATACCAGATATGATTGAACTATTTGGGCCCAGCATGGAATAAAAACTAATATATACCTAACTTAAATGGCTCTGTCTATACCCTCTGAAATTTTTAACTACACAAACACCAAATATTCCTTTTTTGATTTTCTGATGATTATTACCTGACCTGTCCTCTTTCCAAATATAATGCAATTCATATTTAAAAGTTTAGTATCAACACAAAAATAATTTTTTTATTCAAATCTAAGCCTCCTCCCGGTCGAAAATACTTACTCCTCAGAGATATCCTCTTCATTGTCGATTTTAATGTTGACTTCCTCGTATTTTATAGAATATGATTCACTGAAACATTCCTCATTATATTCTTCTTCCTCTTCAACATAGGTATCATCTATATGGTCTTCTTTATCAATATATGATTTAATGTGCGCCTTGTCAAGTTCTCTAAAACATGGATTAAAAATTATATTTTAATAATATATTTTCTCCCCCTCTCTCCATCTCTCCTCCTCTCTCTATCCCCCTTTCCCCTTCTCTCTATCTGCCTATATCCCCTCTCTATCATCCTCTCTACCCCCTCGCTCTATCTCTCTCTCCTCTTCTCTCTATCTCTTCCCCTCTCCCCCCCGCTATCTCCTCTCTATCTATCCCCCCTCCCTCTTTCTATCTCCCCGCTCTCTCTAAACATATTGGGGCGCATGTGTAGGTTGGTAGGCTCTTTATTTCTCTGAGATTTTTAACTACACAAACACCGTTAAGTCCTAACACTGGAACCTGTGACAGACTGAGAAGACAGATCAAAATACAAGAGTTCTACATAGTTAGCACTAAAGTAGCTGTAACTGTTTCCACTACTACCCTTCAAGAGTTTTTACGTATTTATTACTAATAATCTTACTATATATCAATAAACCCTTTGGGTTACACGTTTTTAAGTATTATGTATGTATTATTTACTGCGAATAATACTTTATAGTAATTTAATTTAATTAATTATATAATTACTACTGCCAAGCAACTACTTACGGAATTGACTCCAAGCTCGTCATTTCTTTTCCGTGACATAATAGATATTATTTAAAGTTACCGTTTCTTATTTGTTTACTAAATTACAACTTTTTAGTATCCGTACCTTCCTGAACCTTGCAGAGACTACTCTAAGTAAAACGAGTCGAATAGAAAAGGTTATCGTCTAATGTTACTTTAAACTGACTATTACCAGTCGTTATTCTTCTATTGCAACTTTGAAGTAAGAATCACAGTAATTCTTTACTACAGGTAAACTATTACCTCTTGTACTTGAGGTTCCGGAGATAAGGGGCGCTGGTACGAGATTCGGTCTACACTCACTTTATAAGGACAACCAATATTTGGTTGGCTCGACCATATTGCTGCTAAAATCGTTTTGTTTACTTTTTGCCTACGTTATGAGGTTAGTTGTTTGGGTGTATTTTTTATTAGCTTTTGTGATTATTGAAGTGAATATTGATTTAAACAATAAGTTCTGAACCACTGGTCATATGGAGAAATGTGTTTGTAATTATAAAGTGTTTGTGATGAATTTGTAAATGACTATGACCGTAAATTTACTAAGTTTAAGTTTATTCCAAGTTACTAGATATTGTATATTATTATATTTTGGTTTTATTTTCCTGTAAAAGGTAATATTGTTTCATGTCTTACTTTACGTTTTACTTCATTCAGCACCTAAATTTAAGGTAGATGCTCTCAAAGATTAGCATAAAAGAAACTTTATTTTGTAGGCCTTCTTCAGTACCTATTACTTTACTAAATTCATTTGGCAGACAACTCTCATTAAGGGCTTGCACGAATACTGCTAATTGTTAAAAATCAATAAGAGAAAGTAAGTTTGCACTAGATAGTTCTAATAGATTATTTAAGTAAAATAATAACATAACCCTACATTTACAACAGAGGTTGTCAATGTAAAGGCGAGAAATTTAAATTTCGAATTTTTCTCTGGGTCATATTCGTCTTTGTAGACTAAATTCATTCAGTCATTAATTAACCTTTTAGCTGATCCAGTTTTCTTATATGAATGTGCTAAAGTAGATTAATTTAGTTATATTTGAGAGAAACTAACGATATGTGTGCGTCCATTTAAACCTTAAAAAAAAAGTAGCTTTCGTCATTCATCCACATTCTATAGAAATTTAAAAATATCACAACCTGGTTATGTCATACCTAAACAAAACCTAAAGCGGTATTTTAAGGAAACGAAAAATAAATCCAAACAAAGGGTTATGGTTATGACAGAATTATGGAAGTGACTCAAGTACCGCAACTCTTCGCATACTACGGCGCTACGCGCACAACGCATTAAATTTTAAAGAACCGACGGAATGTTTGCAAATCGTAACCGCTTGGTAACAATATATAGTATCGGATTAATAGGAACTTTGTAGATAACTAGTAGCCTTCAAAGTAATTGGGTATAAGTGACAGTTGCGAAGTTAAAGAATCCAAAACTATAAAAGTGTATGGGGGCAGTCGTAGACACTTGATGTTAAGTAATTTTCACAGTAAAGAAATGCAGCTAACTTGAAAGTAAAAGTCCAATAGAACGCCATTGTTTATTTTCATCTCACCTATAAATATTTAGCTATGACGTTTATTTTTGTGAGTATAAAGATTAAAAATGCATACAAATTAAACATCACGTTAAATTAGTTATATTAATATATATAATGATAATTACTATTTAAACCAAAGTCCAAAATTAGTTTTTGGAGATTTAATTGGTCAATATATTTCACCAAAATCTATCGAAAATTAAGGAATTTTAAAGGCGCGTAATTTTTTTACGACTATCATCAGCATATTCACCAGAGAAATTACCTGCGTTTTAATTTTAGGTTCTTAGCATAACTAGCTTACCTTTTCTCGACACATTAGTTGTTAGAAATAACGATAAATTAGAATTTTAAATTTACTAATACTTATAAGTATATAACATCCGATTCATTTCATTGTCGTCAATACAAAATGGCAGCATTCCATTTAACTCACAGGTTAGTCAATTTTCCATTAAGTAAAGAACGTTTTAACAATGAAATGAATCGGATTCAAAATATATCTAAAATATGGATATAATGAGAATTTTGTACATAAATTAGTAAAAAGACATAAGCATAAGAAAATGTTAAAAGATGCCACTACTCTTCAAGCACCTGAGGCTTCCAATAAGTTCATAGTATTTCCATATGATCCCAGATATACGAGAGGTCTAGAAAAAGTATTTAAAAACGTAGGTTTTAGAGTAGCCTACAAAACGGAGAACAGTTTGAAAAATCTACTTGGAAACCCTAAAGACAAAGTCGAATTGAAGGAGAGGAGTGGCATCTATGAAATTAGCTGTAATGACTGCGATCTAAAATTTGTTGGGAAAACTAAACGCTCCATAAACATTCGTTTTAAAGAACACATGGCACATTTAAGATACGGAAGAACAGAAAAGTTAAGCGTTGCCCAACATACTTTAGAAAACCATCACCAAATAGGAATAAATAATCTTAAGTTGATTAAAAATGTATCTAATAATAGATTACTGGATGCATTTGAGAGTATATAAATAGTTAAATGTGGTAAGAAAGCACTAAATAAAGACAGAGGGCCTATTCCCTATAGTCCCCTCTATTGTTTACTTGACAACGGTGCAGTCGGGCGCAACCAAGTGTGACCACATTTACCTATAAATAGTCTCGGTTAGGATAAGTTACGCGTTGTAACGTGAACGTAACAGGTTGTGGTGTAGTGTGGTTAGAATTCTTGTATTTTGATAAACACCAACCATTTCTTTTTTGATCTTGTAAACATTTTACCTGAGCTGTCCTCTTTCCAAATTTAATGCAATTCATATTTTTCCAAATATAATGCAATTTAATTTAATAACTAAGCCTCTTCCAGGTCGAAAATACTTACTCCTCAGAGGTATCCTCTTCATTGTCGATTTTAATGTTGACTTCCTCATATTTTATAGAATATGATTCATTGATACATTCCTCATTATATTCTTCTTCCTCTACAACATATGTACCATCTATATGGTCTTCTTTATCAATATATGCCTTGTCAAGTTCTCTAAAACATAGATTAAAAATTATATTTAAATAATATATTTTTAATTTATAGTGGTAAAAATTCGAAGTTTATTCAGAAATAAAAATTCTAAAAAAAGTGTTTTTATTAGATCTGAGATAAGACATCTTAAAAAACGAAAACAAACAAAAAAGTAGGTTCTACAACTTATCAAGGCGTTAAAATATTGAAACAAAATGTGAAATGTGAAAAAATAAAGGTATAATAATACGAAAATGTCTTTAACAAGAACGGTAAGAAGTTTAAGAATAGAAATAATTAAATAATTCGATACTAAGGCAACTTAAAGCGATAATGGAGACAAGTTAAAATTTTTTTTTAATGTACTTCTTACAAAATAATTATTTAAACAAGATTTGAACCCTAAGTACAGGATTTTTGGTTATAAATGCATCCCCTTATTGACGTTCGTTTTTCTATAGATATCAAAAAAAGTTGAATACAAAAGTTTCTTCAAATTATACGATTTTTTTTTCTAATATAGTTTGCATATATACAGGGAGTTTAGTTTTTCTGGAATCAACATCACCTTTTGTTTCTTAAGTTCAACATCCTGTATATTATATGTCCATAAAATGGGCCTTTTGCTGATTATATATTTATTCCAGGTTTGATACCTTTATCTTTAAAGATACCCGACAAATTTGAGAAAACCCCTGCCATAAGAGGCAATGTGTTAGAGAGGGGCGGAAAACATTCTTCTACATAGTGGAGTCAATGGGAATACATTGCTTCTTATACCCCGGCCCTTCCTCAAATTTCTCAGTGTCTTTAAAGACAGAAAATTGATTTCAGAAAAACTAGACACTCTGTAGATCTGTAAACTACGCTAAAAAAATCTTATAATTTAAAGAAACTTTTGTATTAAAAATTTTTTATATATAGAAAAATATGAAAGTTAATGAGGGGGTGCGTTTATAACCAAAAACCCTGTACCACATACACACAACATAAATGTTCTTTTAAGACATTTTAGGATATACATCACACTAAATTACTATGCATGGAATATGTCATTTAAAAAATACTAAATCTAAATAAGAACCAACCAGTACATCCTTGATACTGTCTACTTACTGTCAAGAAGTCCCTTTGGGAGCTTTACCATTTTCAGTGACAACAGAGAAAGACTCTCGGAAGAGTTTCCTGAGCATAAATTCATGGGTCACTTTAACCTACTACTGTCAATGATCTCGTGACCAGCTGCATCAGTTGTCTCCACCTCGTCAGAAGCCCTCCCATATAAGATACACTTTCTTGGGATTCTCTCAGAAATGATGAGTGATCCTTACCAAACTTTTACTAAATAAACTTCGTCTTAAATGCTAATGGCGATCGTTTGGATCTAGTATTTGTGCGGAACCCTGTGAATTCAGTTAAGCTGCTGCTCACCACCCACCCTTACATTTTACCTTGCAACTAGGAAACCACTCCATGGATTCTGGATAGACTGGCGATGATTTATATATATATATATATATATATATATATGAATTAATAAAGTATTCAGGGATTACAAAGAATTTTCCTAAATTAGAGCTAATTGTAAAATTCTGTCACTTAACTAACTTAAAAAAAATTATAGAAATTCCTTAACTCCAAAAATATGAAAAGTGGAAATCCTCTGGAAATATATTACCTGGTTATAAAGGCTTCTTTGGATGAGGTGATTGTCACCTGTCTGCTGATTATTATTATGAAAAAAAAACTGTCACCAAACCCTTAAATTGTCTAAATAATATTAATTTATTTCAATTTAGCATTTCTATTTCAGATATTTACTGTAAACTATTGAAAGGGCCAGATGATTTGCTTCACAATTTTTTGAAAAAAATCAACTTTATATTGGCTCGCCCCTTTTACACCTTTAATTTGTCCCTTGCAACAGGAATGTTTCCCTCATTTTGGAAAGTTTTATCACCCGAGTCCTAAAGTAGGCTGAAAACTCAGAGATTAATAACTATAGACCCAGCAGTATTATCAATGTTGTTTGAGGGTTTCTTGCGTGAGTTTTTCACTGCTGGTCTGATGGGTCAGTTGACAGATGAACAATTTCGTTTGTTGTCTCACAGATCAACTGAGCTTAACTTGGATTCCTTTTCAGATTTTCTGTCAGAGACCTTGGAGAATGGTGGACAGTTCCATGCCTTCTACACCGACTTCTTCAATGCCTTTGACAGAGTCAAGGCGTTCTGTTACTTAAACTGAACAGAAGGAGAATGCACGGACCATTTCTTCTGTGGCTTCATTTCTATCTTACTGATAGAACTCAAATAGTCAGAGTTGTTTAAATCTCACGAAATTAATGTACCTTCTGGAAGAATTTTGATGGATATAGCGACTTGTGGATCGTGGATATAGCGACTTCTTTCCAACTATAGTCCAAATAAATATAAATCAAAATATTACAAAATCAAACCTTAGGATTTTGACACCACAAAGAAAAATTTCCTTCAATGCAAATTAGATTAATTATGAAAATTTACTAATACAGAATATACTACCCATTGAAGATAATATTTCATATACAAAATTATATGATATAATACAAGAATTGTCGAACGTTACAATTCCAGTGAAAAAAAAAGCACAAATTAAAACAGGTAACCCGTGCTGGGACCAGGAGTGCGCAGAAAAACTACAAGAAAGAAAAAATGAAACTAAAAGATACTTTAAAATAAAAAAAAGTTTATTGAATTTTGTTCAAAAATAATTAGAAGTTTGGACATCAAAAAAAATATGAAATGGTAAACAAATTCTCCAGCAAACATTAAAAAAAAAACATAAAACCTCCGTCCAACGAAATCAGAAAAGAAATTCTAAATAAAATGTCAGTAAGGAATATAAACACAACTATCCAACTTAAGCAAATTGAACAATACACCCCCTTCACTCTTGATGAACTTAACTCGGTTCTTAAAAATAAAAAAGACTCAGCTCCTGGACTAGACCAAATATCTTACTCTATGTTAACCCATTAACTACCTTCTATTAAACAAATACTGCTTAACATTTATAATGGAAATTTAGCATGTGAACCACTACCACAGCACCACAGACCTACCATACTAACTTCTTGCGTTCCTAAAACTATCGAAATAATGAAAAAAACAATAGAATAGATTGGACATTGTAAAACAAGAGGACATTTTCTCAACTTCAGACAGGATTCAGAAAAAAATAAGTGTTCACAACAACCTAGCATACCTTTCTTCTTATATTAACCTTGCATTCACACAAGACTTTACAACCGCAGCACAGTTTTTTTTGGATATCAAAGCAGCCTTTAATAATGTGGATATATATAATCTCAATATATATAGATATGATCAATAAATTAAATCAAACCCTGACACATATTGATAATTGGATTAAGGAAAACAAACTATCCCTATCTTTAAATAAATGCCAAGTAATCATATTTACAAGAGGACATAAGAAAACAACTTTACTAAAATAGAGATTCAACAACAAACCATACCATATAACAACACTATAAAATATTTAGGCATTAGACTCTCATTTAAATTGAAATGCTCATATAGATGAACTCTGCCAAAAAGCAAAAAAGGCCATGCAAAATCTAAGAGTTTTCAGTGGAGTGTGGTGGGACTCAGATGCACTCACTCTATGATGATGGCCTTATAATGTCAAACCTTGACTATGGATGCTTCTGATTTAATCCTACAAGTAAAACTAATATTAAAAAGCTTGATAAAATACAAGCACTTAGATTCATTTTTAGATGTATGCGTTCGACTCTGGAACTTGGAATATAGGAGAAAAGTATTAGGAATAAAATGTATATCAAAAATGACTAATTTCAAAAACCATCCTTTAATCTCAATTTTGAAAGCAATCAAAAATACACCTCCGAAATGCAGGATATTGCAGAAGACGTGATATACCATATATAGTAAAAGCACTAGAGGAATTTTACCCACATTTAAGAAAAATAAACAAAAATGAGATGCTACCTTGTTATAATATTGAATTCGAAATACAGATAAAACCACATGAAATAACACATTAAGGAATTAAAAAACAAGATAACCTTATAAACAGTGACGGCTCGTACACGTATTTTTTTTTAAATTAACCCCCCTAGAAAGGTTTCCTATAATCGCACTTGAGGCCAATGTGGTGTTAATTGGTGCCGGGTCCAAATATGATCAAATACTATTCTTTTATTTTTTTTCAATTTATTTCTTCAATGATAATTAGGTAGGTACCAATCTATATATAGCAGATCTAAGCTAGTATAAATTTAATAAATAGTCTAGTCAGTCAATTTAATTTTTTGATATTTTAATGTGTCTTGCGTCAAGAGGAAAATAAAATAGATGCTAAACAAAGTCAAAGCTACATACACAACCAAAAATGCATATTGTCCAGAAAGAATCACGATGTGGCCGGCCGACTTCTAAAACAAATTGTAAATGATATTTTAAGATACCCACTTGCACTTATTTCGTCATCACATTTAAACATATAACATGTAAGTGAAAATTGCTAATATAATATATTAACCATCTTTAGTCATGACTAAAGTAAAGAACTAATTAAAATTATTTCAAAAAAAGTAGTATCATTTTATAACAGGGCTCTTAGCAATTTTGAATTATCAAATTCCCTGACTTTTCCAGGTATTTGTTGACAATTTCACTTAAATTCCAGGTTATATTTTGAGAATTTATATTTCTTACAAAAAAGCCAACAAAACTAATAGAACTAAACTTAAATGTAATTGTATAAGAAATATAAAACTTTAACCGGAAGGATATTCTGTTATATTTAAAATTAAGTAAAAAAAATGCGGTTATATAAAGCATTTACAAACAAAAAATTAATATATACTTGCGACAGGTCATTATCAAAAATTAAATTTAAAAGAACTATAGGGAAAAATAGAAAATAAGTATTTTAAATTTTTCGTCTCAGTTCCGATATTTCCAGTTCCATGGATGCTGCTTCTTTTTCTCGTTCTTTCTTTTTATTTTCTAAATGATAAAGTTCACTTTTGGCTCTTTTTTTTTCGAGATCAATTTCTTTTTCTTTCCCTTTTCGGAGATTTTGGTTATCAAGGGCATCTTGGTAAGTTTTCTAAATATTCCCTCATGTTGTCGAAAATATTAGCATTTAATGCACCACCTAGTTGATAAATTGTGTCTTATACTTGTCTTTGGCCGATAATGGACTCTTCCAACAGATTTTGAACTAAAATATTTCTATTTATAGAAAACCCCGATTCAACGGTGGCGTTTCCATGTGAAAGGACCAAAATTAACTTAGGTTAGGTTAAAAGTGAGTGGATCAAATCGTCTGCGACTCTGTGGTCTATTGTGGCTCACACCTACGTTTACACTTCCCAAGCAACTCTAAGTCCTCAATGAGTCTTATTATTGCCTTTGGGGAGATATTCTTCAAGTCCTCGGGCAACAAGATATCTCTACCGAAAATAGAGAACCTGATCCTGGCAGCTGCCGGGCATTCACATAGCACATGTCTGGCTGTCTCGTCATCCTCCATACATAGGCGGCACTCGGATTCGTTTTCAAGCTCCATCCTGTGCATGTGATGCCTTAGACCACAATGGCCAGTGTATAGGCCTACTGCTGTTTTGAGCTTAATTCTATTCTTATTTTACAGACTTTCTGTTATCCTCTTCTTCATAGGAAGTGGGATAAATGCCTTTGCATGGGACAGGCCTGACAGTCCAAGCCAATAGAAATTAGCTTTTTCCTCAACCAGGTCCAAAATTGCGCGCTTGGCCGTTTCGTGGGATACTCCTAAAGCTGGTTTAGGTCCGACGAATTTCATCTCTGCTCCTTTCTTTGCTAGAAAGTTCGCAGACTCATTTCCCTCCAAACCTGCATGTCCTGGTATCCAGATAAGAACGATTTTATTATCGCTCCACAGGCCAGCAAGTGCCTTGGACTACAACTGTTTTGGATGTACAATGACTCGCTTTAAGTGCTTTAAGGGCCGCTTGACTATCCGAAAATATTTTTATCGTTTTATGTGTTGTTTGTTGATCCTGCAACATTCTAACACACATAGCATGGACTTCTGCTTGGAATATTGAGGTGTTATTTCCCAGGCTTACTGGGAAATAACACCTTCGGTCTTACCCAATGTATTCCAGCTCCTACACCTTTATTGGTTTTGGAGCCGTCCGTGAAGAGGCACAGCTCTCCTTTAGGTAGATCAGATTTATTCTGATCCCACTCCTCTCTCCCTGGGAAGATCACGGAGTAGGGTTGCTGTGCACTAACAGTTTTTGGTAGCATTCCCAAAATGTAGTGGTTTTTCACAACTTTCAGCATGTTGGATGATTCCATGTGACTTGTGCTATCCACCATGCTGTTGGTAACATGATGGAGTCTGTATGTTGTCCTCATTGCTTCCCCTTCCACAAATAGGTGGAGTGGTGGAACTTAATCACATGCTAGAATTTTTAAAGTAGTAATTTTATCCGAAGAAATTCTAGAAAACTGTATCCTATCGAGTAGTTTGATTATATGTTTTGCAAAAATTTATAAATTCGGTAACTATTAGATGCTGGCTATACTGTTGACCACTTTTTTTCAGCGGAAATTATTTCTTTTTCCGTACTTGCTTACTTGGGGCTCTTATATGTGAAACTCCTTGAACAAGAATGATGTTTGGTTTTAAGCATGTTACATATTTAATAAACTTATATTTAAGGCAACAACGTTCTATTAACTCCTTTATTTGACTTACCAAAAATGTCTGACATTCCCACAAAATAATAAGGAAAATTAATAAGGAACATTTAAGTAGGTCTTTTTATGCTTTTTTAGTGACAAAACCAATATCAATCCTATTAGTTGGTAAAAGAATATCTTTATTATCAAAATTTAATTTTAAAATTTGTTAGAGACCTTTATCCATAACTTGTGTTTTTAAGATTTTTTTGATTAATTTGTTTAGTATTTGAAATAGATCATTATACAAAAAAGGAACTATAGGTTTATCACTGTTTTTTTTTTAAATGAACTGAACCATTTGATGGAAGCTTAGTGGCTTTATCTTCCATCCAAATTTTAAGGGGAGATAAAATGTCCAAAGCCCTTTTACAGACTCGAACATTTTCTACCCATCTAATTTTACAAAATGTATAGGGGAATTTGTCATAATTTTAAGAGCCGTAAAACTAGTTCTCCTGGCAGGTGAATCTTTTAAAATGTAATATGCTCCCACTAGAAAGTTACACTATTTAAGCCGATTTTCTAGTCGTCCGAGTTACTGTTATTGTGAATGACGCCCGTGGACAAGTCTGAATATACGGGGGATGTTAAATAAATTTCTTATGTAAGAGCCGCAAAATAATTTTTAGTAATACAAGGGATGTTAAATAAATTATAGTTATATAATATATGTTAAATTTAATTATAGTTATATAAACGCGACGAAATAATTTTGGGTAAATACAATGAAGTAACGCTGGTGGAAATATTAACTTTATTATTTTTCCAGGTTTAGTATAAAATCCCCTGAATTTCTATTACTTTTTGTAAATTCTCTCACTTTTCTCCGGTGTTTAGCCGGATTTCTGAATTACGTGACTTTTCCAGGTTTTTCTAAATTTTCCAGGTCGCTAAGAACCCTATATAATAATCACAATTATTATCTGAATATCTGTAAAATGGTATTCAAATAGGAAAAATTCCGTGGATACGGTCACATGGAGATGGGCCGGTGTTGGGTGATATAAGCTACTATAGTCGAGGTTATAACAAGGGGATGTATGCGAACGAACTACGCGTGAATTAGTACATGAAGTCTAGCATGTGAGATGATCGAATCGGCTGGCCGAGCCACCGTCTGTAATAAATATATATAAATATAAATAAATAAATATATTAGAATATCTGGTGGCCAGCGGACTGCTGTTAATGGCGTTATTTGTATGTTAGTCAAGCAATTACAATAGGAATACCTACCTATTTTGTTATGGGCGCAGAAAATAATAAACTACCTTTTCTTTTGTGCGTTTTTAGGATGTTTGCAAAATTATTTTTTAAAAATATTTACTTTTTTAAAAAGAGAATTTTCCCTGTATATTTTCTGGTACGGCCCGGCTGACCCTGTCGCCCCTGATGAGCCATCACTGCTTATAAATATAGTTTTTGCCCGAGCCATAGAAAAACGAAAAAATATATACACGTTTATATATACAGACGGGTCAAAAATACAAGATCGTACAGGCTATGGAAAACACTGCCCCAAAAATAAATATAACTTTTCGTATAGGCTTCCGGACCACACAGACATTTACACTGCAGAAATAATAGCCATTCATGAAGCATAATTTACAAATTAAGGAAAAAAGTAGACACCTTAATTCTTACAGACTCAAAAAATTAATAAAACACAATTAGACCCGGAGAGTGACGGACTTGTGACAGAAGCCAACCAAAATGTTAATATTAAACTACCGTGGATATCGGGGCACTCCAACATACCTGGGAATAACAAGGCAGATCAACTAGCCAAGACAGGATGCAGCCTCAACAACATATATAAAAATCATCCCCCTAGAAAAGTCCCAAGTATTTTTAATAATCAAAACAAAACCATATGCAAAAAATCTCGAAATACCAAAGGTAAATGGTATAGTCAGATCCAAAAAAACCTCAGTAACCAAAAATTGTTCGAAAAAATTCCTTATATAGACCGTAGACACTTATCAACAGTAATATGACTGACAGGAGAACATTTATATAATCTGGGACTACGTGACTCACCCAATTGTGAATGCGGCAGTATAGAAAACTTAAATTATATTTTCTTTGAATGCTCTATCAATATACTCCCTAACTATATAAACCCTTTCTTAAAGAAAAAAATCCCACTCCAAATAGCATTACAAACATATTAAGCAATTTAATTCTTAATATAATCAAAATTCTGAGCCAGTTTCTCACTACAAATAAAATCAAGCTATAACTAAGTCATAAAGATTGTCTGACCTTAACCAATCTACCTTGAAAATTAACAGATTAAACATTATATTAAAGTCGCTCTCATTTTAGAAAACTTACCCTTCCCAACATATGTGAGGTTTGAGTAGTATCCCTTTGTCTGTATGTACTGTTTATTTACATTAACCACCTAGAACACGAAAGAAGAACAGCAAGTGACAACAAGAAGAGAAAAATAAATATTCACAGCACTGTAGAACATAATAGTGTTTGGGATATGGCTACGAGCCAGACTTAATCTCAGACCCATCCGAGAATGAGCCCACAAATTGCTTTAGCCGGAATAGAAGTCAATAATACAAGAAGCAAAGCAAAGCACAAATATCTAAAATCCGATCTCTTGCTACATTGGGAACGACCCAGGTTGTTTTATTGCAGTCATTCAGTCAGAACCAATATTTTTTGTGTTATTTACTATACTAACAAATGACGGTAAATTAAGTGAAAAGTACTTACCGCGTAGAGGTATCTTCTTCATTACCGCTTTTGATATTTGTTTTCTCAAGTTTTATAGAATATAATTTGTTGAAATAATCATCATCTGCTTCCTTTTTAACATCACTATTCTTTGTATGATCCTCTTTATCAACATATGGTTTACCGTGCGCCTTGTCAAGTTCTCTGAAATATAAAATTCTCTCTTGTACTGCCAAATGGGTTTTAAATTGTTATCAATCAAAAATTGCCGATAAAAAACTAATTATTAGAAAAATATTTAGAAAAATCACGATTTACTAGTAATATGAATGATACTGATTATTTTATTTTAAAAAAATGTAAGTGAACTTGAAATATACTTAAAATAGACGGAATCCCATCGTGTTTCTGTACAGAATGTTCCATTTTTTATGTTTTACGGGGTTTTCGCATTACTCTATCTATGAAATCAAAGACTCCACAAACTTATTCGTTCAAACTATCTTGGTTTCTGAGCTACAGAGTGAATTTGAAAATTTTCTATTTTCAGACAACTCTTGTCACTCTGTTATTAAGAGATATACTAAAAAATTAAAAAACGGTTCTTTATAGATTTTTTTTTACATAGAATACAGTGTAGTACTTAGATTTTTTCTTTATTTAATAACATAACGTACATTTTTTTAATAGGACACCCTATATATTTTTCTCATGATATTTAGCTTACTGAGGGCTTTCAAAAAATATAATTCAGCCTATATTATTAATAACATCGGACAATGTGCATTTTTCTATTTTTTGACATAGGCGGCTTCTGTGGCCATGGTAATGCAGTCAGTTTAAAAACATCTGCCTATATTCTTTATAGTTGTTTGTATTATTTATATGGCTTATACTGTTTATGTATTGATTTTTTTGATAAAGTCAATGTGGCAAAAAATAAAAAATTTCAAAATTTTTAGAAAAATTATATAAATACATGCTTCATCTTGTCTAACGAAAACAACCATTAGGCGGTAGAGCTTTATCTAAACAGGTCAGTTAAGCACCTTCCTAGACTTCAAAATTTATTATTTAAAGTTCCTTTTATTTTTACACAAGCTTTAGACATAGAAGGGAGAATTTTGTACAGCGTCCCCAATACCAAAGACGGCTACGCCAGAGCGATGGAAAGGTGATGTACTGTGTGTGAATGCTCAGAGCTATACTGCCAATAAAGAAAATATTTTTAATGAATTCTTTAAACTAAGGCCAAAGGTCATTGCATTAAGTGAAACACACTGCACACCTGACATTGAGAAGGTGGGGGTTACAGTGGATACAATCTAGCAAGGGATGTGAGCAAATGTTTCTGACAATGTCACGTCACGGTCAAATTGAAAATGACGGTCACGTCATTTATTTTTGACATCCTTGTCATTTATTTTTGTCATGTAAATTTCTGACGATCAAAAAAATAAATGACCATCACTTAAATATATGACAGTCATAAAAAAGAGCTGACTCGATTTTGAAGCTTCAGTCTGAGACAAGACAAGTTAGAACACACTTACTTAAGTCGACGCGCGGTTAAACAACGGATATATTTTAGTATCAGTCAGTTGTTCGGGTGCATTAGTGTGATTTGTATAGAATAAGTAGTGTATGTACCTGTTGTTTTATTGTGTGGACGTTGTATTTTGTATTTAAGGACAAAAAATGATTAGGAACAAAAGCATTTCATTTAAATACTTTAAAAGTGTAGTCAAACCAGCACAAAAAGTTACAGTGTTTTGAATGGCATCTTGCAAGACGCAAGAAACAAATGACACATCACGCAACTAGGATGGCTCAGCATTTAATAAAATGTGCAGGTTACCCCGATACGAAAAAAGCTAAGTTAAAAAATAAATTACATCAGAAACATGCGCAAAACCCCAACAAACGTAAACAGGGTTCTTAGCAGTTTTGAATTATCAATTTCTCTGACTTTCCCAGGTTTTCCCTGACAATTTTATGCAAATTCCAGGTTATATTTTGAGAATTTATATTAAAGCCATTAAAATTAATGAAACTAAACTTAAATGTAATCGTATAACAAATATGATTGCTTTTTAGCTGAAGAATCTATCTCATTTCTTATTATATTCCAGGAAGCTTTCATCTTATTAGGATTATTGTAAAAGTTTGAATAAACATTTTATTAACCTCTTTTTTGAAGTTGCGACTGTATTTATACTGCTTATTTATACTTAGTTCTGGTTGATTTTATAGGTAATCTAACATATTGCGTGATATCACCTGACAAGTTGCTCTCCATAGTCAAAACCTTCACTTTTTCATGATCAAATATGGTTGATATTATCTACAATAAGGTGACCAACTATCTCGTATTTAATGATAATTTCTACTTGATATCCCATGTTGTCCCGTTTCCCTCAAACTCAATCTCGTATTGTCCCGTGTTTAAACATAAAAAAAAATGAAATAATATTTTATGTTTGATAACATTAGCAACATTGCTTTTATGCTTGCTAATCTTTAGATAGCTTGTTTAGGGTTGTGTTTTTATACCCTCTTTTTTGTTACATTATGTTTGTTATTTTTATAATAACAAAAAGTTGCTAATTAATATAAGCAAATTAAACATTTATTTAGTTTCTGTTTTAATGTGCTCATTTTATTGACCACACAAAAATGGTTGAAGTGCATCTTATCAAAAGGACAAGTCAACAATAACCGCAATAGATACGGCTATAGACTCTATTCTTGGATCTTTCGAGAACGGGGAGCACAATCTGGGGCTGTTCTTTGATCTCAGCAAGGCTTCTGATCTGATAGATGTCCGAGTCTTGCTGGGGAAACTGAGGAGCTATGGAGTTAGAGGTAAGGCCGAGAATTGGGTAGAGTCATAACTTCATGATCGTAGTCAACAGGTTGTGATCAAAACAATTAGGTCTGGAAAAAGGTCGTGTGAAGTGGAGGGGCCACAAGGCTCCGTCCTGGGACCCCTACTCTTCTTAGCGTATAAAAATGATCTGCCCGACCATTATAGATCGGCTTCTCAGATATAGTTATTTTTGCTGACGACTTTTCTTTTTTTGTTAGAAATAAAAATATAGATAACCTACTACAACAGGTACAGGCTATCATAGGCGAGATCGCCGAATGGTGCTCTAAAAATGGATTAAAGTTGAACACAACAAAAACTAATTTTATAGAGTTCTGCACAAAGAACAATTTAGTTGAGAATAGTAGGTTCTTAAATTTGGAGGGCAAATCTATTCAACAGTTCGAATCTACGAAATTTTTAGTTATATACTTAGACAAGTTGAAATGAAATGAACATATAAATTACCTGGTAGGTAAAATTAGCTGAGCATGCTTTCTGGTTCGGCAGATAAGGAATACTGTCTCATCAGATGTATTGAAGTTGGTATATTTTGGTTTGGTTCAGTCGCTGCTTTCATATGGCTTAATGTACTGGGGTAGTTCAAGTGGATTGAACAATGTTTTTAGAGTCCAAAAGAAATCATGGATGGCTTATCATTTTGTGATTCTTGTAGGGTGAGCTTTAAAAGACTTTGTTTTATTTGTTGTTCAACACAGGTCACATTTCAGCAGTAACAGCTGTGACCTTGTGATTGCTTATTAAAGACTTTCAATATTACAAACTAGTCCTTATTACATGGGTGTTAAAATTTACAATAGGCTCCACAGAGAGTTTAAAAATTATTCTTCAGTAAAAATTTTTAAAGAAAAGTTTAAAAAAATTGCTTGTTGACGGAACATATTACTTCACAGCTGAGTTCTTTGAGATATGAAATATTGTAGTTGTTATTGTTATGTATTTATTATACATTAAGTTTAAATGTAAGTAACCATTTGTTCATATAACTGTTTTTACGTTTTTTATATATTGTCTAATGTTAGTCATCATAGTATCTATAACTTTTCAAAGTGTTTTAACTGTATTATTATTGGCAATTTATTAAATGTATATCCGTTTGTGAATGTACGTATTGATAATGCATAAACAGCATTGAGCATAGAGTTTATTCAAATTTCTAAGTAATTTTAACTGACAATTTTGAATTTAATAATAAAAATGGCTAAAAATTAAAAATCGTCGGAAATGAGGATTCCTTTGCATACCTTTGTATAACTTTACTCATATTAACTTTTGGGAAGCTTTTCGTTTTTGAGACACATGCTGGCTAACCACTTTTATATTGCTAATTTTCTAGCAACATTTCTGATGATCGAGTAAAAGAATCTTTTAATATTCATATTTTATGCATTTTCCTAAGGCTAGTAGTCTGAAAATTTTCTTCTTAAAAAAGCAAACAATAAATTTAAACTAAGATACCCATTTTTATTAATACTGTCTGTGTACCTATACATTTTGTCCAAATCTCAATTCTCCAATTTTTCAGTTGATAACATGAGCAGCTAAATCAGAATTTTAAGATAAAACGAAAACTTCCCATTTTTTGCACTGTGTTTCCGTTGTTCATCAATCTCAATTTTGTAAAGAGTGAAATCACTTACAAGACATATTTATATTCTTACTTTTCAAAAATTGGTCTCAGACCTTCACTTTTTATACAAAATAAATTTGGTTATGTGTCACCAAAACTTAAAAAATGTTGCCTAAAAGAAGACGTGAATAGAACAACAAAGATGTAACAAAACAAACTTTTTGGCATTGACACTTTTAAAATTTTAATACCAATGATTTTGTAACTCAAGTGTCACTATTGACTACCGGAAAAAAAACATCATCTTATTTTTTCCTTTATCTATGCTACTGATGCTTCAATTTACCAGCTGCTAAACATTTTTATTTTTTGAGTGTCAACTAGTAATAGATTATTAACATTTTTTGAAAATCAAAAAAGAGCAATCCAAAATATGTCCGTTTTTTAAAATACTTCATTTTATCTAATCCACAAAGAAATGAGCTACAGCACTCTGTTCTAAATTATAAATTGAGGAAAATATAATAAAAATGTAGATATAATAGTAGAAACCCTACTTTTCGCCATCCTAATATCAGGTACTAGTGTGTTTACCTTACATCTTCTTTGAACTCCTCCATAACAATGTCAGATAACTCAATTTTAAAGGAATCTCTATCAGAGGAGGTGGACATTTCAAAGTGGTCAGGTTCCTGTTTTCTCTTCATTTGTGGTTGAAATTTGTTTATCTGAAAATAAATGTAAATGCAGTTGCAGCTCTTAGAGCAGAGCATCAGTATTTTATTATGTTACTCATTCTGTTGTCAATAAGATGATTAGACTTGTTACAGATTTAGAAGTGTTTAGATACTAAGTCGATAATCTTTTAGGGTTACCAGAATTAAGCCCTTTGGTAGCGATCCAAATAAATAAATAAGGACATTTATATGACAATAAACTTTATTTTTTGTCCACGAATGCAATTATGTTCCCACAACTATTTTAAGTGATAATATTAGTAGTATTTTTAGGTTTGTTAAGAAAAGCAAATTTTTTATACCGTTGTCAAGGGTTTCTTTGAATTTTCAAGTAGTTCAACATACTGCTGAGCATTGAAAATGAAAAGTAATGTGAAGCAATGCAAAAATAATTCTAGTCTAAGAGTCCAGAGCCAAAAAGTCTCTGAAATGACAAAGGCTGTAATTAGGACAGGTGTCATAGGTGCGCTATCAAACATGTGACTACTGAGTTAATTCAATTAATTGACCAAAGTTGAAACTTCTTATGCAGATTATGAACCCCAAAGTATATAGATTTGAGTTTCCGCTAGCCTTCGGAAAGATGGCGATATTTAACTTTGACGGAACCGGCTAGTGCAAGTCCAAGAACCGTAAACCACACAAAAATGTCAAGACAATAATATATTATTTAGAGTGCCTTTTTAATTTATGAAATTTTGTTATTTTATATTCTTTTACGACAGGATGACCCAAATCGTTAAATAGAAATAAGCACTCTTCCATAATTTTGGTGTTAAGTGATTCTCAAATGGGAAAGTAAAAAAAGATGGTATTACGATTTTTTAATAATTATTATTATTGTCATACATATTTTTTTTTAAATTGAAAAATAAGGTATTCTAGAGATTACAAAAAATACCTAAATATAACCACTTTTACAATGAAGAAAAAAACAAAATCTACAGAGGCTTCTCATACCTAAGTATAAATAACTTTTAGATTAATTAACAAAGTTGAGATTTGCATTAATACTTAAAAAGCTACAATCCAGAGCAAAATTAAAATTGCTGCTATATGTTAAAAAAAACACAACTTGCCTGAAAAATCAAAAAAAAAAATAAAGAATCCAATCTATAGCTAACATAATTGCCACACCTAATGTGAGAAAAGGGCCAATATTATGGATAGCGTAAAAAGTATAGAATGTGCATTATAATGTATTGTGTTTTCTACATTGATATGTACCCTAGGTTGGAAAAATCTGCTTAATAAGTTTTTTCAGTTTGCAGGGATTTTTTCCGAAGTTGCATCACTGGCGTTACAATCACTATGCCTCCTTTTTCTGCTGTTGAGTTTTGCTTTTAAATTTTGAAAATTCATCTGAATAATGGTACGCAACTTACAAAAATTTTGCACTAGAGAATATGGTAACTCCTTTTCTTTTTTAAGAATCAGTTTGCTAATTTTTTTGAAACGCCAGGAACTTTCCTAATGGCTTGACCATGGTAGATTAAAAAATAGCTGTTCCATTTTTCTATATTTTAAACCAACTCCCATTTGGTTTTATTAGCCCTCAGAAGGTCAACTGTGGAACCCAAGAAGGAATACTATAGTTGTGGTCAAACTTATAAGTCTGCTGTTCCAAATGAGGCAAGGTTTTCTTGTATTTATACACAAGGTAATCTGCAATATGCTCCTGTTGTACAGAGCGTTTTGATACTGGAGTTGTTGTCCACACAGGTTTGTATGATCCTCCTTAAGTTAGTATCCATCCCTCGTTGGTTGGCAAAGGTATTGTGTATTGTGAATGGTGGCTGTTGTTCCAAATTCTTGCTTGGAAAGCAGCTCGTTTGATATGTTGTATCAAAGCATCTGCTGTAGGAGGAATATTTTCGATTACTCTGTTCTTTATTGTGAATAACACTCACCTGCAGTCACTGATGTTCTGAAGATCTAATCATAAAGTAGAATAACAAAATGCTGCAACAGATCATGACATTCACCATCAATATCAGAGGTGCCTGCACAGAGCCGATGCCATACAAAATCAATTTCAAGAAATGACACAGACAATTCACAGACTTTCCAAACTGTCTTCTTGCCAATGTCGCAAAGTGTGGAAACTGTGTCGCAACCAGTTACAGAATGAAAAGCAAACAAATTTTTACAAATTTCTGGTGAAAGTGTGGCAATCAAAATTCAAAATCAAAATATATTTATGTTAGCATACAAAAAGCATTTACACAAGTCAGGTACGTCAATGTTAATAAAATATTACAACACTAGAGTTACGAGTACAGAGTACATTTACATAGAGACAAACATTAAAAGTAAGAATAAAATACACTAAGTCTAAATTTAAAACAGATTAAAATAAGTGAAAGAAAAGTTCAGGTACTCACTAGTATTGAAAAAAGCTTTACTAATTAAAAAACCTTTAACCTTAAGTTTCAACATTTCATAAGGTAATTCCGTAACAGTTTGTGGGAGTTTACTAAAATGTTTTACCACCAGAAAATTTGGTCTGTTTTGATACTCTCTTAATCTGCAAAAAACTGGTACCAGGCTATGTTGGTTTCTAGTATCGCGACCATGGACATCACCACGAGTTCTATACATGTCAGCGTTCCGCCTTATATAAAGCAGGTTTTCAAGAATGTAGGCTGATGGAAAGGTAAGTAACCCCAATCTGGAGAATGCGACCCTACACTCCTTTCTGTATCCAAGACCAGCAACGGTCCAAACAGCCCTCCTCTGCAGTGCAAAAACTCTAGCTGAATGTGACGATCCTCCCCAGGCAATTATACCGTAGGTCATAATGCTCTGAAATATTGCATAATAGGCTATTTTAATGGTCTCCTGGGATACACGTCCCGCTAGGTTACGCAGGACAAACACACTTCCCCTCAATCGATTGCACACATTCTTTACCTGTACCTCCCATGTCAGTTTTGTATCAAGATGTACCCCTAAGAATTTTAATGTTTGTATTTGACAATTTTTGATGTCCCTAAGAGAGAAAATCATTGTTTGTGTTTTGTCTACATTCAAAAGAAGTCGATTCGTCAAGAACCAATCTTCCACCGCTGTGCTGACCCCTACTCTGAGTCCCCAGTTACAGAGACAGTGGTGTCATCCGCAAAAAGCACATATCTAGCATCGGAGTAACAGCTAGGTAAATCGTTAATATATATCAGAAATAGGATGGTGTTCTTGTCCTGTCTAAACCCAAACTGAGCATTGGTAAATAGTTTTTCTGATTCAAAAAACCTCAAAATCTGTAAAGCCATAGCCTCTTCAAACAGTTTAGATATCACCCTCAGCAAAGAAATTTGCCTATAATTTTAAACCAGGTTGTTATTCCCCTTTTTAAAAATTGGTGTAACCAAGGCACATTTTAGAACATTAGGGAAGATACCTTCTCTTGTACACATATTAAAAAGTTTGGTTAGAGGAACAGTAATTAGATTTTTTATTGTTTGAATTGGTCTAACAGACATTCCAAAAATATCTGGAGTGTTTTTGTTTTTTAAATGTCCAAAAATAGCTCTCATTTCTATAAACGTAAGTTCCTTGAAGTTAAACTTGCTGCAATGGATATCCAGATTGTGTAAGTACTGCATAGGGTTGGTGTTAGCTTGGGGTATGTCCTTAATAAGGTTATTTGCTATGTTTGCAAAGAAGTCATTAAAGCAATCAGGAGATATTGGACATGAATCACCCTCCCTTTTCTTATTAGAACCCCTATTTGAGTTTAATATATCCCACATACACTTTGCAGGGTTTGTTGATGAAGTAATAGCCCTATCATAGGCCGATCTCTTTGCCTCGATTATGGCTGCATGGTAAGCAGTTTTGTAACGCTTAAATTCTGCTTTATCACTCTCTCTATTGAATTGTTTACACACCTCATCCAAGAACTTTAGTGTCTCTCTCATATCTCTCAAGGAGTAATCAAACCAACTCACCTTATCATTTCTCGTGTTGAGATTTCATAGGAAAGGAATGCAAGAATGCATTCTCCAGATTTTCCATGAAGGTGATGACCTTTTCTTCAATGCCAATATCCATGTCCACAAAAGGATATCCCTGCAACCATACAGTAAAAATTATGAAGACCTCTTTGTGTTATGGTTCTAAAAATTCATTTGAGTCTACTTTTTTAGATTGAATATTAAAATACAAAGTTTGTCCTAAATGATCTAAGATATTAAAATGTATATATATATATATATATATATGAGTTATTAAAATTTAGAAAGACATTGTCAAGACAAGAGTCTTCCGTGTATGTTCAAAGATAGTCTGATTAAAGCTGAAGGTGCGTAAAAGATCAAGGAGAGCCACCAACTCTCCCTGGTCAATACCAAACTTTACATTGAAGTCCCCTTCTAAGACAATATCCCTTTCAGGTCCTATACTGTATTTCCCACAACCATACTCAATCGATAGTTCATCAATATCTTGACAACTTGTTTGTTCCACTGCTAGGTACGAATGCTGTCATCATTAATCTTCATAACTGCTTCACTGTGAGGATGCTGAATAATCATAACACTTGAACAAGTAACTGCAGTAGACGAAGATTGATTATGATCAATGTTGTCTATTACTGATGTTAGAAACACAATGGGACACAATTTTGGAGGATGTACACCATTTTCCATATGTTTTTCTCACAACACATTTGTAACTGTATCTGATACTTTTTGCATTCGATTATATGGAACATTCAAACCCAAACAACATAGTTTATCTATAATTGTCTTCTTCTTAGTAATAGCGTGAATCATGAGGCCTACATATAGTGGAAGTGGTGTTTCTCTCTCCAGAGAGTGACATATACTCTGAACATTTTCTTTTCTATTATGCTTAATGCTGTTATATTTAATAAATTGGGCAACCGACAATCCAATCAATCAATTATTTGCTGCAGGTATTTCTGATGAACCACCTGATTCAATATTGGGACACTCTAATAACATACATACAAAATTATCCAGAACAGCAGGTAAAAATGTGGAAGCAGTAAATGCTTTGTTAAAGGATCCTTCAAATTTAGGAAGATCTTGAAAGAGTTGTCTTCATAATATATCTACAGCCTGTCACAGACACATACCATCACTAAAGTCATTAAATGCACAGGTATCGCGAATTGCATTGCCAACATCCCCTTCGAAACTTAAAATAATTTCACGTCCCGACTTATCTACTGTCAGACCAGGTATAAATGCTAATAGCTGTTCCTTGCTACGTGTTCTATTGATATTCTTTTTGGCAGTTTGTATTTCTACGTGAGTCATGTGCTCAGACACTAATTTTGTAAGATAAGAAAGTTTAAACACTGGAGAAGTACTGTTAGATGAGTACAAGCCCTGCATGTAGTGAACCAATTCTGTTATAACTGTGCCATAAACAACGTCTTTGGGATTATGGGTATCTTCCCTTTGTGAATGTTTCAGGCATAATAAACACAGGTCCTACACAAACGGAGCTACCACTAGGTAAGTCGTAGAATCAAGCAATTCATGTTTTCTCTTTTTTGACATGATTGGGTAATTTCTTTCTTTCTATGAGGTAGACGAAATACCAATGGAAAGCGCGTTTTTTCCTGATTAATAATCATTAACAATGTAGGTTAATATCAATGCAGACTATATTACAAAAATGATATTGATTACATCATCAACGCCGCTAAAGGACCAGAAAAATTTGTGTCTAAGGCTTTTTAGACTGTTCTACCCATGTACTATTTGAATCCAAAAGTGCCATTGGTTGCCAGACGTGAAATATTTTGGTATAATTTTCAGCTTCCTCACCCCACTAATAAAGGATGCTTGAAAATCAACATGTCTTTTTGAAAAATTTGCATAAACCCTTTTGCTATAAACCTGAATTTTGAAATAGTATGGATCATTTTTTCAAGATAGCTAGTTTGATTAATCGGTGTGAGACCAAAAGCAGTTTTTGTAGGTAAGCTTCCTTTTAAAGTATAGCTGTTAAAAATATCAAACCAGTTATTTACATCTGAATAAAGTTACGAAGGTTTTCTGCCATGATTTGAAGCACCTGGTTTATAACATAGTAGCCCAGTAGACACCGAATTTGACATTAACTAGGCAGCTAGGCGTTTTGCCACTGACGTTTTTTCACAGTCTAAGTGTATTTGACTCACTTTCCAGTATAGATTCACTTCAGCGGTACTTGTTAAATCAATGAAGGCCTGTAAAGGTGATTTATCTATGATGCTTCCTTCTTCCAAAACAAACCCTTTATCTATCAACCAATTTCGTAAAAGTTTCAAAAGATGTGGTGCATCAGCAAACCTACATGTTTTGATTAGTTACATGATTGAATGTTGTCAATATTTACAACTAACACTCATTCCATAAACCAACGTTACTTGACCCGCAATGACTGAAGCAAGCTACCACTTGATGATATTTCAGACAGTTGTCTTATGATTTTAAGTAATAAGTGTTTTGTTATTCGCTGATCAAACAGGTTGTTTCCAGTTCGCAAATAAACCTCTTGTCGTTACCACTTGCATTTGACTATAAGGACCTTTACCTCGTCAAAATGAAGCACAACAGTCCCTTCAAAATCGGAAAATGTTTCTCTGGCAAGCTTTAACATTAATAATACATCTTTCAAAATAGCCTCGCTTACATTTATTCTTAAAGTCCATTATCTTAAAGTCCATGGTAAGAGGTAGTTTAGCTAACTTCTTAAATAAGTGTAACGTTTTTTACTGTAATATTGTACTGTAAAAGCAGATATTTCTTCGTTGGTCCAATTAAACCTATTTTTCTTCTTTTAAAGCAAAGCTATCTGGTTATGCGACAAAACCTTTTTTAAAAGTATTTGTGCTTTAGATGCCTTTTATTTATTTATTCGCATTTATGCCTTAGAATCTAAAAATATAAGATCACAAAAATTCAAATTGGAAGAGACAACATTTAGTATGCTAAAATTAAACGTTTAATATAAAATTACAAAGCACTAACATATAAATATAAAGTTTTCTTTGACATCATAGTAACAATTATCAAGAAGATAGTTTTTCGTGCCTTTTTTAAACTTTTTATATACGTTTATTGCTTTAAGACTTACTGCATGCAAAAATTCAGAGACATGGAAATGGCAGCATTTTATGTTGGAGAAAATAAGACCGACATGAAACTAGAGCGCTAAGTGTAAATATTTTTCAGATTATTCTTTTCTGCAATTTAAATATTCTGGTTAATTCTGTTGACTGATCCCAGAAAATACCATAATTTAAATGGCTAGAAGCGAGAGCATAGTATATGTTTAATAATTGTTTTGTTGCCAGTATATTTTTTAGGTTTCTTATAGCGAAATATGCTGTATTTAATTTACCATCTACATAATCTAAAAGAATATTTTGATTATTTCATTTGATATGTAGATCTAAATAGATACCAAGAAATTTAAAATTCTCAATATTATTTCATAATAAGTACCCAACAGATATATATATATATTATATATATATATATATATATATATATATATATATATATATATATATATATATATATATATATATATGTATATATATATATATATATATATATATATATATATATATATATATATATATATATATATATATATATATATATATATATATATATATATATATATATATATATATATATATATATATATATATATATATATATATATATATATATATATATATATATATATATATATATATATATATATATATATATATATATATATATATATATATATATATATATATATATATATATATATATATATATATATATATATATATATATATATATATATATATATATATATATATATATATATATATATATATAAATATATATATATATATATATATATATATATATATATATATATATATATATATATATATATATATATATATATATATATATATATATATATATATATATATATATATATATATATATATATATATATATATATATATATATATATATATATATATATATATATATATATATATATATATATATATATATATATATATATATATATATATATATATATATATATATATATATATATATATATACACGTAGATACATATATTCACTTTCCTTCACAGTTCACTTTTCAGGAGCAGATAACGCTGAAGCACAGACAGTGATGACAGAGCTGCCCCAGACTAACTGGATTATGGCAACTACAGTAATGACTGATGATAGCGTCACCTGGGCCATCAATGAATTCAGCCCTTACAAGGCCGCAGGGCTGGATAACATCTTCCCGGCCCTATTGCAAAGGGGCCTCAACATATTGAGGCCTTTCATGCCCCAGACTAAGGAACTCTACAGGGCAAGTATCGCCCTTGGGTACGTACCAGAGGTATGGCGGTCAGCTAGAGTCAAATTCATTCCGAAACCGGGAAGAGAGGACTATACGACCGCCAAATCTTTTAGACCGATAAGCCTAACATCCTTCCTAATGAAAGCATTGGAAAGGATCAT